>OZ010613.1:53390587-53573087 GCA_963932145.1 Acanthosepion lycidas | reverse complement strand
TGTAGATCAAGTTTCATTGACATATTTTTATAAAGAAGGTTTTTGTCAAGAGTCAAATTTATTGCTGGTAAAAAAATTTTTTTCAAAAATATCTTACTGGGAATTTATTTTTTTTCTCTTTCAAAAATGTATTGCTGGTATTTTTACTATAAAAATCTGTTTTTATACTTTCATAGTGCTTTGACCCTAGTTTGGGGGTTTGCTATTTGCCCATAGCTGGGATCCTAACAGGTGATACTACCCTGGGTTAGGGTGGATATGGGAAGAACAACAATTAAGAGGTGTTTCCACACTCCTCAAAACCTCCTGGTCAGATGCCTTGCTGCCGGATGTAGTTTATCGTCATACCTAAGACAGGTAGCAACTTGGAATAAGAAATCTGAGAGCTGAGTTTTGAATTCCAGTTGAGTTCATTGCATTCACTTACACACAAATACCCTTGTAAAAGGTTTGAACCAATCTCAAAGTTGATTCAAAACAGATTTTCACCCTCACCACGGACATTCATAATATTTTTGTTTTTGACCGTCGGCTTTCTAGCATAACTAACAACATAGGTTTATTTTTACTTTTTTAACTGATCAATGTTTTGTTAAATGAAACGTCGATTCAAATGAAACTGATATTTACATCCTTTGCCATGTGAGCTGATCTTTCATGTATGATAACATTACCAATTGAATAATAAAACTCTCAAATGTTTTTTTAAGGTTTGTCATCTTAAAATTTACAAACATTATATTGAAGAATTAATAATTTTGTTGGATTTAGTTCAGATTTTAATCTGAACTAAATCCAACAAAATTATTAAATAAGGAACAAGTAAGCTCTCCACTGCCTTAACTGGGTATTGAACTCACACTCTTTGGGTTGTGTCACTGGATCTAACTAACGCCTTTATCCACTGTGCCATCAGAGGGAAATTAACAGGAAATAACTGATAACTGACATCCATTAGACATGGCAAGTGGAACTAGAACAGTCTACCCCAGTGAGCAAAATGAAAGGTTCAGTTCGACATTCCAACCACCTGAAGAAGGCCGGAGCATACAACAGCCGAAACGTTGTAATAAATATGGCAATAAAGATGAGGACAATAGTCTGAATAATATAAATAATGTTTATATCATTTGTTTTCATTGGTTGGGTAGATGTCATATGTTCATTTTTTTTTTTTTTGTAGCATTTGTCTATATGTAAGTGTGTCTTAAATCTCGAAGGCATTCTATGTCTACTTCCTTATCTGGTAACATAATGAAATGACTATATATGTAATTATACCATCATAAATATGAAGAACATTGAAAGTTTGAAAGCAGAATGTTAAGTTAAAAACTTGTCTACAAATGTTTCATTTCACCCCATACAAGGCAGTAAAGCTACTAAGACACTGTGTGAAAGAAAAAGAAAAAAGAGATGCATTATTAAAGAGCAAGAAAAAGAGATGTGTAATCCAGAAGACAGTACACCCTTGTGCAAATTAACGGAAACAACTGCTTTTGTTTCCTTTCTTTCACCATACGGTCAATTTTAGATCTGTTGGAGTGACAAGGTGTAATCGATTCCTATTTTTTCCTCAGATTAGGTCATTTGCAGTGGTGTGCAGTAATATGAATCTCTTTTCAGGGTGTATGATGAAATTTGTTTGGCCTTGAAAAATATTTTGTCATCCATGGTTGCATCAGATTTTTATCATGCCTGGACACTATTGTCTTCACTGTTGATTAGTTGTCATATTCCATCGTCTGTGATGGATGTTTCTCAAAGAAAGTGTATGAAAATTGTAACGCTGAACAAACACACTGGCAAGCGTTACCAGTGAGCAAATCAAAGTACTATACTGGCCCAGAAACTCTCCCAATTTAAATGTAATTGAGAATTTGTGGTCAATCTACAATGAACAACTTTGTGGAATGGACATAAAAAGTACTAACATGTGCACTGGGTCATGTTTCATTGGAAAAATATGAAAAGTAAATAAAAATGGAAGCATTCGTTTTGCTTCAGTTAATTTGCACAAGGGTGTAGATAACAATTGACATTGCATTTATTTTTTTCTTTTAATCATTTCACCCCAAGCAAGGCAATAAAGCCACAGAGACACAGGGGGGTCACTGAGTGTTAAGAAAGCATGTGAAAAAAAGGAAGGAAGGAAAGAGGACAATCAAAAAACAAGAAATAAGAAGACAAACAATAACAACAGACATTAAAATTTTTGAAGATCAAAGTTGACTGGAAAGCATGGAATTGGAAAGAAGTTTCACAACTGAGAAGTGTGTGAAAAGAAACTGTTAGCATAGAACTTACAGTTATATCTAGCCCATTCACTGTGAATTGATGAGACCTTGCAACCAATCTAGTACTGCACTTAAATTAATAAACTCTAGGTACCACAGTGAATAGTTCATATGAACAATTACAATGAAAGAATTTAGAGAAAAGGCAGAGGGAAGCTACATTACAGAAGTGGGAAAGTGACTGAAGCTGAGATGCCAGGTCAGGGCCAATATTATTACTGATTCTTGTTTGGATTTTAGCAAGCATCTCTAAATATGCAGCAGGAGCACCAGACCATATGTGGCAGAAATATTCAAAGCATAGATGAATGGTAGACTTTGTGATTCAGGGGAGAAAAATTGTCTAGCATGACATAATGAACTGACTTTCCCATGTTGATTTTTTACTTTCTATGTTGTTTTGGGTCAATGTCAAGACTTCATTGTGGGACATTTGTATATTTGTATATATTGTTTAATTCAGACCAGTTTGCTTGTTTTCTTTTGGTTGCTGTACTCTCAGGCTTTCTTTGAATGTCTGTCTTATTTTGAAATGACAAACTTATTTGTAATACATAAGAAATTGAAGTGTTCAGTTGAAAAATTTATTTTTTGTGAGTTCATTGAGTTTGAAGTTGTATGAGTGTCAATAAAAGACCAGAAATAGGATCACACTGTAAGGATTCTATTCATAAATGAATAAAAATTGCCTTTAAAATTGTATTGAATTGAAATTGTATTTAAATTTATGCAGATTAAAATTGGCTGGAGATCATGGAGCCAGAAGGGAGTTCCACAAGTTGTGACAATGTCATTTTTTGGTTAATGCATGTGAATGTGAAAATTCAAATTAGAGCCTACATTTTTCATAAAAATTTGTTAATTCTTAGTAATATTACTTAAATATATTAAGTTTTTCTCAAATTTTTAATGGGATTCCACACTTTTATGTACATATACATGGTGCCAAACCTGTTCAGAAATATCTAAACTGTCAGCCGTATTCAACTATTTTCTAGGATCAATGGTTAAAAATGGCTTTGAGCAAATGAAGCCTATGGATCTTTGCAAAGACCATCTTTTTTCACAAATTGTGGACTGGTCCTGCAAAATCACAAATAAATAAATAAATGTAACAGATAACAGGAACAGCATCAGTTGAAGACTTTCAACAGCAGCAACAACTAAAATGCATAGCACATGTAATTTGAAGAGAAAGCAATGACATAATGAAGATGTTGGTAGTCGACACTACTTCAAATAAAAGGTTATGAAGAAAGCATTCATCAATATTGGAAAGAGCAATAACAGTTACTGGACTTGAGAAACCTATTTTTCTGAAAAATCTTTTTCCAAGAAAGATTTTATAAATCTCACTGGTTGCTTGATCTATGAATGCTGAATGTTTCCTTATAAGGAAACAGCTAATAGTACGATTGCCTTGCCTTCTGAGACCTCGAACAGTTGGGTAAACAAACAGATAGTGTTGGGTCGAGGGTAGATATCTTTTTTAGACAAAGCTATCAGTTACACTCAAATATGTCTTTCCCGTCCATTGGTAACCTCTATTATGAACTAGCGTTCTTGAAACAACAGCACAACCTAACATTTCTCCAACCATCTGCAAACATACTTTACAGAAGTGTTTCCAATATTTTTTTGTTTTTGCTTTTTTTATTACAACATACTGCTGTATTTATTGTTTTTATACACGTTGTTCTTTCATGATAGACAAGAACAAAACTACACAAAAAATTCTTCTTCAATTTCTTGTCATTTATAGCTTAGTAAATTTTCTCTTTTCACTATCTCTCTTAATTTATGTTTTACCAACTACAAGCTCATTATGTAGATTATGCACTGTTTTCCTCAAGAGGGTCTCTTGGCCTTAAGATTTTCCTGTGAGTGTCAAATTTTCTAAGCCCCCTTTCCACATTATGTACCCTAGAAATTTCAACTCTCTCTTTCTGATAGTAAGTATAAGTGTTCTTTTTGTTTGTGCTTTCTCTAAAACTTTGTCATGGTATTCTCAGCATCCTTCTGTAGAACCACATTTCTGTTGCTTCAAGTCTTCAAAACCTCCTGGGATCCTAATGATTCTTCAATTCAAATGCTTCTTCTTCCTCTTCTCTGCGCTGTGTCACTTCAGTACATGGGCGATCATGGCTCTTCACAACTTCCTATTCTGAGACCGGGCGCGATAACTGAATTTCCGCGAAGTAGGGATGCCATATTTACAGTATTTATTTAACGTGTATTTGGACTTTTAAAACCTTCCCTGTACTGTTAACAACCCACCCATTACAGTACTCTATTAATAACAAGGACAACTGTTATGCAATAACACTTTAGATTAAAAAAAAAATAAAGATTGTTACTGTATTCAACACGATAGAAGTTGAAGTAGAATTTGAATGATGATGGTGATGAATTTGCTGCGCAGTAGAAATGATGATGATGAAGCTGATGATGACTTCTACTGTGCAGACGATAATTGTATTTTACATCTCTTCAGACAGCGGTGCCCTTTCTATTGCTATTTTACACTTGTTTTCTTGTTCCTAGACCAGGAAATATTTATTATTAATATTTTAATGGGGTTAATGAAAAATTTTAGGTGTTCATATATCTCCGCGATATATTTTCCATATATATATTTAAAAAATCCGCGAAGTCATGAATCCGTGATAGTAGAACCACGAGTTAGCAAGGGATCACTATACCAAAAATACATTTTATAGCAAAATGACCAACAATACATTTTATAATAGAATTACCAATAATGCATTTTATAGCAAAATGACCAACAATACATTCTATAATAGAATTACTAATCATACATTTTATAGCAAAATGACCAACAATACATTTTATAATAGAAATACCAATAATACATTTTATAGCAAAATGACCAATAATACATTTTATAGCAAAGTGAGTGACAACACATTTTATCTGCAGTTGAAGGCATACAATTGCATCCAAAATATATTTAGTTGAAGCCATAAAATTGTGTTCAAAATATTTAGATTTCAGCATTAAATAACCCATAGAGGTGTTGATATGCCAGTAAACAAAATCAACCAACTATTGCAATAAAATTATTTTGGTGCTTGAAAGTTTTAAGGCAGATGAAATTTCAGTACGGGCTAATATAAAAACTTTCCACTGCATTTATAAAATTATCTGTTAAAATTATCTCATACTCTGACCTTTGAATATAAATTTTGTGAATGCCAGCCCCATTTCTGGAACTGGAGCCAGTTTGTTTGACACCATTTTTTATTCATTATTATACTTTGTTTTTCATTCCATTTGTATAAATGTCTACTCAGCAGCCATTTCTGACATTGTACTATAACAGAACCTTGGACATAAAAATGAAGACATCTGATTGACCTTTTATCAGCAGTGAACCTATTCACAACATTCTTTCTTTTAATGTTGAATATTTAGTTTTCTAACTAAAGTCAACCTGGCTTACTGCCACATCATGTTGCAACACCAGTTCTATACAATTACCAAAGTTAAGCAACATAGAGCCTGGTCAGTACATAGATGAGTAACTGCTTGGCTTGAATGTGTGGGTGGTGTAATTGATAATGGCTTGGAATTGTTAATTGGATAACTGAGTTCCAGTTCTCATTGGGTTTGTTATATTCACTTATGCACATACACCCCTGAGAAAGGTATGAATCCACCTCTTCTCCCTCCAGCTATGGGTTAATTAGTAAGACTTATTTTATATTGAAATCATTATCATCTCCAAAAAATAAATAAATAGAATAAAATTGCATACAAAACATTTAGATTTTAGCATTAAATAACCAATAGATGGTTAGTATGCTGCTCAATAAAAACAACCAAACTATTAAGTCAACCTCAATATCTCTCACGAAGAATGTTCTCTATCCTCCAAAATGGAATTGGCAGACTGTATAGAATTATTTCACTGACAGTACTCCAAAAATGGAATATCGCTATCATATCTGGAGTGGAGATACCCAATCCTCTCCTTCAAGCCTTGAGTTCAGAAGGGTTTCTATTGCCTTATAGGCGATAGATTATTTTCCACCTTACAGATGCAATGTCCAAATCCTATTGTTGCTCTATCACTATTTTCATGGGGAATGTTCTGCTGATGATGCTGGACAATGTTCTGATAAATAAATAGCATAAATTGCTTCAAGTTTCTTCTTCGTCTTTGAGGAGATTGTCTAGCACTCATTGCCATATAGGAAGACATATATCATGTAACAGTTTAGTACTCTTTCCCTTGTTTCTAGCAAAATTTCTTCATATTCTGCTTATCTTTTGGAATGGTTCCTTTGACCATCCCAATGCCTTTAGATATTAGACTAAGAAAGACAGAACACTAACAAAACAAACATCACTGTTTAGTTTATTAATATATATATATATATATATATATATATATATATATACACATTAAGAAATGGACAAAGTCCGACAATTTATTTATTAAAGACATTTTTATGTTTAACGTTCTTTTTATAGATACAAGTATTTAAGTAAATGCTCTGTTTATAATAAACAGTATTAAATAACATTTACCAGCCTGAATGTCCGAGAAATTTTCATAGAAAATATTCGTCCTTGGACAGGATTCGAACCTGCATCCTATACGGAACCGTCATTTACGCTGACGTGCCACCAAGGATTGTTTATAAGCAGTAAATTCGACCTTGCCTACCGAACGATCCTTGGTGGCCGAGTGGTTAGGCACGTCAGCGTAAATGACAGTTCCATATAAGATGCAGGTTTTCTATTAACACCACCTCTAAAACAATACAAGATATAGTTAACATCAAATGAGATAGCAACAACAGACCAGAAGCAGGAATATACAAAAAACATGAACATAGAATAGGCTGTGCGAGGGGTAGTTTCACCCAACACCAGAAGTTGCTACAAAACCAAAACACTAATATAAAATCTCGACTCATGTTTAAGCCTCATCTTATGGAGATTTTCATATGGATACTATGATTGACACCAAACCTATCCAGAAATATCTAAACTGTCAGCTGTATACAACCACTTTCTAAGATCAATGGTTCAAATGTCTTTAAGTGAGTGGAGCTTGGGGACTGGAAAGAGCAAATATTAGTCAATGAACTTGAGAAAGCTATTTTCCTGAAAAATTGTTTTAAGAGAAATATTTTATAAATTTCAAACAAAATCAACACTGGTTGTTTGGTCAATAAATGCCAAATGTTTCCTTATAAGGAAACAGCTTTACTATTAAACTAATTTCTGATTCCTGTTTCTCTGAGGAACATTGTATGTTTTCTTTTATCGTTAAAAATTGCTTTCTGATCCCCTTTAATTGTGCTTCTTTTTTTTTTTTGCAATAAGGTTCAT
Organism: Acanthosepion lycidas; assembly: GCA_963932145.1. Classification (NCBI taxonomy): domain Eukaryota; kingdom Metazoa; phylum Mollusca; class Cephalopoda; order Sepiida; family Sepiidae; genus Acanthosepion; species Acanthosepion lycidas. The sequence continues at coordinate 53,565,426 of OZ010613.1, read as the reverse complement.
CCTGTACAAGGCCTGAGGACTACTCAAGGAAGAGGGTTACGATAAGAGGTAGTTTATATGGACAGGAGGGAAAGATAACGGTTGACTCTAGACTTGAACAGGTGAATATTGTAGTGATAAGGGAAACGTCCTTTAGAGGGTCTGTTCCATAGGGAAGTGGTTCACAGGAAAAAAACTGACTGGAACTTCTCGCGGGTGGAATTCAGAGGTAATGTGGGTGGTTTGCTATTATGTAAGTGGCATGGCAGTTCCTAGCCATGAAGTCAGACCTGGAACCAATAAATGCAGTTCACCTGAGCACTTTCCATGCTTGTAGCAATAGAAACTCACCAGATCATGCCTTTGAGAGAGGGGTTGGAAGGTGTAAAATAATTCTTCTCCAACAAGGACTCATAGATGCTTATAAGTGTTCTAACATATTAGAAATGATGAAATAGCTTTTGACCTTAAGTCCATTGTGGGTGTTGTATTTGGAATATTTTTGTAAAGTATATTTTTTAGATATGTTACTTTAACTTTTGTGAACTCTTAAATAAGCTTTGATTAACTGGAATCTGGAAATGAAATTCTAAAAATAAAGGAATGATCATCACTCTGCTTTCTACAATAAAAAAGGCAGTGTTTTTTATTCCTTGAAAAATATTTGGTAGATTGCCTTTTACATCTCTTAGAGTTATTTGGGAAAAAAATGGAATTTCTTGTATTCTTGTGTTTCTTTCTTGATCCATTTTAAAAAAAAATTTTACTTCAGTGTTTTGGTGATAGAAGAATGGACATGAAAAAAATGGAGACGAGGAATGGATAAAAATAGAGATCAAAGAAAAAAGGTGAATGAAAAAAATAAATGAAGAAACAAAATCAATCAATTTCTCAATTAAAGAAGTGGGGACATGAAAAAGGAAAATGAATAAAAGAAAATTAATGAAAGAAAATGAAAAATGAATGAAAGAAAAAAGTAAAATTGGATGAAAGAATGAAAAGAAAAAGGAAAGTGAAAAATAAATGAAAGAAAGAAAAAGAAAAATGAATTAAAGGAAAGGAAAAATGAATGAAAGAAAGAAAAGTGAAAAAATGGATGAAAGAAAATTGAAAAACAAAATAAAAAAGAGAAAATAAACAAATTAAAGAAAAGGAAAAGTGAATAAAGAAAGTGGAAAGTGAACAAAATGAATTAATAAAAAAACAGAAAAATGAATGAAAGAGAACTGAATAAACAGAATAAAATGAAAGAAAGAAAAACAAAAGAAAAAAATAGGAAATAAATGAAGGCAAAAATGAATGAAACTGAAAAGAGCATGAATGAAAGAGAGAAAAGTAATTGTATGAAAGAAATATACAAAAGAAAGAAAAGTTGAAATGATGAAAAAAGAAAATGGGTGGAAAGAAAAAAAAGAAAGAGAAATTAAATAATTAGGTTGGTGCAAAAATAATGTCGTTTTTTGACGATTTTTTTTTTTGATTATCGTTCACCCATTTATCCAACTTTTTTGACTTCCCTATTTGCTTTAAATGGCGAACGACTGTTGAGTGGTTGACCTCGAGTTCAACAGCAACTTCACATGTGGTTTTGCGAGGATCGGCTTCAATTAAGGCTTTCAAATGTTCGTTATCAACCGCAGTTGGCCGGCCGCGACCGTCTCCGAGGCTCTCGTCACCATTGTGAAATTTCTTGAACCACCGTTGTGCCACACGTTCGTTAGTGGTTCCTGGGCCAAACGCATCATTGATATCACGAGCTGTCTCGGCAGCTTTTCAGCCTAGTTTGAACTGGAACAAGAAAATCGTGCGGATTTGAATTTTGTCCATGCTGTCGAAAAGCCTGCAAAAAAATGAATGAAGAGATTGAGAACGGTAACGAATAACATGATTTGATAGAGTGAAAAACGCGCTTCAAAATGATATAGAACATGGCTATATATATCAATGAATTAATTCAGAAATCTTATATAAAAGTAAGATATGTGAGAAAACGACATTATTTTTGCACCAACCTAATATTTAGAAAATTTAATAAAAAGTTGATTGATTTGTTTTTATGTCTAATCATCCTTTTTCGGGTTATTTAAAGTCAGAAAATATTTTTAGAGTATAAGAATTTTTTTTTTTTTTTTTGAAATAATAATGACTTCCTGATACAAGAAATAAGAGGAATAACAGAAAAAATGGCCAAAAGCAAAGAAAACGGATGAAAAAATGAAAGGAAAAATAAATAAAAGAAAACTGAGGAGTGGTGAGGAGCAAAAAGAGAAGTTAACTATTTAATCTATATACAGGCATACCTACAACACTCCTAAATGAAATCACTTTAATAAAAAGACAAAGAATGGACAGTCCTCAAAAGAATCATTCACCCACTTCACATCTCTAAATCTGAATATTTTTAGTTCTGGCTTGTCAAGGTGAACAGGAAAAGTACTTCTCAAATATAAGATCATAGAATTTTTTGTTTGCGATTTGTTTAATATTTCTACTTTCACCTCAAAATAGAATTGATTATTCAATATTTGGGATTTTGCCAGCACAAACACGGATGTGCCTATTCTGAATGCAAAATTTAATATGCTAATCCAGCAACAAATCGACAGTAAGTTTGAAGCTCATTGGTTATTATTATTATTATTATTATTATTATTATTTCTTTTGATTTTTGTTGTATACACATTTTCTTCTGGGTCCCAACCAGAGACCTAAGGTCAGAAATGGTTTCCTGACATTTTTCACTGATCATTTTTCTAAAACAAAACAAACCCTAAGATCACACACATTTTACATAGATAAACAATTCGCCTTTGCATGGAGTATTGCTGCCATATATGGTCTGGAGCCCCTTCTGTTTGCCTCGGGGTTCTTGATAAGCTCCACAGGCGGATATGCAATATAATTAGCTCTGTTCTGGCATCTCATCTTCAGTCACTCTCTCACAGACACGTCGTCGCTTTTCTCTGTCTGTTTTACAAACACTTTCATGGTAATTGCTCCGAGGAGCTGCATTCGCTTGTTCCCAGACTTCATGAATTCAAGTACCCTATGAGGCTGGCATCCTTCTCTCACCCTTTCAGTTGAAACTACTAAATGTAGCCGTCTTTTCTACTCCAGTAGCTTTGTGTCTCGCACCTCTTGCCTGTGGAACTCCCTTCCCTATTCCAGTTTCCCTGATTGCTATAATCTCCAACTATTCAAATTTAATGTCAATCAACATCTCCAGTTGCCTTGATCTATCCACTATCCTTCTCCTCATCCTCTATCACTCCTATCTGATCTTGCTCCAAATCTTCTGTAACACCTTGCATCCTAGTGGCTTCCCGCCTTGCTTGGGGTGAAACGCTTAAAAAAAAAAAAACTCTTCATAATGTGTGAGCAGTACTTGTGAGTACAGTGTGTAAATTCCTCCTTGGAGGGATTTCTAATACAGGCTTATCATCTCTCAGTTGTCTTTGGGTAGAGTGCACTCATGGGCTTCTCTGTCAGAGGACAGAGGGGCAACTGAGAAAATTATACTGAAGAGGTGCCCAGCCCTGGGGAACAGATGCCTGAGGCCACGCCCTCCCATTGCACCAGAGGAAGGAATCGGTGCTCGCACCAAGGCCAGCGCAAATGACGGTTGCGGGGGCTGAGGGCAATTTTTGCCCTTGTCCCTGGCGTACATGCCTGAGTCCCTACCTAAAAAAGACCTTGTGTCACATCTCATCCAAGTGTGGGGTAGGAGTTAATACTGTGAGTACAATTTTTTGTATTTCTTTAAGGCATGGGGTACCAGGAATCCCTTCAATGAGTCTATCAGACCTTTTTCTATTCAATCCTAGGGCTCCAACTACAATTGGAATTATTGATATCCTCATGTGCCACATTTTTGAGATTTCCATTACAAGATTCTTATATTCTTATATTGTTTTTTTGAAGATTTTCAAAGATACATTACAATCTGCAGGCACTTCCATGTCAATAAGTGGGCACATTTTATTCTTGGGGTCTTTGATCACGATCTATAGGTGATTAGCTTCAATTGTTCTGTCTGTGTGTATTGTAAAGTCCCATGAAATTGATACAGGTCCTGTTTGTAACATGGTCTGAGTGATGTTCATACCCGTTTCTTGCAGTTTCCTTTCCACAAAAGTGGTAAATTATCCAGTGCAGATATTGGTCCACTCTATCATGCCAAGTTTTATATTCAGTGAGTGCTAATACTGTGCAACTTGGTACAAGATGGTCAATTGTTTCTGGATATTTATCACAGAATCTGCATTTGGGGTCAACACAAATTTTCAGTATGTGTGCTTGGTAATTTTTAATTAGCAATCATTAGTCTTGTGCAGCAAGAATAAAACCTTCAGTTTCAGCTTTTAACTCTGCATTATGTAACCACTGATGGGTACAGGGTTTGTCTACATCAGCTTCTTTGGTACAGACAGAGATGGACTTAAAACATGATGATGATGATGATGACAATATCATCATCATTGGGTTTCAAGTCCATTTGTTTCTTTTACAAGCTGCTTCCAAGTTTCAACCTGAAACCTCAAGAGACCACATGTACATACAATTTTTTTAATCATTTCACCTCAAGCAAGGCAATAAAGCCACTAAGATGCCAGGGGTTACCGAATGTTAGAGAATATGAGAAAAAAAAATTATTAAAGAGAGAGAACAATAAAAAAACAGGAATTAAGAAGACAGAAAATAACATCTGACGTGGGGTATTATGATTACTTGTATTATTTACATTATTCCAACTGTTATCCTCATGTTCATTGTCATATTCACACCGTTTCAGTCTCTATATCTCTGAAATGAGGTATTATGATTACTTGTATTATTTACATTATTCCAACTGTTATCCTCATGTTCATTGTCATATTCACACCGTTTCAGTCTCTATATCTCTGAAATGAGGTATTATGATTACTTGTATTATTTACATTATTCCAACTGTTATCCTCATGTTCATTACCATATTCACAACGTTTTGGCTGTTGTATGCTACCTGGCTACAGCAGTGGTAAACCTAAAACTTGGAGAGTTGTGTTAAAGGGAAATAACTGAGACATTCAGAAGAGGCATGTGGAACTAGAACAATCTACCCCGGTGGCCGAAATAAAGGGTTCAGTTTGAAATTCAAATCACCTGAAGAAGGCCAGAATGTACAGTGGATGAAACATTGTGAATATTGCAATGAAGATGAAGATAACAGTCCAAATAATGTAAATAATGTAAGCAGAAAATAACAATTGATGTTGCATTTAAATTTTTGAAGATCAAAGTCGACTGGAAAGCAAGAAGCCAGAAGAGAATTCCACAAGTGAGAAGTGCAATAGAAGAAACTGTTAGCATAGAACTTACAGTTACATATAGTCATTTCAGCTGTAAAATGATGAGACCTAGCTGCCAATCTAGTAGTGCACTTAAATTCATAAAGTGTAGGACTATAGTGTAGAGTTCATCTGAACAGTTACCATGCAAGTATTTATAGAAAAAGCACAGGGAAAATATATTATGGTAGTGAGAAAGTGAAGCTGAGGTTCCAGGCCAGGACTAATAATATTCTAGAAGAGTCTTTTTTTGAAGTAGAAGTACCACACCGAGTGTGATAGGAATATTCAATGCTTGGACGAATGGTAGAATTATTAATGTCTAAAATAGATTCCGTTGAGCAAAATTGTGTAGCAGAATGCAGTGAATCAAATTTAGCAGCAGGATTTCTAAGATTTCCCTAACATTGTGCAAAAAATAAGAATGCATGTCTGTATAAAGTGAGAAGTGCGATCAAAGAAACTGTCAGCATAGAACTTATGCTTACATCTAGCTATTTGAACTGTAAAATGATGAGACCTAGCTGCCAATCTAGTACTGTGCTTAAATTCAAAGTCTAAATACCATCGAGGAAAGTTGATTGGCTATGCAGCTGATATTTGCAGCTTTATTTTCCTTAACTGTATGATGTCATTGGATTGTGTATATTAGTTTAACCTTTCATTAAAATGTGTATACATGGATAGATATATGTATATGTAGAATGAGTGGTCATGGTTAAATGTAAATGAATGACAGAACTGTCAAACAAACAGAATTGACAAAGTTTGCAATACACAATAACAAAGAAGTAAAAGAAAAGAACAGAGCAAAAAAATAATATAAAGCAAGCAAACAATATATGCAAGACAAATTAACAGTAATAAGACAAAAAGTTCATAAACTAAGAATTGGTGTTGACACACAAGAGCAAATTTGGATGAACAAATGCAGCATTCAGACTTCAAGGCAAGACAGACCAGGACTGGGTCAGATGAAACTGAGAACTGGCCCATTTTATTGGCTATAAATTGGGGAGGGGGAAAGTATTTTACAATCATTTCCATTGGGATTGGCAACAACAGGTAGAATTGTACATAGACATGAACAAATTAAATTAGAGCATATATATATATATATATATATATATATGTTTATATCTGTATGAGCCCTGGCGGACAAGCGAGTGTGTATGTGTGTCTGCGTACTTCATCGGGTGTACGGACATGCATCTATGTTTGCGTTAGCACGATGACATCACAATGACAATTCCCCCCCCACTTCCATAATAACACCAATACACACAATCTACATAAACCCAAAATTTAAAAAAAATAATCAGTTTGTCTGACAATCGCAAAAGCGTGAAACCCAGGGTCACAAATTCACATCAATCCAACCAAATATATATATCCTCTATTTAATTTGTAGCGATTAAACCATATTTTTAAATCAGTAAATTTAAAATATCAATGAGAATACATATCTTACTGTTCTTCCTATTTTACTATAAAATATATATATATAAATAATGGAATTATTGAGGGAATTTTGAATACAAATCCAATTAATTCATTGAGTCTAGAAGAATCCACAACAGAATCCAGAAAGTACTGCACGGCCATTTCATCCGATTTGGGACTCCTCAGCAGTGTGCATCCACTTCCAAAAATCAAATCCAGACAGTTATGATACAGTGCAAGCAACATACCAACTGTACCAATATTCATATATATATATATATATATATATATATATATAGACAAAAGGAATACTTATCTTAGCCAGTTTCATCCTCTGATAGACTTTATCATGGCAAATGTAAGGATTTTGCAACAAGTATTTATACACAGAAATCAAAATGTCATCAGTTTTTCATAATTTTTAAATTCAAGTATACTCATCTATATACTTCAGGCTAACTGAAAGTCAAGGTAAACTATGGAAGATGCAAAGTCATGTAATTTAATGTTCAAGAGTGAGTATATGTTGTTGTTGTTGTTATCGAAATGTTTTAAATAGTATAAGGTTTAGAATTTAAATTTTTTTTTAATTTAAAAAAAATATTTTAGTCATAGATGTTGGCTGAAATTCTGAAAAACTAGAACTTGTATCAGTAAAATATCTCCCAAAACTTTTGACTGTTTTTCCCATGACACCACTTTTATTTTAACTACCTTTACTCTTTGTCAATGTTTAGGTGATTAGAATTGGAATAAAACTTAAACATATGAAAGTGAATTTATTTTTTTTTGTTTTCTTTTTGAGAATTTAAAACCAAAATATTAAATGCTATTAGATTGTTCATTTACAAGAATAATTTTATATTTACAACATTCTAAAAATTAATACAATTAAAACTAATGTAATGCAATATCTATCATTTACCCATTTATAAAGAAATAAATATGAAACATTTTTTATTTATAAATTTATAATCATTTACTAAATTATTAAAATATATGAACCAATTATAAGGAAATCCTTATTTACCATTTTTATAAAGTTTGAATCAATTGGCAATTAGCCAATGTTCTTGAGGGTAGATTTTGTCTGAAATAGACAATATCTTATGATCATAATGATGAACATCATAGAGTGGATAAATCTTTTCAGACCAGTAGTCTAAGTAATGAATTCAGACATTCTGGATCAGGTTTTATGTTATTTTTACTGTTATGTACCCAATTAGTTTTATATTTTTACGTCTAAAATAACATTCGTCTGAATTAAGCATAAGCTTGTACATTTTAACAGCCGCCTTGAATAATTTAAGATTTCTGTCATGTTCCACTCAGTCTTTCCCTCAAATAGTTACATTATCGATGTAAGTATATGTGCCTTGCAGGTTCTCCTTTGATATTATCTGGTCTATCATTTGTTGAAAGCTAACTAGCTTGTTAGTTACACCAAATAGTATTCTGCAAAATGGATAGAGTTTGCCACTGGCCTCAAAGATCATATAGGGTTTATCACTGGGCCTTATAGCTACCTGATGGTAGTCACATTTGAGTACTAGATAGACCGTTTTTGGCTATTTTCTTTATTATATCATCTATTCTTAGCAGAGAGTAGCCATCCAGCAAAATAAACTGGTTCATAGTTTGGGAATAATTGACTACCATTCGCTTTGTTTTATTCTCAGGGGAGACTATGAAGGTTTAGGCTCTCTACAGCCAGTGGCTAGGCTCAGTTACACCTTCCTTCAAAATACGAGTAATTTCGGTTTGGATAAATAATTTATCCTCCCCATGTCACTAAATTTAGTACCTACAAGTTTACCACTCAGTGTTAAATTATTGAACAGAGCTGTGTACAGCATTCTCATAGCTGCTAGGCTACAGACTATAAAAGGTGGCTTAGAGCCTCTGAAGAGGATTTCTACTAATGAATGTTGGGGTAAAAATTTGTGCCCTAATATTAAGTCACAACATAGATCTTTCATTAGTAGACGTCTTACTCCTCGATATAAACTAAACAGTATCCAAGTATTTGTATAGAAAGTGATGAGCTAGCCACTACCACTTTGCTTAGGCACGGCTAAATTTTCGACGAATTTACTTTTACAATGCTTTTGTCTATACTTTCTGTGTCAATCAGTGCTTTTAGTCGCTGTTCGTTAGCTGTGATTTCTACGTTTGATAACCAGCCAAATGTATCCAGTGATGATGAACAAGATATCATTTCGTTCCCCTTTTTCTTACTTTTACAAACTTTAGCCCAATGTCCCTGCTTTTTGCATGTATAACATTTGTTCCTTCTAGTGGGGCATAATGACCTTACATGTCTCTTACCCCCACAGAAAAAAACATGTGTTTAGTTATGGCTAATATTTTCAGAGAGCCTCGTTTTTCATACAAAGGTGGGACCGAAATAGGTGGAGAGATTTCTGACCGTTACTGCAACTGTATCATAATTTTTAGTATTTTGTTCTGCTAAATCTAGTATTCTTGCTTTCTGTAATGTTAAGGTGCTGTTTTTGAGTTATTCTTTGTCAGATATCTGTGGATTCTAGCCTATTTATGAAGTCATCTTTTATCAATTTGGCTCAATATTGTTTCACTGACACCAAAGAAAATGAAGAGTCCTTATTTACTTTTATTAAAGCTTGATAAAATCCGTCAATGGAATCTGAAGGCAGTTGACACCTTGTAGCCAGTAAGTGTCCAAAGACCATCTCATTTTTCTTTTTAATGTAGATCCTGTCCAGTATTGTTAAAGCCTCTTCATAGAAAGATGTGTCCGCGAAATACTCGTAAACTTGAGCTGAGATATATTTGGTGAAATGTGTATCTTATTAGAAATTTGTTCACAGTCATGTACCATGTGTGATACATGTTTAGATGATCATGTATGTTTTGGTACATGACTGATGAGGCAGATTTTTTTCCTTCTTTAGGTTGCCATTTTTTTCTGCGGTTGACCAGTTGCCATCCAAGACTATAGAACTCGATCTGTCCTGCTATTTCTGGAGGAAGAAGAAGATTCATACCTTTCCCAAGGGTATTAGCACATAAGTGAATGTAATGGATTTGAAGTGGAATTTGAACTCGGCTCTCTGATTCCACAATCTGAGCCACTATCCATTACTCCACCATGCCTCCTTGAAAACTGAGAATATTTTTCATACCTTATTTTGCTTTCTTCACTCTTTGCCTGTATCTTCTCCTTTTCCCTTATCCCTTTCAATCTTTCTTGACCACTTATACTTTTAGCAGTTCTAACTTCACAAGAGATCAAAATTTATAGAACACTAGCTTGAACTGTGAAAATTCCGTAAGTGTTGACAGTTACGTGCCATGTGTGATACCCACTTAGGCGATCATGTATCGAAAGATACATGACTGACAAGGCAGATTTTTTTCACACAATAGGTTGCCATTTCTTTCTGCAGTAGACCAGTTGCCATCCAAGACTATAGAACTCGGTCTGTCCTGCTATTTACCCATAGCTGGGGGAAGAAGATTCATACCTTCCACAAGGGTATTAGCACGTAAGTGAATGTAATGGATTTGACTGGAATTTGAACTCAGCTCTCCATTTCCTAAATTTGAGCCACTATCCATTACTCCACCATGTCTCCTCTTTGGTCACAGTATGTATTCAAAAAGTTCATGAAAGTTATTCTCCAGTGATGATATTCCAGTTTGGTATCAGGTACGTTGGGATCGATAATAATTTTCTCTGGACAGAATAAGTTAGCCATTATCAAAATGGTTAGCAGCAAGATTTCATTAAATTGTAGTAGAATTGTTGAAGATAATAAATATTTGCTTATCAGGTAAGTTTTAATATACTCTGTATATCAGCAGAGTTCTCTTGAATATAGGTATCCAGGGCAGATCCATTAATGGGGGCAAATAATCCCACCACATACTTTTATATGTTTAGGTTTTATTACAATTCTGATCTTTGCTTTTAAAAAAAAATAACCATTGCCAAAGAGTGAATGTAGTTAAAATAAAAGTGGTGTCATAGGAAAAAAACATTCTTTTCACACTCCATTTTTTTATGGGCACAAAGGTCTATGTTTGCCAAAATATTTTCTGGCTTTAAATAACCTGCAAAAGGTTGATAAGCCATAAACAAAACAAATTCCCTCTGTCTTTTCTACAGATATTTTCATGGCAGCTGCTCTGATGAGCTACTTTCACTGATACCCCAACTTCATGAATTTAAGTGTGCTACTATGTTGGCATCTCGCTTCCACCTCTTTTACTGTTGAAACAGTTAAATATAGCTGCCTCTTCTATTCCAACATATTTTTCTATCGCAATTCCCGACAGTGTAACTCCCTTCCTCCTACTTGCTTCCCTGATAGCTATAATTTTCAAAAATTTAAGTGTAATGTCAATCAACATCTGATGTCTTGATCTCGATCCCTGTCCTTGTCTATATTCTTTCTTCAAACACCCCTCTTTACTCTTGCTCTCACTCTCTGTAACTCCTTGCATGCTAGTGGTACTCCTGCCTTGTTTGGAATGAAATACTATAAAAAAATTAAATAATTTCATCATTAGTTTATTTTTATGAATTCTGTGATTTATTTTTAATATACTTCAAAAGAAATGAAAAGAATTTATACATCATATTCTGAGATTATCATGGCAGTGATAAATTCTCAGTGAATGAACAAAGATATCTTTGAAGTATTTCTCTGGACATCTCCAAATTAAGAACAATGGTGAGGCCAGTGGTAGCAATGGTATTTTCAGATTGGTCAAGTCTGTTAACAAATCAATCCATCAGTCCATCTGCCGATATTGATTAAATCTGTCTCTGAACACTGATCGGACAGAGTTAAGGTTATTGGAATTTAGGTCAGACAACTTGGCCTTTCTTTCAGACACTTTCAAGGTAGATGTTTTAGAATCAACATGAAAGCTGTTTTTGGATCTTTACAGGATGGAAAATGCAACAACTGAAATCTGAAGGTTCAGTAGGATAACAAAAGAATTTGAAACAAAGAAAAGGTTACTGAACTCTTACGTAATATCAGTCCTCCTATATGGCAATGAATTCTGGACAATCTCAGCTCAGATGAAGAAAAGTCTTGAAGCAACAATAATGTGGTTCTACAGAAGGATGCTGAAAACATGTGAGCAGTGACAAAGTTTTAGGGAAAATGTAAACAAAAAGGACACTTATACTTAACATCACAAAGAGAGAGTTGAAATATCTAGGGTATATAATGAGGAAAGTGGGCTTAGAAAATTTGACACTCACAGGAAAATCTTAAAGGCAGGAGTCCCGCTTGAGGAAAACAATGCATTACCTACATAATGAGGTTGTGTAAATGCTTGGTAGAACATATAAAACAGAAATAGTGAAAAGAGAAAATTTACTGAGCTACAAAGGACAGGAAGTTGTGGAGAGCCATGATTGCCCATGTACTGAAGGAACACAGCACAGAGAAGAGGAACAAAAACAAGAAGCATCTGAATTGAAGAATTATTAGGATCCCAGGAGGTTCTGAAGACTTGAAGCAACAGAAATGTGATTCTACAGAAGGATGCTGAGAATACCATACCAAAGTTTTAGAGAAAACACAAACAAAAAGGATACTTATACTTACCATCAGAAAGAGAGAGTTGAAATTTCTAGGGTACATAATATGGAAAGAGAGCTTAGAAAATTTGACACTCACAGGAAAATCTTAAAGGCAAGAGTCCCTCTTGTGGAAAACAGTGCATAACCTACATAATGACCTTGTGTAAATGGTTGGTAAAACATATATTAAGAGAGTGAAAAAATAAAATTTACTGAGCTACAAAAGACAGGAAGTTGTGGAGAGCCATGATCGCCCATGTACTGAAGGAACACAGCACAAAGAGGAAGAAGAAGCATTTGAACTGAAGAATTATTAGGATCCCAGGAGGTTTTATCATTCATATATACATTGTCATTCACTGACAGGTAATCAAAATACTGGGATCAATTTCTAGTATCTGTTCAAATTTCATGTTGCTGCCTTCAGAAAGGCTTCAAGGAATGGCTGACCCAAGGAATTCTGACTCTACAGCAGCAGCTCTCTCAATGCACTAAAGAGGTTCTGATGAATACTAATGTCTGCATGATACTCATCTTGAAGACTGGGAAATTTTTAGCCTTCATCCATATGGATGTGTATGTGTACCCCACCTTATAAAGCAGCTCCATTTTACATCCTTTGACTGGCAAGTTAATACCAATACCTATTCCAAAATGAGGTGTTTGTTAATAATTCTCATTCTCCATATTAAAACACAATATATTCTCATATGAACATTTGTTACTTCAGAATCTAAGATAACATCAAAGAATTGATATTTGAAAAATGATGAAATCAACATAGCACAAAAAGCAAAAACTCTTTGAAAATATTTTACGAAAGATGAAAGAACTCAGACATTGGAAGATCTATAGAACCAGAAAAATGATAATGAGGAAATTAGCCATTTCAGCATTCATTGACCAAACGTTAGCATTACTGTCAGTTGAACTTTATAAAGTTTATCTCTTAAAACATTTTTTTCAAGAAAAAAGAATACTAAACTGTTATGTGATATTTGTCCTCCTGTATGGCAGTGAATGCTGAACAACCTCCTCAAAGATGAAGAAGTGACTTGAGGCGACAGAAATATGATTCTACAGAAAGACGTTAAGAATAACGTGGACTGAACATGTGAGCAATGAGGAAGTTTTAGAGATAATGGAAACAAAAAGGAAACTTATATTTAACATCAGGAAGAGGTAGCTGAAATTTTTGAGGCAACTAATGAGGAAGGAAGGCTTTGAAAATCTGATACTCACAGGACAAATTTAGGGTAAGAGGGACAGAAGAAAACTGCATAACATTCTTGATGAGCTTGAGTAAATGGATGATAGAACAGGGTTTGGGAGAAATAGCAAAAAGACAAAATTTATTAAGAGCTGCAAGGGAAAGGAAGATGTGGAGGGCCATGATCGCCTACATCCTGAAGGGACATGGTATGACTTTAATTTTGAAAGATCACATTGATGTAGGACAGTTTTTTAGGATGGTTTTAGTGCTTACAAGGAACTGTATGATAGGAAAATGCATACAATTAAGCAATCAAATATACTGTCATATCTCAAGTCTTCCACAACATTATGAAAGACAGACAAAAGTTTATTTTGCGGCATCTGAGAACAGTCAAAAAACCTTTCAAATATAAGTTAATTTTAATTACTTCTTCATTTTCTGACATTTTTGATAACAGAATTATTAATGTTGTTTTTTTTTTTGTTTTGTTTTTTTTTACAAAAGCAATTGTAACAATGAAATGAGCCATTTCCCTACAGGAAACATTCAGCATTCATTGACCAAACAGCATTACTGTTAGTTGAAATTTATAAAATCTTTTTCTTAAAAGTATTGATAGGAGTTTCCTTCCAAACTTATTGGTTTTGGTAGTGTGAAAAGTTAACACCTTGATTATGTCATTATTTTTCCTTTTACTTATGTGTGCTACCAATTTTTGTTGTTGGAAGAGTTCAAGTGATGTGGGTTTTTCTATTTGATAAAGTTATTTGTGATTTTATAGTGCCTGTCTGTAAGATCTGATGAAGTGTTGTCAATAGAATGTTAAAATAGAAGATACCTGTGATTACATTGTTATAAAATAAAATAAGACATATCTCAGCTGATTTGCAGGCAAATAAACTAACATACTCAAGAGCGAGAGCCGGATGTGAACATGACAAGGCCCCGTCACAAAATGATCATTATCGTCGTTTACGCATATGCCCAATGCACGAGTTCTGGTAAAAATTAAAATATTTTAAAGTGTTTCTATTTTTCGACCAATAAAAATGCTTCCCTCTTAATTATATTTGCATCGTTTTACAAGCCTGTTGAGCCATAAAAGACACCATAAAAGGGTCACATGAGGAAGTACAACAGCAGTCAACAGGAGGCCAGGGAAGAGACCTGTCATGGTCAGTCAGCAGTCAGCAGGAGGAGCGCCACACCAACCAGTGTGAACTACTATGAGAGATCAACCCAGGTCGGCAGCCAGCTTATGAACTATACCACAAGGTAGCTGTCCCAAACCCACACATTCCTACTGAAATAAATCACATAAATCTATTTCTGCTGTTGTCGTATTTCCTTCTTGCAACCATACGCTTGTCTATAACACATTATTTAGCATCAGGGATATAGCTCATTTAAATATTTACCGTAGTAATAATGATAGAGGCTAGCAACATTTTGAGTTTCATCAATAAAAAAATTACAGATTGTACAACTTACACCAGTACAAAAATATAGTTGTATTTTTCTTTTTACTATTGTTCACTTAATTTAAATCCCAAGAGCCACTCAAGGTAGAGGGTTAGGAAATCTATGTAGTATAGATATCAGTTGATCCTAAACTTGAGAACCTCAAAATTATAGTGGTTGAGGAAGCATCCCCTTGGGAGTCTGTTCCACAAAATGACAGTTCTGGGGAAGATGATGAATGAAGCTTACTCCTTACCAAAAGAACACAATAGGAATGAGAGTCCCATCTGGAAGGTCTGAACTGGTGGAACTAAGGGATATAGCTCATTTTAATATTTACCATAGTAATAATGATAGAGGCTAGCAACATTTTCATCTGTGGTTACAAAACATAGGTAGCATAATGTTATCAAAATGGAAAATAAAAGTTCAAATTCCTGCTAAGTTTGCTTATAGTCAGTATGAATATTCTTGAGAAAGGCATGAATCCACATCCCTATGCATTATCCCATTATCAGATATCATAAAAAAATGTCCTAGTTCTGACATATCACTATTATCAATGAAGATTAGTAAGTACTTGACCAAACCCTTTAAAGGAAACCAAAGCAACAATGTACAATCTTTTCTTTATTTTTACACAATGAAGGATTTCATTTCAGAAAGTTGGTTCCTTGTTATTGCTTTCTGAAAATAGAGTATTCCTTTAAAACATTTTGTAAGCCAAAATGGCATCAAGCAAAATAGTAGTTAGCAAACCTTTTATCATTCTCAAACCTCAAAAAGTAACGTTGCATGAGATTTTGCTGCAATAAGTGCCAAAGAGTATGACTTTAATTTTGAAAGATCACATTGATGTAGGACAGTTTTTTAGGATGGTTTTAGTGCTTACAAGGAACTGTATGATAGGAAAATGCATACAATTAAGCAATCAAATATACTGTCATATCTCAAGTCTTCCACAACAGATGTTAAAGAGAGACAGACAAACATAAGTTTGTTTTTTTGGCAGGGATGGTCTGGGGACAGTCAAAAAACTTTTTAAATATAAATTAATTTTAATTGCTTTATTTTATTACATTTTTGATAACAGGATTATTAATATTGGTCTTCCAAAAAAGCAATGTGTTGTAAAATACACAAAGGATGTGTCGAGGTTAGGTGAAGCACCTAACTTATTGCTGAAGTAACAGACAGAGAAGGAAAAGAGATTGGAAGAAACAAAAAATCTCTGCCTCAGAAACCACAGGACATCAGTCAGCACATGACTTAAGAATAAAATATACAAGTGAACAACCTCGCAAGACACCAAATGTCACCAAACAGCCCACTGTTGGTTTTCTCATCCCTTTTATTAGCATGTGACAGCTGGGAAAGACCCAGATCTGGACAAATTGCAGAGAGACCCATATCTAGACATGACAAGCTGCCCCGCTGTCAATGGGGGAAAACCCAGATGTAGTTTTGACAGACATGTATGCACATGACTTGGGGCCTGTTTTGCATCTTTACTGATGCACATTTGCCACACAATGGTAATGGTGAAATTAACCATTTCCATACAGAAAACATTTGGTATACATTGAGTTAGCAGTTAGCAATCTTGTCAGTTGAAATTTATAAAAAATTTTTCAGAAAAATAGGATTTTCAAGTTCACCATTATTGCTCTTTCCTTTCTAAAATTTCTTGTATGACAGTTTCTTCCTATGATTTTGTTTAAAGTACCATGGCTAACAACCACATCAAGCTAAAATACCAGTTTTCAAACAATTACCAAAGTTAAGCAATGTCAAGCCTGATCAGTACATAGATTTTTATTGATTTTATCACAAAGTTTCAGTTTATTCTATATGTTCTTTCTCAGGTGTCTATCTCCTCCAGAAAACCTTTCAAGATCTTTGAGCAAATGCCAATATTTTATCTACCAATGAATACTGTTCTTATTCCTGTATCTATCATGTCCTCTAACTTTCCTTGGGAATTTCAAGACTTTTTTTTCCCCTCATGAGATTGATCTGCCTTTCTTCTTATATTTCTGCACTACCTTACCCAGAGCTTGAACTCACAACTTCTATAGAACCAGATAAGAAAACTATGGCATCACCAATAGGATGTTTGTCAATTAGATGAATCAGAATTTGTCAACTTGGATTCGGTGTTTTGTTGCCCCAAAATTTAAAGACAACCAGGCAGGATGGGAAGAAAATGAAATAACTGGCTTCTTTCTGGCTTTGACAGATTGCAAAGCCCATCTGTGTTAATGGGTAGACAAATAAGATCTCCATTAACAATGTCTTATTTGACAAATGAAAGGATATGGTCTAAGAATGACAAAGGACAAGTCCTGATAGAGATAATTTCAACATGAAAAGAGGACATAACATGGCCATTATACCAAAGAAAGGTAAAAGCTTAATGGTCAATGTTCACCAACTATGACCCAGAATTAAAGAGGAAGATGTTGTGATGAAGAAGACTTTGACAGAGAAGAAAGGATGAGTTCTACAAGCCATGACAATGTATAGAAGATGAGCCTATGGATGATAGCAGAAGTGACACAGACATGGAAGATATAATGAGACCAAGAACTCCATTAAAAAGAACAGGGCATAAAACTCAAGAGGGAGAGGAGAAAAGAAGTTGTAGAAGTTTGAGAACAAAGCATTAAATCTTTTTGCTTCAGGAAGGCGTAGTGGGATTTGTAAATAGGATTGTACTTATTTGCATATGTTAAGTAGAATAGATATAAAGTATATACTAAAGTAAGTGACAGGGAAAAGTTGACTATAGATCATGTGCAGTAGAACAGCACAATACTTTTTCTCTTTCATTGGCACACACACACACTTAATGAAATCAAAAATAAAATTGACCCTCACAGCACATAAGATTTTAACAATGTGCCTATTAATTACTAGTCAGTGTTTTTTCCACCTTCAATAACAAATTTTATAAACATAAATTCAATTTACTGATGGGTCCCCCTCTTAAGGTAGTTTTAGATTCTCTTTTTAGAGTTTCTAGAAAGTTGTCCTTTCAGATATATTCTTTTTGTGGGTAAGACTTTGTGAATAGGAAGACATTGTAATGAAAGACGATCTTGACAGAGAAGAAACGATGAGTTCTTCAGATGAGGTTAATGTAATAGAATACAAGCCTATGGATGATAGCGAGAGTGACTCAGACACAGAATATGAAATGAGACCAATATCTTTATTAAAAAGAACGGGACATAAACGTCAAGGGGGAGAGGAGGAAAGAGGTTATAGAAGAAATTCGAGAACACTCAAAGGCATTAACTCTCTTTGTTTCAGAGAGTGTAGTGGATCATTAAATAGGAGTGTACCTATTTGCATATGTTAAGTAGAAGAGATATAAAGTGTATAGTAAAGTAAGCAACAGGGAGAAGTTGTCTACTGATCACATGAAGTAGAAAAACACAATACAACACTTTGTTTTCTCTTTCGTTGCCACACACACACTTAATGAAATCAAAAATAAAACTGACCTTCACAGCACATAACATTTTAACAATGTGCCTATTAATTACTAGTCAGTGTTTTTTCATCTTCAATAACAAATTTTATAAACATAAATTCAATTTACTGATGGGTCCCCCTCTTAAAGTAGTTTTAAATTCTTTTTTTAGAGTTTCTAGAAAGTCCTTTCAGATATATTCTTTTTGGAGGTAAGACTTTGTGAATAGGAAGACATTATGATGAAAGAAGATCTTGACAGAGAAGAAAGGATGAGTTCTTCAGATGAGGATAATGTAATAGAATACAAACCTAAGCAAGAGTGACTCAGACACAGAAAATGAAATGCGACCAAGATATCCATTAAAAAGAACAGGACATAAACGTCAAGGGGGAGAGGAGGAAAGATGTTGTAGAAGAAGTTTGAGAACAACCAAAGGCATTAAACCTCCTTTGGTTCAAGGAGGTGTAATGGATTGGTAAATAGGATTGTACCTATTCGTATATGTTAAGTAGAAGAGATATAAAGTATTAGGTTGGTGCAAAAATAATGACGTAATAATGTCGTTTTTCGACGTTAAAAAATACGTCAAAAAACGACATTATTATGTCATTATTTTTTGCATCAACCTAATATATAGTAAAGTAAGCAACAGGGAGAAGTTGACTACTGATCACATATAACAAGGCAATACAACAAAAACAAAGACAAGAAAAAGATTTCATGATCTGTTCAGACAGCAATTCTCATTCTTGTTGGTCTCCTCACAATGTTTCAGTCGATACATTCTTTACTTTCCCCCAAAATATACTTTGTTCAGAAGAGATTCAGTTACAGACATTTCCAGATTGACGATTCAGAGATTGCTGCTAGAAGCATTAATTTGTGAATTGAAGCAAACAATCATTTAATAAATTAAGGTGGCCTTCACAAATTTTCTTCAGCACAGACACTGGACAGAAATAAATGTTCTCATGTTTAAAATAGACAAGAACAATATAAGTAAGGAAGGAGTTTGAAAGAGAAAAATGCAAATACAATTGGATACCAATACAGAATTGGATTCTAGAATCTAATTTGCTAGATATATAGAAATGAACAGATTGTGATAGATAGATATGAACAGACTGCAATAGATATATAGATTGAATATGCAGGAATAAATAATTTTGAATAAGAGCAAATAGATTTGAAAAGGATGAGATAGAATTGAACAGACTGAGGTGCTGTAATCTTGGATGTGCAGGTGGTGTAATGGATAATGGCCTAGAATTGGAAATTGGAAAGCCAAGTTCCAATCCCAATTGGGTTTGTGATGTTCACTTACTTCATGTGTCACAGAAATTTCAACTCTATCTTATCCTAAGCAAATGTGTTCTTTTTGTTCTTTTTTTCCTTGAAACTTCCTCATTACTTACATGCTCCATACATGGTATTCTCAGCATCCTTCTGTAGAGCAACATTTATTGCTTCAAGACCTCTCTTTGTCTGTGAGGAAATTGATCAGAATTGACTGGCATAGAGAAGAATTAATACACTATAATAACTGAAAGTTTTTAATCATTTCTTCAGTTAAATTTTTCTGTTTCTTAAGATTTTGCTTAGTTTTCAGAAGGCATCTTTCTCTTATCAAATGCACCTTGGAATTTTGATGTCACATATTCTATCATTTTTTTTTTTTTTTTTTTTTTTTTTTTTTAATCGTTTCACCTAAAACATGGGGGGTTATGATTACAGAAAGGAAACAACAGAAGAACAGGAATTCATTTTTTATTTATTATCTGATAGATTTTTTCATTTCAAACATTATTTTTAGTGTATACCCACATTTGAGTAGGCACACTAATTTATTTATTAAACAGAATATTTATTTATTTTTGTCTACTGGCCTGAATATTTATTAAAGAAAAATTTGAACCTGCATCCCACTTGGCTGGAGAAACTGTCGTTAGATCTGATGTGCTTTAGACCAACTCAGCCACAAAGAGTCTCACTGATCCAGCAAAGCCAAATATTCAGGCCGGTAGAAAAAAATGAATAAATATACCACTGTTTAATAAATAAATATGGGTATCCACTAAAAATGACATTTGAAGTGAAATATATATATAGGTAAAAATTTGTTGGTAAGTAATCCAAGTGAATCCTAATAATATAAAATATTAAAACTGATCCACAAAAGAGAGCTCAATATATTTATTATAGAGCATAGAAATGAATTACATAAAAATGAAAAATGAAACTCAATTGTACCCTATTTATATAGCCATTTCACTCCTCAGGATAAATTCACTGGAGCTTGTCAATACTAAAACATTTGATAAAAAAAAAATTTATCAAACGTTTTAGCATTGACAAGCTCAGGGAATTTCTCGAAGAGAGAAATCTCTCCAG
Source organism: Acanthosepion lycidas (assembly GCA_963932145.1). Taxonomy (NCBI): domain Eukaryota; kingdom Metazoa; phylum Mollusca; class Cephalopoda; order Sepiida; family Sepiidae; genus Acanthosepion; species Acanthosepion lycidas. The sequence continues at coordinate 53,544,541 of OZ010613.1, read as the reverse complement.
GAGTGAAATGGCCATATAAATGGAATACAATTGTGTTTCATTTTTATGTAATTCGTATATATATATAAATGATAAAATCCAAAATTACCTCATATGGGGAATATTGTATTTTGACAGATGAAGATATCAGTCGTCTGTCTTATCAACCTCAGTGTTGATAAAACAGGCGGCAGATATCTTTGTCTGCTGAAATAAGCTATTCCATATATCAGGCAATTTTGGATTTTCTTGTTTATTAATTATTTGCTCTGTGATAAATATATTGCGCTCTTTTTGTGGATCAGTTTTAATACTTTATATTACTAGGATCCACTTGGATTATATACCAATGGATTTGATACATTTATATGAAGGTTTTGTTGAAGGTAAAGTGGTTGAGTTTTTGATATAATTTCTCATGTGTTCGTAATTCTTTTTTCTTTTCAGGACATATAAAATTTGTCCGAATGTTTTCCAAGTGCTTTTGGTTATATACCATTTAGCCATTATCAATGCTGAATTTTATTTTACTTTTAACTGAATATATGCATTGTTTCATGTATGTATCTAATGTTATAGAAATTATTTTATTTCCCAAACATGGTCAGCATATTGTGACTATGTTCAGAGTTGACATTATTGAGTTTTAGTTTTGTTTTATTTTATTTTATTAATAATGCTTCCATTATATTTAGTCTTTTTGTATGTGTGGATGATACTATTATATTTGTATTATCAATGAGTATGTTAGGGATAGATTTTGGTAGGTCTCCATGTGTATTTAAATGAAACCTAATTTTATAATATATATATATATATATATATATTACAATGAATCATTCATACAAAAAGTAAATTAGTAAAGTTAATGATATAAAATGGCAAAATCCCTTCACTAACTAAATTTTAAAGATGCATTAACCTACTAATCACTTGATGAATGTTATGATCCTTGTTCTTTTAAAATTATAAGCTATATTAGGTCTTTCTTAAATACGCAAGTACTTTTGACTGTACAATCAGTCATCTTCAAGCATGAAAATTATTTTGTTTTTGGTAAAATTCAGGTAGCATCCAAGACAAAAAAATATAATGCAAATCAAAATGTTTTTTTTTAAATGTGTTATTGATAAGGGATAAAAACTTATGGAGTGTGCAGTCGCAACGCTAAGGTTGAAATTTTTTGAAAATTTAAGAGAGTGCATTTTTTACTAATATGGCAATTTGAGAATTTTTTGTTGTAGGAATTTATCAGTCAATGTGACATGAACTAAAATGGTCAATAAATAGACTAATGTCTCAGTTGATATCCAGAAAATTTGCATGTCGGATAAGTTCTTTTAAATCAAATATATGGTGCTGTTGAAAGTTCTTGCATATTTAAGAAATACCTTATAGAGTATATAATTTTAAAAAGCAAGAATCATAACATTCATTGAGGGATTAGTAAGTTAATGAATCTTTAAAATTTTGTTAGCAAAGGGATTTTGCCATTTTATATCATTAACTTTACTAATTTAGTTTTTGTAGGAATGATTCATTGTAATATAAATTGAACTGCACCACATACTTGATACGTATATATATATATATATATATATATATATATACACATACAAATATAGATAACTAGACTCGTTTCGAAAACCCTCGAATTTTTGATTTGCCAATAATCAAATCAATCTCGAGGGAAAAAAGATTTTAAAAAAAGAAAGAGCTACAAACATGAACTACTGCCGAAAAAAATCGCACAGATGCAGGTCTGAAGCCCAAAGAAAAAACCCCGATACAAGTAAACAACTAACTAACAAAAGAGCTCAATACAACTGTAGAGCAGACCCAGTGAGCCAGACAAACCTACCTAGGTTTCACCTAAACGGATCATCAGGGAAAGTTCGGCTAACGAGGCAAAGAGAAATGCATATTTATAAGCGATAGCTAAAATTATACCACGTGACCAAAGAACCACAAACACAAACACCTAAGTGGGTGGGTGGGGTAAATATTTGACAATCCGTTTAGGTGAAACCTAGATAGGTTTGTCTGGCTCACTAGGTGTATCTATATATATATATATATATATATATATATATATATATATATCACACATTATAAAGGTTAATGAAAGTACATATATTCTTAATCTCCAAATACAACCAATACATTGTGGCCATATTCATAATTAATATTTTAGGGGTTGGCTTCTTGTTTTTATATTATGAGCTTCCATCACTTTTAAATGCTTTTTGTAGCGGGTGATACAGATGACATACATTCCCAACGATTATGTTGCATATTGAGGTTGGAGTGATTCAATGCTTTTTTTAATCATTTCACCCCAAGCAAGGCAATAAAGCAACTGAGATGCAAGGAGCTACTGAGAGTTAAAGAATATGAGAGAAAAAATTATCAATGTGAGAGAACAATAAAAGAACAGGAACTAAGAAGACATAAGATAACGATTTATGTCATAATTAAAATTTTGAAGGTCAAAATTGAGTGGAAAGCAAGAAGCCAAAAAGAAGTTCTACAAGCAAGAGAAGAAACTGCCAGCATAGAACTTACGGTTTGATCTAGCCATTTCAGCTATAAATGCTTTTTTTTATAAAATCATATCTAGAGTTTTATTTCAATCATTGACTAGAATTGTTCACCTCCAAGCAAGGCAATAAAGCCACTAAAACATGAGAGGTTCCTATTAAAAAGAGAGAACAATAAAAGAACAGGTTATTAAGAAGACATTTGACTGAAAAGAGAGTTCCACAAGTGAGAAGTGTGAGAGAAGAAAATGCCTACATAGAACTTACAGTTTGATTGAGCCATTTCAGCTATAAATACTTTTTTTTTTTATAAAATCTAGAGTTTTATTTTGGTCATATTGGCTAAAATGTCACTTTTTTATTTAGTCATTTCACCCCAAACAAAGCAATAAAGCCACTAAGATGCAAGGGGTTACTAAGTGTGAAATAATATGAGAAAAACATTATTAAAGAGAGAGGACAATAAAAGAACAAGAATTAAGAAGACAGATGATAACAGTTGACATTGCATTTAAATTTTTGAAGATCAAAGTTGACTGTGAAGCAAAGAGCCGGAAGAGAGTTTCAGAAGCAAGAAGTGCAATAGAAAACCCTTCCCTGTTGTAAACCAACTATTCAGACAAGATCCATGACACAAAAATGCATAATGCACTCAGATATAGATGTGTATACCATGCCCAAATGTACTGACCTATTTAGGTCCTTGGCAGACAAAAAGAGAAAAAAAAAAAAAAAAAAAAAAAACCAAGGTGGAGCCGGGAAGAGGGAAACATGAATCACGCCCAATCGTATCAGTTCAATATTATTGATTTTCTAGAGTCAAACAAGTCCACATTCATCAGCTTTTGATGAAATATGAAGTTTTACATCCTGAGTCAAAAATCACACATTCTTCTTTCAGAATTTTCAGTCTGTCTATTAGGATGGATCAAGAGGGATTTTCATTGTTTTGAAAACCTTAATGCCTGAGTACATTTAACGGACATATGTAAAGAAAAGCAACGAATCAACTATATCATTGCATATTATTAGGTTGGTGCAAAAATAATGACGTAATAATGTCATTTTTTAACGTATTTTTAACGTCAAAAAACGACATTATTACATCATTATTTTTGCACCAACCTAATATTTTTGTTATATATCATTATTATTATTATTATTATTATTATAGTGTATCAAGTGTATTTTCATTTTTTTAAAACTCTTACTCCAAAGTTTATTTTATCAGACATATCTAAAAACCAGCTATTAGTCAGATATATCATTACATAACATTATTATTATTATTATTATTATTATTATATAGTAAGGTGTATCAAATATATTTTCATTTTTTAGAAAACTTAACTCCAAAGTTTATTGCATGAGAGATGACTAAAGACAAGTTTTGAGTCAGCTATATAATTACATATTATTATCATTATTAAGGTGTATCAAATGTATTTTCATTTTTTAGAAACATTAACAGCTTATTTCATTAAATATATCTAAAGACAAGATATGAATCAGCAATATCATTGCATATTATTAGTATTATTATTATGAGTTAAGATGTATCAAATGTATTTTCATTTTTTGAAACCATGACACTAAAGCTTATTTAATGAAACACATCTAAAGACCATCTATCAGTCATCTATATCATTGTATATTATTATTATATATTAAGGTTTATCAAATGTATTTTCATTTTTTAGTAACCTTAACTCCAAAACTTATATCCAAAGACCAGCTATTAATCAGCTATATTATTACATATATATATATATATATATATATATATATGTATATATATATATATATATATATATATAATAGCTGGCCACTCATATTTGAGGATACCCATCTACTAGACGCTCACACAGGAACATTTTTGCGTTTGTTCAACACCCCCAGAGCCCACCTGTTGTTTATACTGCAAATATGCTGAGCAGATCTTAGTTACAGTTTCAACAGTCTGAACAAGGCCAGAACACTCAAACACTTGATCACGATGACTTGTGACTTTGTGCTAGCACAGTTATTAAGGTGTATCAAATGTATTTTCTTTTTTTAGAAACATTAACATGAAAGCTTATTTCATGAGACATATCTAAGGACTAGCAGTGAGTCAGTTATATCATTATATATTGTTATTATTGTTATGATTATTATTATTATTATTATTGTTATCATGTATCAAATGTATTATCATTTTTTAGAAACCATAACTCCAAAGCTTATTTCATGCGATATATTGAAAGACGAGCTATGTGTCAGCTATAACATTACACATTATTATTATTGCTACATTATTGCTATTATTGCTATTACTACAGTTGTATCAAAGGTATTTTCTTTTTTTTTTTTAGAAACCTTAACTTAAAAGCCTATTTCATTAACATATTGATAGACAACCTACGAATCACTATATAAGAATAATATGTGATATAGCTAAGATGTATCAAATGTATTTTCATTTTTTAGAAACCTTAACTCCAAAACTTATTTCATGAGCCATATCCAAAGACCAGCTATGAATCAGCTATATTATTATATATTATTATTATATATCAAGGTGTATCAAATGTATTTTCATTTTTTAGAAACCTTAACTCCAAAGTTTATTTTCTGTGCACATTTAAAACTATCTCAAATAATGATGTGAACAAGTCAGAGTAAACCTTTGTTAAATGATGATAATTTTTGATCTCAAAAATTCAGACAAGATTTCTTTCTTGCGGCAGAACTACATGTCTGCACTTATTCTTTGTTTTCTTGCTTTTAATTCCCACTCTAACCCCATCCACAAATACACCTACTCACTCCAGGATGTAACTGTTTACTTCATTATATTATTCTATCAGTAATGGTAATTATTTGTATTTTAGCAGAAATGAAAAAGAAGATTTAAAATTGATTTAACAAAGACAGATTAAAAAAAACGAATATCCATAGAATCCCACACACACAAAGCACCCTCCCAATCACTATACAAAGATTAACACCCCCACAAAAAAACACACCTGTATGTATCTTCTTCTGTTTACTGTGCCTTCAGAATGTTGGCTATCATGGCTCTCCACGATTTCCTGTCCTTTGTAGCTCTTAATAAATTCTGTCTTTTTGTTATCTCACCTAACTTAATCTAAGTCATGCATTGTTTTCCTTCTGTCCCTCTTGCCTTCAATCTATCTTGTAAGTATCAAATTTTCCAAGCCTGCTTTCCTTATGTGCTCTAGAAATTTCAACTGTCTCTTCCTGGTGTTATGTATAACCGTCTGTTTTGTTTCCATTTTTCTAAAACTTTGTCATTGCTCACATATTCAGCCCATCATATTCTCAGCATCCTTCTGTAGAATCACATTTCTGTTGCTTCAAGTCTCTTCTTCATCAGTGAGGAGATTGTCCATTCATTGTTATATAGGAGGACAGTTATTGCATCACAGTTCAGTATTCTTTGTTTCTAATGAAATTTTTCTGTTTCTTAATATTTTACTTAGCTTTTGGAAGGCATCTTTCACTATCCTAATTATTGTTGCTTCAAGCTTTTCCTTCATCTCTGAGGAGATTATAAAAATTGCAGCTTTCCTCAAACTGCTGCTTCATTTTTTATATCTTATATCTTCAGGACGTAGACGTTCATGACTCTCCACAACTTCTATCCTTTGTAACTCTAAACAATATTTATCCCTTATTATTACTCCCATTCTCTGTCCTGCCATCAATTTACACAAGCCCATTAGATAAGCTAATATATATTTCCCTCAGTTTTCTACTCTTCAATATGTCCTGTGAGTGTTAAATTTTTCAAGCCTTCATTATATATCCTAGAAATTTTGACCCTCTGACGTTAAGTAAAAGTTTTTGTTTCTATTTTCTCTAAATCTTCCCAGTTGCTCACATGTTTGGTCCAAAACAATAACACATTTCTCATAGCATTTTTGGATTACATCTCTATTTTCGCTGTCCTCTTATTACTGAGAAGTAAAAACAAGAACAAAATCTACTTCCATACCTGATGATGTCTGTAGGAACAGATGAAAGCTTGTAAAAAATTAAAAAGACCTTATGCAAATGGAATTTATAAACAGGGATCATATCATTCATATACAGGTTCGGGGTTGATGTATCTTATTTATATTGTTTGCGGCGATGTATTCTCGACATTTAAATCATTAACCTCTATATTTGTTTTTTGTATGAATGATTCATGAATTTGTAAATATATATATATATATATATATATTGCACAAAAGAGAAATCCAACATTACCTCATAGGTATAGTCTTTGGATTTCTCTGTTGTATAATTTGGATGCTCTGTTATAATAAATACATAATATCTCTTTTTGTGAATCAGTTTTAATATTTTATATTATTAGAACCCACTTGTATTATATACCAACAGATATTTTACCTTTACCACATATATATATATATATATATATATATATATATATATATATTTACTACATATATGTATATATATAACTACCTACAAATATCTGTAAGTCAACGGACTACAAAGACTAGCTGGTATCTGTTGAGTATGACTCAGACTTACGCGAGAACTACCGACCTTCCACTAGTAGCACTCACTACTGGATTGACTTACGACGACCTTGTGTGTAACTGTTACCTTTATTCATATTGTGCTGGTTTTTTACAATAAACTTTTACTTATTTTATCCACCTTGTTTTTCAAGTATATACTCCTATTAGCACGGAATATATATATATATATATATATATATATATATATATGATAAAATATAGATTTAATGTATGCTATATTTATGGGTTTAAGTGATCAATATCAGTGATAGAGAGTATGTAAATATTAATATAAAAGTCAATGATTCAGCAGAGTCAGTCATTTTCATGCTAAATGCACTTGTCAGTCGATATGTATTGTGTTTTTGTTCACCTATACATACAGGTCAGTGATGCATTGTGGGTAGTCTTCCATATTATTCTAATGGTTATTTTGGTGGGCAGTAATGGTAGTGTTTCGAATTATTCTAGGGACTGTTGAGTGGGAATAATTGTGGATCCAAATGCAGTCTTTTGGTTATTTATAGTGTTGTTAACTTTTTATTTTTTATTGATTATTTTATTGTTTATTGTGGCTTGTTATTACTACATTTGCCTGTGTTTATCTGTGTGCACATTGTTTGTTAATTTGTTTATTATTTACTTTATTTGTTTGGATTAATTAATTTTACTTGTTTTTATTTATTTTATTTATTTATTTTCATTTATTCTTTTTCAGTTTCAGTTTACAATTTTTAAGTTAGGTAGTAAAAATTTGTTTTTGTGTCTGCATTTTGAGCCAAGTTTTGATAATTTATTTAATAGTTTGTGTTGGTCTGGTAAGTGATTATAGCTATTTTGCCTCCATGCAGAGGATACAGTTTTGGGATTTATTGTTGTAGGCTGATGCCGATTTCCTTATTTTTCCATGATATTTTTTTATTTGATTTTGTTTTTAATCTCCCAGATATGTTCCAAAAGTATTGGGCTGATCGCACATTTATTATCTGTAAAGGAGGTTTTGTGTGCATAATTTCTTTGTTTCTAGGGTTTAGCATGAAAAAGACTGTCAATGTCTACGTTGACATCAATGTCCATTTTTATTTTAGGACAATATATATGCTCCTGAAAAATTATGTATGTATGTATGTATGTATGTATGTATGTATATATGTATATATATATATATATATATATATATATGGGTTAAAGTGCTCAATATCAAGGATAGCTTGTATGTAAATATGAAAGCAGACATTGAAGTCAACACCCGGAAGCGACAGACTGTTTCATGCTAATTGTCAGGCTATTTGCATTGTTTTTGTATGACTATTTATACATACAGGTCAGTGATGCATTGTGGGTAATCTTTTATATTATTATTATAATGGTTATTTTGGTGGGCAGTAATGGTTGTGTTTCAAATTATTCAAGGGGCTCTTGGGTGGAAATAACTGGATTTGGATGCAGTTTTTTGACTATAGTGTTGTTTGTTTTAATGTTGGTTGTTATTATTACACTTCTGTCTATGTATACGTTCATAGTGTGTATATATATATATATATATATATATATATATATATACATACACACACACATTTGATATCAATATCTTGTCTTTGATCTCTGATATAGATATATATAGGTGTATGTGTGTAAGATTTGAGTTGGAAAGACCAAAGAAAAATTAAATTAATCTGTCTTTTGAAATGAATTTCCCAGTTTTCATGTTTTTTCTTGGATATGGCTTCACATGCACACTATTGTGGCACTGCTTTGTGGTGAAATAAGAAAAAAAAAATATTTTGCTTCTTATTTACCTTTCACAAAAAGGGAGACAAAAAAAAATGTGGCCCATATAAATCTCAGATCATGTTATTCACAGAAAAGAAAAGGAAGAAATAATATTTCCATCTGTTTTTTTTTATTTTCTGAAATCCTCCTCATCCAAATTGCACAAAGAAAGTGCATCTATTATTTGCCACCCACACTAATCTGCAGTAATTGCTGTTGTTGTTGCTGTCTGCATTCACTCAGTTAATTTAGCTTCATTTCAGTGGTTCTCAGTTGAAGTCAGTTTTTATGGCAGCCATCCAACATTCACACATAGATATTTGAACTTACACAGATATATATACACGCAAACACACACACATGTGTAAAGGGAGAAAGAGTGAACAGAAAGAAAGTTCACATTAAGATTATGAAAGCAAAAAGAGGAAGATTTGAAAAGAACAAAGAAATAAAAAAAATTCATATTAAGCCCAGAAAGAAAGAAAGAAAATTTAATATTAAACCTGGAAAAGTAAAAAAAGAAAGAAAAAAAAAAATTTCATATTGAGCCTGGAAAAGTAAGGAAAGAAAGAAAGAAAGATAATTTCTTCTTAAGCCTGGAAAAGTAAGGAAAGAAAGAACAAAGAAAGAAAGAAAAATTCATATTAAACCTGGAAAAGAAAGAAAGAAAAATTCATATTAAACCTGGAAAAGAAAGAAAGAAAAATTCATATTAAACCTGGAAAAGAAAGAAAGAAAGAAAGAAAAATTCATATTAAACCTGGAAAAGAAAGAAAGAAAGAAAGAAAAATTCATATTAAGCCTGGAAAAGAAAGAAAAAAAGAAAGATAATTTCTTCTTAAGCCTGGAAAAGTAAGGAAAGAAAGAAAGAAAGAAAAGTTCGTATTAAGCCTGGAAAAGTAAGAAAAAAAAGAAGCAGCAAAAAAAGAAAGAAAAATTTATATTAAGCCTGGAAAAGAAAGAAAGAGAAAATTTAATTTTATATCTGGAAAAACAAGAAAAAAAAAAGAAAAAAAACAAAATTTCATATTAAACCTGGAAAAGAAAGAAAGAGAGAAAGAATGAATGTCATTAAGTCTGGAAAAGTAAAAGAAGAAAGAAAAAAGGAAAAGAAATGTAGAACAATTGAAAAGAAAGAAAAACTGCTAATGTTACATCTCGTACATGACATTTCTCTCTCTTGTCATAGAAGGCATCATATATGATGGCATATAAGATGCCCTGCAACATTTACATTTAAGATTACAATATTACAGTCTGATCTTCGGTACATGTACTTTTAATCTGCAGTGTCTGCATAAACATTAGCATACTAAATTCCTTGGCTTTGCATATAACATCCGGAAGATATTTTTCAGACATTTTTTTTAATAATTCAATCAAAGATAGTAATTGTCTTCCAGCAATCTCGCATTTCTTGCTTTTAATGGTAATAATTATTTCTTGGATTTATTTGAAGAATATTTTCCTATTTTTTTTTTTTTTTTTTTTTAGAACTATGACCGTCTTTGAGACAGATTTGATCGACATGGTTTTAGAAAGTTTCAAATTACAGCTGCAATTCATTTTGAATGTCTTGGAATTATAAACAATATGTCCTGCATAAATAAATGATCATATCCCCATTGCCATTCTGTCAAGTAAAAGCATATCCTCTATTGGATCAGTAAATAAGAACAGATCCTCAATTAGATAAGCACAGATACTATATTGGATCAGTAAGCAAGGGCAGCTCCTCAATTAGATAAGCACAGATACTATATTGGATCAGTAAGTAAAAACATATCCTGTATTGGATCAGTAAAAAAGAACAGATCCTTAATTAGATAATTAAGTATGCAGAGATCCTATATTGGATTATTAAGTAAGAATATACCCTCTATTGGATCAGTAAATAAGAACAGATCCTCAATTAGATAATTAAGTATGCAGAGATCCTATATAGGATATTAAGTAAGAATATATCCTCTATTGGATCAGTAAATAAGAACAGATCCCCAATTAGATAAGCACAGATACTATATTGGATCAGTAAGTAAAAATATATCCTCTATTGGATCAGTAAGTAAGAACAGATCCTCGATTGGATACTTAAGTAGTCACAGATCCTATATTGGATTATTAAGTAAGAATATATCCTCTATTGGATCGGTAAATAAGAACAGATCCTTTATTGGATCAGTAAATAAGAACAGATCCAGTTAGATAAGCACAGATACTATATTGGATCAGTAAGTAAAACATATCCTCTATTGTCTCAGTAAGAAAGAACAGATCCTCAATTAGATAATTAAGTAAGCACAATTTTTATATTTCCCTTTTGTATCAGGTCAAGCCTTGTCACTTTGAACAAGAAATCACTGTTGATATTTGCTTCTTTCTGATTTTGTATCTGCTCTTAAATACAATATACTTACCATTAAACTCTGTCATCCAGTCACAAGGTCAAGGAGTACTCTACACTATTAATGCTAATATTGCTTGAATTTTCATGGAGCATATATTAGACACAGTAAGTAGGTGATATCCTATTTCTGTAATTTAAACATAATCAATGTTATATGAATATCGAAATCAAGCATAGAAACCTTTTGTATCAGTTCAGTTATGTTAGTCTCTTTGATGTGTAACTTCCACATAATATAAATGGAAAACCAGACTTCTATGTCTATTTCAATACTTAAATATAATCCATGTTATAAGATAAAAAGAATAGCTTACATACTCAAAATATCAAAATCTAGCACTAGAAATCTTTTTCATCAGTTCAGTTATATATATATATATATATATATATATATATATATATATATATATAATCAATATTATATGATTCAGAAAATAGCTTACTTACTCAAAATATCCAAAATCTAGCACTAGACACCTTTCTCATCAGTTCAGCTATGTTAGTCACTTTGATGTGTAGCTTCCACATAAGTTAAATGAAAGAACTACTGAACTTTATTTAAGCTCTGCGAATTTCTCTTTTGTCAGTTTCTGAATCTGTTGTGATTCTGTCTGCCAGTATCTTGCTAATATAGATTATCTTTCTTTTAAATTTTTATTTTTTCCCTTTTATTTGATTAAATTGGTTCACCACTACACATCACAAATTTTATATATTTTTGTAAAAAAAATTGTACATATATATCAAGACATTTTTACCATTATGAGTGTATTATGAAGAACCCTATGAAAATGCAGTATTTTGGTACATGTTTGCATTGAATGTAGAAGGATGACTCCTTGTGGCAATTGTGTCAATTGTTTGAATGAATAGATCAGGAATTACACTCACTAAGACTAGGATAATTAATGAAGATCAGCCTTATCCTGCCACTCCTTTCATCCCTTATGGAACAAGCAAAATGTATTTTTTGCTGAATAAACAGTAAATTTATTTCAGGTACCTGGTGAAGACTTGTTACTTTGAACAAGAAATTACTGTTTTTATTCTTTTCTTTGTATCTTGGATATGACAATAAGCTAAATCCAGTAGCAAGGCCTCTCATCAGGAGGTTTTTGAGGAGTGTGGAACCACATTTTGTTGTTGTTCCCAGGTACACCCTGACCTGGGTGAAGGAGCAATTGTTAGGGTCTCAACTATGAGCAAATAGTTAGCCTCCAAACACTATATAAGTATAAAAATAAATTTTTATATTAAAGATACCAGAAATACATTTTTGAAAAGAAATATTACCAGCAATACATTTGATGCTCAACGAAAAGCCTTCTTTACAAAATTATGTCAATGAAACCTGATCTACAAAGAATACATATTCTATTCATACAAACCTATCCTAAAAATTTTGACAGCATTAAATAACCCATTGTGGTGTTGATATGTTGGAAAACAAAATAAACCAATCCAATTCCTTTCTTTTGGATTTTGTATCTGCTCTTAACACTTGATGGCAGAGTGTTGCTATGACTACCAAGTGTAGCCTGAAAATTCCTCCAGAGTTTGATGAGGTCAAAACAGATTATGAGACTTTGGAATTGTGGACTCTATACAGACTTGCTAAAAAATAAATGGGTTATTGCTATTCATTTGAATTTAGCAGAGAACAGATGAGTCAGATTACTCACATCTGAGTTAAGTGTGCATGAGATAATGGAACTGAAATGCTGGTCAATAAATTGGATTGCATATTCCTACAGGATAACAATGGGCACTGTTTTAATGCATATTTATCATTTGAAAATTTAAAATGCAGACATAATGGAGGTATCTATAAATACTTCAGTGCCTTTGACAGTGCCTCATAGTGATGGAAATTGAACTGCCAGATGTCTGATATGCTGGCAGTCAAGAAAAAATTGGTGTGTAGTGAAGTCAACATTAACTGCTGAGAACATGGCATTGCTTGACTGTGCAGAAACTGCAGTTTACATACAGAGCATTTTGTCAGTTTTCTGGATGTGGCAGCTTAAAAATATTTCTGTCTTGACAACAGGAAATAGATAACATACTCAAAATATCAAAATCAAGCACTTGAAACCTTTTTATCAGTTATGTTAGTCACTTTGATGTATAACTTCCACATAATATACATGGAAAAGCACTAGACTGTATTTCTATGTATATTGCAATATATAAATATAATCAATGTTATATGATAGAGAAAATAGATAACATACTCAAAATATGAAAATCTAACACTAGAAACGTTTTTTATCAGTTCATTTATGTTAGTCACTTTAATGTGTAGCTTCCACATAAGGCAAATGAAAGAACTACTGAACTTTATTTCTATGGACATTTCACTACTTAAATATAATGAAAACATTTTATTTTCTAAGAAATGTGCAATTAAATATGGATAATTTACAACATAAAATAGAAGAGATTTCTTAGCAAGCAAATCGTAACCCCTACGCCATCTATTCATTCGGTCAACTAGTTGTCTTCCTTTGCTGGTTGGTGCCAGCATCATTGTGGATCATCACTTTCTAGCAAAACCATCAAACATCCCCTCCTTTAGCTACCTAATCAAAGAAGCATTTACACAAATAAACAAATGACACAACATCCTAGATCTGCTTAACACAACAAAGTAACTACCATGGATACCTTGATGAACATCATATAGACCTAAAATTAACTTGAGTACTGTGTATGCCAATGAACTACATTCAGCAGCAAAGCCTCTGATTGGGAGATTGGAGCTTTTGAGGCACATGTAACCAACTCTTAATTGTTGTTGCTTCCAGATCTAGGGTGGTAGCACCTGTTAGGATACTAGCTATGGGCAAATAGTGACCCCACCACCAAAAAAAAAAATACCATGAAAGTATGAAAATAAATTTTTTATAGCAAAAATACCAATAATATATTTTTATATAAAAATGGACCAATCATAGTTATTTATAGTAAAATGAACAAAAATACATTTTATCTGCAGTTGAAAGTATGCAGTTATGCTCAAAATATATTGAGTTGAAGCCATAAAATTATGTTCAGATTATTTTAATTTTGGCATTAAATAACCCATAGAGGTGTTGATATGCCGCTAAACAAAACCAACACTAACTCAGCAGAACAAAAACACCACAAATAATATCAAGTTTGCAAATATTAAGCCATTATATACTGTTAACTCTAAAATTTTAAATAAAACAGGAGCAGCAGTCATGGTCAGACAGACACACAAACAAATTAAACTACCAAATGAAGCTTCCATATTTACAACCTAGCTGCAAGCCATTAAGATGGCACTTTAACTCATTAAAACTCAAACAACCATAAATTCATCATATTCATAGACTCACTGCCAACTTTTGTAACTTTGAAAGCAGGAGAGTTCAAAACATCCATACATATTAGAAATACTAGAAACTTATACTGAAGTAGTTAAATCACAAAAATCAGTCATTCTAGATTGTACTTCAAGTCATGTTGGTATACTGGCAATAAAATAATAAGCAGACTAGTGAACAATGCCCCAACATGAAAACAACCAAGATAAAGATACCCAAAGCAAACTTCAGAAACAAAAGAGAACACTTCAAAAGAAAATGTTCATAAGAAAATTTCTATGCTTCATCTTAATCCATTAACTTCAAGAATTACCAGAATGTTCAGTTCTGTGGCTCAACAACAAATGGCAAATTGCAGTTAACATATGACAAGTTAAATTTCTGTTATACTACAGTTTTCAAATTGGTTACTCCTGTCTGAATTTCTAGGATGAGAAGCTATTTGTCTATATTTCTGTGATGAGGTATTATGTATACTATTTACATTATTTGGACTATTGTCTTCATCTTTGTTGCCATATTTATCACAACATTTCAGCCATTGTACACTCTGGCCTTCTTCAGGTGGTTGGAATGTTGAACTGAACCCTTTATTTCACTCACTGAGGTAGACTGCTCTAGTTCCACATGGCATGTTTAATGGATGTCAGTTATCTCCTGTTAATTCCCCTCTCAAAATTCTCCACTGCCTTAACCAGGTATTGAACTCACAGTCTTTGGGTCTTGTCACTGGATCTAACAAATGCCTTTATCTACTGTGACGACAAAAATGAGGACGATAGTCCAAATAATGTAAATAGTGAGAAGCTATTATTTACATTTGTCTACACTCTGACTATTGTCCTCATCTTTGTTGTTATTATCATATTTTGGCTGTTGTGACCTCCAGCTTTCATAAGGCACATGTTGGGTAACCAATGATTTAATTCACTAGCATAGTGGATTAAAACATTGGTTTGTGAATTTGGTAACATATTAATTGCAAGTTCAATCCTTGGGCTGAGCAGTGCATAATTGAATTCAGTGGAAACTGAGAAGCAGTATCTGATCAGTACTAAGTAAGAATTAGACGAGATATCCCTAGACATGATCCACAGATTGAGAACAATCTACCCCTGTAGATTAAATAAAGGGTTCAGTTCAAAATTTTCTAAAGGTTATTTGGATCAACAAGCAATGGATAAAGGTCAGATGGCATAATGACTGAAATGTAATAACAACAAAGATGGGGATATTAGTCTCTATGTAAATAATGGTTACTCTTATTTAATATTAAAGCAAATAATAAACATGCATTTATTATAGAAAACAAATTTATATGAATTCCAAGATGATTGATTCATATTAAAAAAAAAACGACCATCAACATAAAAATACTCCATACAGACTTCAGAAACAAAATAGAACACTTCAAAAGAAAATGGCCAGCAATATGGGACTCAAAACTTAACAAACTATACAATATTGAACCAACTATAAGAGAATGGCTCCCAGGTTTTCAGAAAAATAAGATGGGAGGAAATAGTTTTATTCAGACTCAAAATAGGATATACACATTTGACACACTCACATCTACTAAAATCTGAAACTCCCCTCATCATGCAACAGATGCCATAGACCTCTCACAGTCAAATATATACTGATAAATTGCAATGCAACAGATGTCATAGACCTCTCACAGCTGAACATATACTGATAAGTTGCAATGCAACAGATGTCATAAACCTCTCACAGTCAAATATATACTGATAAGTTGCAATGCAACAGATGTCATAGACCTCTCACAGTCAAATATATACTGATAAGTTGCAATGCAACAGATGTCATAGACCTCTCACAGTTGAACATATACTGATAAGTTGCAATGCAAAAGATGTCATAGACCTCTCACAGTTGAACACATACTGATAAGTTGCAATCATCTCAGTCAAACCTGAACAAAATATTATCAAGCAAACCATACAAAAGAACTCTTTCAAAACACGAAATGAAACAATATCCTTAACTTCTTAAAGGAAATCAAACTTTATTCCAAAATATAAAACTTTTTTAGTATATTTTGAAAAGTGAAAGAAAAAGAACCCTTCAGACTTCATAAAGGTCTCCACTGAAGGTAACAATGCAAACTCTAATAACCAACTTGTATCAGAAACTGAATACAAAATAACTTGTAATAGAAATCAACATCTTTCATAACTGATTAAAAAGAAAAAATCTTTTGCCAAATAACCTGAATCCAAAATATCATTGATTCACACAAAACATCAACCTATACTCAAAGCAACCATGATTCAAAACCCTTATTTGGCCTTAAATAACCCCTATACTTGTTATTAGTCCATTAATCAGAAACGCAACCAAATCAAACATAAAAAAATATTAGAAGTTGATATATTTCGTTAATAGATTCTCATAGATAAGAATGTACTGCTATTTTGTGTTTGATTGTAATAAGAGTTTCTGCCTTAATCCAGAGGATTGCAATTTGTCTTAATTATATTTTTAATTGATAAAATAAAATAGAAATTAACATAACAATTAGAAATTCCTTTAATTAAAATCTTTTAATGCTATGCACATTTATATTTTAAGATCTTTTGAAAATTTTACTAGTCTATTGTAGTTTCATAAACCAATGTCTCTAATAACTGATTAAAAAGAAAAGAACTTTCACCAAATAACCTGAATCCAAAATATCACTGATTCACATCTAACATGCACCTATACTTAAAACAACCATGATTCAAAACCTTTATTTGGCCTTAAATAACCCCTATAGTTGTTGATGGGTCATTAAGCAGAAATAAAACAAGACCAATCCAATGGGATCATCCATAGTGGTTGAAATCTATAGTTTTTCTGTTTTATAGACATAGTACCTTCAATTTAGGGCACCTCAATATGGTGTAATCGTTAGCGAGGTTTTCAATTACAACTGAGTAGTGAGTTCGATCCTCACTAGGTACCTCATATTTTCGGCCATGTGCCACATGTAAGCTACACGTAGAAAAATCACAATAGTATCTTCAGCCCCATCCAAGCATAACCATCTTTCTACAGCTTTAGTCAACTGAGTTTTGAATTCAGAGTTATCCTTCTCGACTGGTTGATACATTCCATTCTTCTTTATGTGCCATGTTCCTTCAGGATGTAGGCGATCATGGCTCTCCGCATCTTCCTGTCCCTTGTAGCTCTTAATAAGTTTTGTCTTTTTGTTATTTCTCCAAAATCCTGTTCTGCCATCCAATTGCTCAAGCTTATCAAGTATGTTATGCACTGCTTTCCTCTGTCCCTCAATCCCTCCTGTGAGTATCAGTTTTTCTAAGCCTTCCTTCCTCATTACATGCCCCAGAAATTTCAACTGCCTCTTTCTAAGGTTAAGTATAAGTTTCTATTTTCTCTAAAACATTGTCATTGCTTACATGTTTGGTCCATGGTACCCTCAGCATTTGTCTGTAGAACCACATGTCTGTTGCTTCAATTCTCTTCTTCATCTTTGAGGAGATTGTCCAGCATTCACTGCCATATAGGAAGACAGATATTACATAACAGTTCAGTATTCTTTTCTTAGTTTCTAATTAAGTTTTCCTGTCTCTTAATACTCTGCTTAGCTTTTGGAATGCATATTTTGGCCATCTCAATACATCTTCGGATCTCAGTGTCGCACATTCCGGTCTCTGTTAAAGCATTTCCCAGATATTTAAACTTTTGTACTTGTTTGATTTTAGTATTCCTGAGTTGTAATTTGCATTTTCAGCTTATAACTGTTCTATTGTAAAAACTAGACATCCTCCAAAGAGCCAACTGGTTGATTCAAACAAGTACTGCATTTTAATTAGACTAATTGCCCTCCATAAACAGTGTCCGCAATCAATTAATAAAAGATGCATAATATTCCATTAAGATAATGTTTCACTGCACATTTCTTTGGCGAACAGGCAGAAAGTTTAGCAGTTTGGCTGGGAACTTTCCAGTCAGTTGCTCAATTCACCAAATATTGAATATTTGCACAATTATCATTTATTCTGGGTTTTAAAGAATTCTCTTCAGGAAACAAATTTTGATTCCTTGGAAAGTTGCAAAAGACAAGGAGAACAGTTCTTTGCTGAGAATGATAAATTCTTTAGGGAAGAAGGAATTACGAAATTTCCTAAAAATGGCCAAAAGAAAATTCTTCAATAAATAAAAGTCACTCTCTCACAGACATGCCATTGCCTCCCTCTGTCTTTTCTACAAATACTTTCATGGTAACTGCTCCAACAAGCTACTTTCACTAGTCCCCAGACTGGATGAATTTAAACATGCTGTTAGGCTGGCATCTTGTCCCCACCCTTTCACTGTCAAAACAGTTAAATGTAGCTGTCTCTTCTACTTCAGTAGCGTCATGCCTCACACTTCCTGTCTGTGGAACTCCCTTCCTATTACTTGCTTCCCTGATAACAATAATTTCCAACCATTCAAATGCAATGTCAATTGACATCTCCAGTTGCCTTGATCTATTCCCCATCCTTCTCTTCATCCTTTCCTCTATCATACCTCTTTACACTTGCTCCCACTCTCTGTAACCTCATGCATGCTAATGGCACTCCTGTCTTGCTTGGGGTGAAATGCTTAAAAAAAAAAAGAAGCTATATAATTCGTATCTCTGTCCCATAATAGTTGTGACACATGCATACACAGTTCTCATACTAAATGTATCAACTATTATGGGACAAGAGCAATATATTTATTCTGTCCCATAATGCTTGTTATATTTGCATACACATTTCATATACTAAATGTATCAACACGCTGGTTCTCAAACTGAATGAATTTAAACATACTACTAGGTTGGCATGACAGTCCCACCCTTTCATTGTCGAAACAGTAAAATGTACCTACTCCAATAACTTCATGCCTCGCACTTCCCATCTGTGGAACTCCCTTCCTATTACTTGTTTCCTATTCAAATGCAATGTCAATTGATATCTCCAGATGCCTTGAACTATTCCCCCTCCTTCTCTTCATCCTTTTCTCTATCATGTCTCTTTACTCTTGCTCCCACTCTCTGTAACCTCATGCATGCTAGTGGCACTCCTGCCTTGGGGTGGAATGCTAAAAAAAAAAAATAACAATTTATCTTTTATTTTCACTTAAGTATCTATCAGTAATTCTCTCTCTCTCTCTCTACATATAGGTATGCATCTGTGTATGTGTGTATGTGTATATATATATATATATATATATATATATATATATATATATATATATATATTACATAAAAGAGAAATCCAAAATTACCTCATGAGAATAGCTATTTCAACTAATATTAATACATTAGCATTTTTTGACTGAAATGGTGAGCAGATACAAAGTTAGAAACTAAACATTTAAAAAAAGAAAAAAAGGATGCAGCTGCTGAAAATAGACATTGAGTTAAACAAACAAAACCCATATAGTGGGAATAGAAGGCAGATATTGTCTGGCTTAAATGGAAAACGTTAACACAAACTTGACCAGGATTTTTTTATTTCAAGTTGGGATTATGAAAAAAAGTGAAGGGAAATTAAATAATGCCAGGAAAAATTTTAAAAACCAAGTTAAAAAAAACAAACATAAAAAATTAAAAAAATAATATACTGTTATAATAAATACATTGAGCTCTTTTTGTGGATCAGTTATAATATTTTATATTATTAGGATCCACTTGGATTATATACCAATGGATATATAATCCAAGTGGATCCTAATAATATAATAACATAATAATCCTGTACTATATATATGGGGGGGGAGTGTAAAAATTCAGATATAACTGAAAGTATATCTGTAAAAGAACAATATGAATAAAGACAAAAGGAAAAATTATCTTAGCCAAAACGATGCCAAGATGAAATTCTTCAAAGGGAGATATCATAGATTTTTCATAACCAAATATATTTGATCTCAACCGATTTCATTCTCAGAGGAGAATTACAAAGACAGATTTATTGTAATTGTGGTCATTGTGATGGTGATTTTTAAAAACACATATGAACACTGTCATAATTATTTTAAAATTTTAAATTTATCCGTTGTAGCTATAGAATTTTTGCAAAACAAGCGTCCCAAGCTAACCAGAAATTGTTAGAAATGCAAATGGAATTAACTGTTTATTAAATGTTAAATACTTCCTGAAATGACCAAAAGCATACCACCTACTAAATACCTATAGTGTAATTAAATACATCCTAACTATTAACAAGATGAAAAAGTCCTAAAAAATCTCATAAGTACCAATATATTCCCTTCTGATGCCAGTAAAAAAATAAAACTAATTATATATTATACTAAAATTAACATTACCAATTTAATCATACGCAATAACACTTCTCTATCAACTAGTGTTTTGGAAAAGACCAACATTGTATATCAGTTTAAATGACCTTTGGAAGATTGTATTTCTGACAAAAAAGTAAATATGTTAGCAAGCAACCAACTAACACTAAACAATATTACTTAAAAGAGTAGCAGCCACATGTTGAGGTGCATGAATAATGATATGCTGCCTATATATATATATACATACATAATTTATGATCTGTAGATTTGCATTGAGCACTATTTAGTAAAAATAAAAATATTAATAAGAACACCGGATTATATATCTTGCTGTTCTTCGTCTTTATTATAATATATATGTATATATATATATATATATATATATATATATATATATACATACATATATATATATATATATATATATATATATATATATATATATATATATACATACATATATATATATGTATGATATACATATATGCAATCATAGTATTGAAACATGAAAGCTTTTGTATAGCAATATAAAATGTTTTTATTATAATCTGTTATAATAAAAATATTATAATATTTTGCTCTACTTTGTTTTGAGCACTTTTTTAAAATTTTTTTAAATGCTACGAACTGTGGATTTTTACTCCATCTGTTCTGTCTCCTATTTGTATAAATATATATATATATACACACAGACACAGACATGCTTGTTAGTAGGATATAGAATTTGAACAAACATGGAAAAATCAAAGTAAAGTGTGAAACCTATTTATTGACAATGCGATTTGTCTTCATTAGGTGGTTATGTGTCTTCAGATCATAATGAAAGACCTTTCATTCTGATCTAAATATACCTGCTTAACTATCTAATGAAGGTGTTGTCAATATATATATATATATATATATATATATATATATAATAAAAAGGCTTTTTGCATATGTATGTATATTTACCACTAATATATATATATATATATATATATATATATATATAATAAAAAGGCTTTTTGCATATGTATGTATATTTACCACTAATATATATATATATATATATATATATAATAAAAAGGCTTTTTGCATATGTATGTATATTTACCACTAATATATATATATATATATATATATATATATATATATATATATATAATAAAAAGGCTTTTTGCATATGTATGTATATTTACCACTAATATATATATATATATATATATATATATATATATATATATATATATAATAAAAAGGCTTTTTGCATATGTATGTATATTTACCACTAATATATATATATATATATATATATATATATATATATATATATATATATATATATATATATATATATATATATATATATATAATTCATACTTCTATATAGCCTACACTCATATCACATTGGAACACTGGTTCTCGTATGATCACCGAAGTTGAGCAACATTAAGCTTGGTCAGTACCTAGATGGGTGACCACTTGGGAATACCAGGTGTTGCAAGCTTGTATGTGCAGGTGGTGTAATGGATAGTGGCTCAGAATTGGAAATTGGAGAGCCAAGTTCCAATTCCAGTTGGGTTTGTTATATTTGCTTATGTGCAAATACCCTTAGGAAAGTTATGAATCCACCACTTCTCCCTCCATCTATGGGTTAATTAATAGGACTTGTAAATCATCTAAAAGAAATCCTTCCAATCTAAAAATAATTTCTGGCTTTAAATAACCTGCAAAATGTTGATAAGCTGTAAAAAAAATCAGTCAGTCATGTTAAAACAGGATCTTGCTCAATAAACTGAGTGACAGCACTTCACCAGAAAAATTTTCACTGTGGAGAAACTTTTATAAACTTAAATAATGCCTAATGGTTAAATTCATTTTGGCAGGAAGGGAGACAAGTTTCTGTCACTGCTTTCAACTGAAAAGTGGGAATCTTCAGAAATTTGTTAGCCAAGGATAGTGAGTTCAATCCTAGGTAGGACCAGAAAAGTCAGCATCATTAAGAGCTCTCCCTCTTTTCATTTAGTGTATTAATATCTATCATACAAAGATTCTTTGTATGTTTCGGTACATATATGATAAAATATAGTTTCAAGGTATGCTATATTTATGGGTTAAAGTGCTCAATATCAGGGATAGAGTGTATGTAAATATAAAAGTGGACATTGAAGTCAACACCCAGAGGCGTGAGTCTGTTTCAAGCTAAATGCAATTGTCAGGATATGTGCATTGTGTTTTCGCTTGACTATTCATATATACAGGTCAATAATGCATTCAGACCCATAATTATTCTTATTTAATAACCCCTTGAATAATTAAAAACACAATCATTACTGCCTACCCCAAAATAACAGCTAGAATAATACAATAGACTACCCACAATACATCACTGACCTGTATAAACAAATACTTGAGCAAAAAACACAATGCACATTGCCTGACGTTTGCATTTAGCATGAAACATATTATGACCTCTGGGTGTTGACTTCAGTATCCACTTCTATCTATCTATCTATATAATTCATTCCAAAATTATAACATAAACATGTTATAAAATCACTACAAAAATAGCCATTTTGTTTCAACACTTCTGGTGTCTTTTCAAGTGATGGTGTTGCATGTAGAATAAAGTGTTTTAAAAGGTTCAAATCAACCAAACACCCCTCGATAGGGGAAATGCTGTTACATAAGCTACAATGACCAATCAAAATACAAGTATATGAAAATTCAAAAAACTTGATGACGAACCTTAGTTATAATGTTTAATGCTTTAATACTAGGGTTAAACTAAAATAGAAATCATTCTGATTAAATTTTACTATAAAATTAAAAATTGCCAATTTTACACACATATATATATATATATAGAGAGAGAGAGAGAGATTCAACAAATTATTAGTATACTACAAACTACTATCTATGCAACTGAATATGTTAGCTCTATCACAGATATCTTGTAGAAGTTACTGACCTGTAGGGGTCTAATAATCCTTATGCATTTATATTATCGCAAATGTAACAAAATAATGAACAACGAGAACAATAATATTCAAGACAAAAGTGTTTGCATAACAATAAATAGAAATTTTTTATATAACAAAAGGTACAAACTTTTGTTGAAAAAATTGATTAAAACATTCAAATGTCTTTGTATGTTTGGACTTGAGTTTTAATAATATTCTGATTATCTAGATCTTGAGTTGTGTGAACATTAGATAGTATGATAAAGTATAATTGGTCTATGTTGAAATTAAACAGCTTGAGGTTTACAAAAATTGTGTGTGAATGAAGTGGACATGTTTTAACTGGGTTGTCTTTCTTTGATATTTGTTGAGCTTTATTTAACTTGTGTTGAAAGAGCAATGCAGACTGTTTTAGTGCTAAAAGAATATTAACGTATATTCTGAAATGAAGAATAGTGACATGTGCGGTATAGCTCTGGGTTGGAATTTCACAGATCACTATCCGTTTCTGATTTTTGTGTTGTTAATATACACAATGTGTCACGCGATAGGCTCCAGAATTTTTGGCACAAATGTATTTTTGCTTGAGTCAAAAATAGGGTCAGTACATTCATACATAGTTGACGACACATAATTGATATTTTTCAGCCAATCAGAATGCGTTGTTGTATTATTAAATTTGAAGCCTGTGATTTGGGGTTTTTATGAATAATGTAGGATCTTGGTCTTAGAACTGCGCATATAAAATATATTTCATGTGGACCATAGTGGCAGCTTATTTAGCACACAAATCATATAGTTCTGTATAATATATAAAAGAAAGCATTATGCTTATATTTATAAATAAAAAAAAATTCTCTTTCCATTTAATCATCCAGTGTATTCTTAACCCATTTTCCATTTTAACATTGGTCTCTACAGGTACTGGCCTGAAATCATGTTCTGTTTTAGCATATCTGCCAACATTAGTGCCAAGAGGAAAAGACAGAAAACGAATAATCCGCTATCTAGAGAGGGAAAAGGCAGGAAATGCTTCCAAATTTAATGCGTTTATGGATGAACTATTTTCTTTCATTTCCTCTATAACCTCTGATTGGCACCAAACCGATCAGTACTTGATTATTAATCTTCCTGATTGGTGTTATTGATTACTCAACTTTTTTTTGTTTTTTTTTAAGATGAAGGGGAAGAGGTTTATTTAACATATAATACCTGTGTAAGATTTGAATTTTTGAATAACTAATTAATTATTGGTTTTTCTTTTCTTTTGCTCTCTCTTTCTCCTTAGATCCCTCCAACCAAACCCCAACACATATTGTAATGGAGATACTGGATGGAGTAAAGTTTTAATCGAATTAATTATAAAATAGATAGAAAGAAGAATATATATATATATATATATATATATGCAATTTGTTTATATGTATTATTTATCTATTATATATGCATAGTAATTATTGGAAAGTGCTCAATATCAGTGATAGAGCTAACATATTTAGTTGGATTGATGTGAGTTTGTGACCCTGGGTTTCACGTTATTTGCAATCATCAGACAAACTGATTCATTTTTAAATTTTGGATTTATATATGGTTGCATATATCGGTGTTTTTATGGTAGTGGAAGGAAAAATTGTCATCGGAATGCAAACATACATACGGGCACGTTTTCAGAATGTCTGCGGCTGATTGATATGGGTATTTGCTCAATGTTTGAAGGTAGATGTTGGAGGATGTGTGTACATAAATTGGGGTGTCATTATCTTTTTTGTACGGTTCATATGTATTTTTGTTTAGGTTGAGAGTGATGTCTAAGAAGTTTACTGTTCTTGTACCTGCATTTATTTCTATTTTAAATCTAATGGTTTGCAGGGTGTTTACTATTTTTTTTCCTTTTTGAGTGAGCATGTGTGTATGTATGTCTGTGTACGTCAGTGAATGAACGTATGTCTGCGTAAGTATGAGTGGCGTTCCGACAACATTTTTTCTTCCCACTTGCATAAAAAAAATGATATACGCAACCATATATAAATCCAAAATTTAAAAATGAATCAGTTTGTCTGACAATCGCAAATAGCATGAAACCCAGGGTCACAAACTCACATCCATCCAACTAAATATATATATATATATATATATATATATATATATATATATATATATATATATTTAAATAAAAAGAAAGATCAGTAAGATATGTAATCTGGTGTTCTTATTGATATTTTTATTTTTTACAAAATAGTGCTCAATGTAAATTTACAGAGCATTAATATAATTAAATGGAAGCTAAAAACTTTAAATTAAATTTTGTAATTACAAAATTAAATTTAAAGTTTTTAGCTTCCATTTTTGAAACATGGTTATTACTGTGTAGCAAAAACAACCATATTTTAAATCAGTTAATTTATAATATATATATTTATGAATAAAAATGACAATAGGAAAACTAATAATTGCTGACGCGTTTCATCCAATGTGAACTTTATCAAAGCAATTACTAGTTTTCCTATTGTCATTTTTATTCATAAATATTGTCTTCTCTACTGGTTGAATCAGATAAATTTTCACACACACACATATATATTTGGTGCGATGGATAAATTGCCGTCTAAATTACACAAGATTATCTTGAGTTTTAATACCGAAATCCGAATGTGCATTGGGATAAAAAAAGATGGCTTCCAAAAGTTAAGCAAAAGTATTAAGAAACATGAAATATCTGTCCTCTTATATGGCAGTGAATGCGAGACAATCTTCTTACAGATGAAGAAAAGACTTGAAGGAACAAAAATTAAAATAACACAGACATTTCATTTTAACGGATATATTTACCAAAATTATACAAGATTATCTTGAAATACTAAAGAGTAAATTTATTCAACAAAATTGGCCCTGCCTTCATTGCATATTGTTTTTGATTTTATCAACTGTACAGTATAATAGGGTCAGTTGGGCACCATCTGTGAGAAAAAGAGCATCTTGACGCAATTCACTCTGATAGAAATTTGGAAACAACATGCTGTGGTTCTTAGCATTCACACCAGAAGCTTCAATACAAACATTTCAGAGTGTTTGGATCTCAATCTGTGGACAGTGCAGAGGATTCAGAAAGAGTTGGATGAGTCTAATGGTGATTACAAAGTTACAGCATCTTGGAAAACTCACTTTGATCCTTCTGATAAGAAAAGAACTCCCAAATATGTTGTTGAGGGCCTCAGACTCAACATAGTGGACTACATCAGGTGCTTTGAGGAAGTAGTGCTGCCATGGATCAATCAAGAGGGTGGCTGCTGGAAGACTCTATATATAGCAACATGACTCTACGCCATCAACCCTTACATCTGGCCACCTAACTCCCCAAACAGCAACCCTCTTGATGATTGTGTGCAGCACTGTTGAGTGAGAGACCAACAAAATTCTTTCTAACACCAAAGATGAACCAAAGGCAAGGATTATGGCAGCATTCACCAACTTAAACAAGAAGACCGTCTGAAAGAGATGCTGGAGATACTGAAGTCGTCTGGAAGCCGTGGTTGAAGCCAATGGTGATTTTATTAAATAAATTTATTCTTTAGTATTTCAAGATATTTTTGTATAATTTTTATAAATATATTTGTTATTAGGTTGGTGCAAAAATAATGTCGGTTTTTGACGTTAAAAACTACGTCAAAAACCGACATCATTTTTGCACCAACCTAATAAAATGAGATATGTGTGTGTTATTTTCATTTTTGTGTGATTTAGATGACAATTTATTCATCGCACCATATATATATAGTTAGGTAATGAAAAGTTTGGTAATCCGTATGGATAATCCCAAGGAGGATGTAATCCAGAGAGCTCAATGTCAAACCAGAGCAAATATTAATTTAACTAAAATTAGAAAACAGACATCCTTAAGGGATCATTGATTATATTTTATTTCCCCAGGAATGTGTTTTTTTCCTGGTTCCTCAAATCACATTTCTAAGCATAAAAATTTTTTTTTTAAATTTAAAACCATTTTTTATGCTTGGAAATGTGATCTGAGGAGCCAGGGAAAAACCACCTTCCTGGGGAAATAAAATATAATCAATGAGCCCTTAAGGTTGTCAGTTTTCTAATTAAATCAATATATATATATATATATGTGTGTGTGTGTGTGTGTGTGTGTGTGTAGTGCGATATAATGAATAAATTTATTCTTTAGTATTTTAAGATATTTTTGTGTATATAACTGTTAAAATAAGATGTCTGTGTTATTTTGATATCATGTAATTTTGACGACAATTTACCCATCGCACCATATATATATATATATATATATATATATATATATATATATATATAGACCACTTTAAGGTTCCCTGTAATAAATTATTTAACCACAGCCCTTTTAAAGGGCTCTGGATCATCAGACTTTACTTCCAAAGGTTAAAATGAAAAGAAATTTACACATTTTTGACGGGCCGTATTAAGCATATGTAAATTGAGGAAGTGAGGGGGGAAAGAAGACATGAGTTAGATGTACCATTTTAAGCATATGTAAATTATTTCTTTTCATTTTTCATTTCAACCTTTGGAAGTAAAGTCTGATGATCCAGAGCCCTTTAAAAGGGCTGTGGTTAAATAATTTATTACATGGAACCTTAAAGTGGTCTGTTTTTATTCAAAAATATTATAACAAACATGTTATATATAACATGAACCCAAACACACACACACACATATTATATATATTAGTACATTATATATATATATATATATATATATAATGTACTCAAACTCACATAAAGAATTTTTGTATGATAGATATTAATGCACTCAATGAAATTACAAGACAGTAATATGAGATCAAGGAGATAATCACTTTGGCAAGATGTAGTTTTTTCTTTCTTTTTATTTCATGCTGACTTTCTTTGGATTTTTTTCTACTTTTAATGATTTTAAAAAGCACAATCCTTTCTTACATCTGACAACAGAGTTAATTGTAAAGATAAAAATCCCAGATTACTCTGATAGAAAACTTGTGCCAATGCAATTTCATAAATATTACCATCGCTTTTTTCATTTCGTTTTTTTTTTTTGGTCTTTCAGATAAACTAACTGAACGAATTATTCTTGAATTTCAATTCAGTTTCTACGCATTCTTTCCATTTAATTGTGCACATAATTATCTCTCTTTTTTTGTTGTTTTAACCATTTCACCCCAAGCAAAGCAATAAAGCCACTAAGACACAAGGGGTTACTCAGTGTGAGAGAATAAGAAAAAGAAAACATTATTAAGTGGATGAAGCTATTAAACATGTATTTTACACATTTACAGTTTGCCGTGGATGTAGTTTGGTAGGTTTCCATGTGTTTAGATGAGTCCTAATTAAGATATGGTAAGAGAAGTGTAATGTGAGCCTTTTTGATAGGTATGTAGTGGTAGGTCCAATGTAATTATTCATGAATTTGGTTACAATTCCTTAAGTTATATGTGAATTCATAAATAATATTGTTTCTCTTCAATTGGGATCTTGCAGGTATGTTGTTATTGTTGATGACGAGGTTAGCTGTTTTAAATTTTTTATAGTAGATAATTAATTTTTCTTTCCTTGCTCTGGTTGACTGGAGTTGTGTATTTCATCTTACTTCTCAAGGTTCTCAACAAAATCCAAAGAAGGATATGCAATGTAATCTATCCTGACTTAGCATTTTGACTTTAGTCACTTTCTTCCCAAATGTGATATGGCTTCCCTCTGTCTTTTCTACAAATATTTTCATGGCAACTGCTCTGCCAAGCTTTTTTCCCTGATGCCCCAACTATAAGAATTTAAGCGGGCTACTAGACTGGCATATAGGTCTCTCCCTTTTACTGTTAAAACAGTTAAATATAACTGCCACTAGTTTCTTTTCTTGCACTTCCCAACTATGGAACTCCCTTCCTCTTACTTGCTTCCCTGATAACTACAATCTTCAAAAATTTAAATGCAACATCAATCACCATTTTCTCTTGTCTTGATCCCCATTCATCTTTTGTCCTTTCCTCACCCCCCCATACCCAGTCTTTTCTCTCACTTTCACTGTAACACCCTGCATGCACGTGGCACTCCCACCTTGCTTGGGGTGAAATGCTTAAATATATATATATATATATATATATTTAGGTATATTTTTTCAATAACTACAACAGATTATTTATTTAAAAATTCTAAAATGACTATAACAGAGCACGTTCGTGCATGTTTTTAAAAATCACTATGACAATGGAATGCAAATTTTATCACAGTTAGTATAGCATATTTGTTTTTGTAATTTAGCCCTGAAGATGATCTTAGAAAAGGTCGAAAGTACTTGCAGAAAAAAGTGCAGAGGATTTGGAAAGAGTTGGATGAGTCTAATGGTGATTATGAAGGTGTTTGGAGTGATCACTAGTGATGGCGACGTTATGCCTCCATTCATCTTCCCACAGAACCTCAGACTCAACATGGAAACCTACATCAAGTGTCTTGAGGTAATGCTGCCTTAGGTCAAGAGGGTGACTGCTGGAAGATCCTATATCTGGCAAAACAGGACTCTGCAGCATGCCACACAAGCAGAACCTCGTCACGGCTGTCAGATAGTTTCTGCGACCACATTACATCTGACCACCTAACTACCCAGACTGCTACCCACTTGATTATTATATGGGGTGCACTTGAGCTAGAGGCCAACAAAACTCCTTTTAACACCAATGATGAAATGAAGGCAAGGATTATGGCAGCATTCACCAAATTAAACAAAGAGAATGTCCAGAAGACTTACAGGAAATTCTGAAGTTATCTGGAAGCCGTGGTTGAAGCTAATGGGTAGTTTGTTGAATAAATGTACTCTTTAGCATTTCAAACAGGATTCAGTTCCCTTCTTTTGCTTTGAAAGCCCTTATCTGCTAATTTTATTTTCATATCCAAAACATAAACAAAGTAATTAATAGGAAAGTTGCTTCTCCGTGTCATGCTAATCAGTTTTTCTTACCTGAATCTATTTTATATATTTATAAATCTATCATTCATCCATACCTTGAATATTGCCACCATATATGGTCTGGTTCTCTTGCTATATATTTACGGATCCTCAATAAAATCTAAAAAAGAATCTGCAATGTTGTTGGTCCTGATCTGGCATCTCAGCTTCAGTCACTTTCCCACTGCCATAACATAGCCTCCTTGTGTTTTTCTATAAATAATTTCATGGTAATTGTTTTGATGAACTTTCCTCTATGGTATGTAGACTTTATAAATGTAAGTGCAGTACTAGATTGGCAGCAAGGTCTCATCATTTTACAGTTGACATTGCTAGATGTAACCGTAAGTTCTATGTTAACAATTTCTTCTCTCACATTTCTTGCTTGTGGAACTCTTCCAGCTTCTTGCTTCCCCGTCAACTTTGATCTTCAAAAATTTAAATGCAATGTCAATCATTAACTTCTGTCTTCTTGATTCCTGCTAGGTTATCATTTTCACTCTTTCATAATGCTTCTCCTTTTCTTATATTCTTTCACACTCTGTAATTCCCTGCATCTTAGTGGCTTTATTGCCCTGCTTCGGGGTGAAATGATCAAAACAAACACTTCTTACTACTTTAAATGTTGCATTTAATGGATACATGCATACGTATTTGAGTGGATGCAGTGTTTTTTAAGCAAGTCTACCTGCTTGTGCATTCAAAAGTCTTACTAAAGAGATTTTGCCCTCTGAACATGATACATGCATTCCTTTAAAAAGGAGTAATTGAACTTTGCTGGGCTGTAACACTCTTTGTTCTTGAATTCTCTGAAGCATATCAGATCAGATCATGGTTTTCCCTATAAGAGGGACACATGTTTTAATCCAGCTAGGTAGGTACAATTTCTTGTGTTAATGCTCTTAGAAAAAGCATAAATATATCTTTCTCCAGGTTCCAGAGATTTAACAACAACACATCTTTTAAATGAAACATAAAAAAGGTTATTTTCTGGAGGAAAAGTAAAAGCAGAACATCAATTGAAATAACATTTATATATTCTTTTTGAAAATATACAATAACAATAAGATGTTCAGTTTTCCTTGCAGTGAAGTTTGTTTTATAAAGTAATTAAGTGTTCTTAGTGCAGTGTGAAATGTGTGGACAGACTTACATTATGACGGTCAGCTTAATGTGTTTGTGAGTTCATAGATGTTATATTCTGTGCTAATAGGAATATGGAATGGACAAACAGGGTAGATAAATAGTAACAAGTTTATTGTAGAAACCAGTACAAGTAAGGAAGTAATCATTACGTGCACGGTAGTCGCAAGTCAGTAGAGTTGTGTGCGTGTTTGCTATTGGAAGGCCACTAGTCTCGCAGATTCCAGCTCAACTCTCCCATCCACTGTCCTCCCAGATACTTATAGGTGGTTAAACCTATATTGCTGCGACTCATGGGTGTAGCAGGCTATTCCATCACATCACTAGACAAAGTTTTTATCCAGTGGCTGCTGGCTGTCATCTGTTCATTGTGTGCATATGTGTACGAACTTGTAGATATGTAACGTATGTGCATGTGCCCATGTTGTGTGTGTGACTTGTATGTGATATTACTAATTAATGTAGACACAAGCACAAGTACATACACACAATTTGACTAAGTTTGAAATACGACTTTATAATAATACATTGTTCTCTCACTCAGTCTAAGCAACTCTTACCCTGGGCTGAACAATACAATCATAACATTAGAGATAAAAATAACTAGTAGAAAAAAAGAAAAGAAAGAAGAAAACGTTGCCAACAGCTTTATGCCTGTCAAACTGTCTCTTTTCTTATTTGTGAATGGCTGAGAAATAATTAAAAAAATGTAAAAAAAAAAGCTGAAAGAGCCTTAGTACGTCATCTATAGGCTTACGATGAATTCACTATGAAACACCAGTTTCCATACAATCACCAAAGTTAAGCAACATCAAGCCTGGTCAGTACCTATTTGGGTGACCACTTAGGAATACTGGATGCTGTAAATTTGGAAAATGCCTGAAAACCCTACAATGGGTTGAACCAAACATTGTGAGAGAAATTGGGTAGACAATAGCATGAAGTGTGACTGCTTGGGAATACCTGGCACTGTAAGTTTGGATGTGTGGCTAGTGTAATGGATAATAGCTTGTTGGGATCCATCTACCCAGGTTTGTGTTGCTATCTGAGTGTCAGGATTCCAAATATTTAACAACAACACATCTTTTAAATGAAACATAAAAAAGGTTATTTTCTGGAGGAAAAGTAAAAGCAAAAGCATCAGTTGAAATAACATTTATATATTCTTTTCAGAAATATACAATAACAATAAAATTTTTAATTTTCCTTGCAGTGAAGTTTGTTTTATCAAGTAATTGTTTGTTGCACCATGTGAAATGTGTGAAGAAACTTACTTTATGATGATCAGCCTAATGTGTTTGTAAGTTCATAGACATAAGCTTAGTCAGCAGTTGCTGGCTGTCATATCTTCCATTGTGTGCGTATGTATGTATGCCTATGCAGATTAAACTGACCTCCAAAATTGTTTTGAGCCTCAACAAACAACATGCTTCTATTTTCATATCTGTAAGGGATATCCAAAATCTAATTTCACATAGAGGTGTGACCTTTTTCAATACTAATGAATACTATTAGATATTATTCGGACTATTGTCCTCATCTTTGTCGCCATATTTATTTCAACGTTTTGGCCGTTGTACACTCCAGCCTTCTTCAGGTTGTTGGAATGTCGAACTGAACCCTTTTATTTCAAGAACACATGACACAGTGGATAAAGGCATTAGTTAGATCCAATGACAGGACCCAAAGAGTGTGAGTTCAATACTTGGTTAAGGCAGTGGAGCATTTGGAGAGGAGAATTAACAGAAGATAACTGATAACTGACATCCATTAAACATGGCATGTGGAACTAGAACAGTCTACTCCAGTGAGCGAAATAAAAGGGTTCAGTTCAGCATTCCAACCACCTGAAGAAGGCTGGAGCATACAATGGCCAAAACGTTGTAATAAATATGGTGACAAAGATGAGGACAATAGTCCAAATAATGTAAATAGTATGCATAATACCTCATCTCAGAAATATAGACAGATACTAATGAACAGTCAGAAAATAATTTGACACTGGTACACGGAAATATTTTTTTTGAATTTGTGTGTGTGGTGAAGTGAGTTATTATTGTTATTTTCTAAAAATGACACATGACAGATCTACAACTATGTCCACAAGTATTTTGGCAGTAATTGCCCTTGTAGTTATCATTTATCAAAGAAACCTTTATTAGTTGAAAAATATATGTAGACTTAAATTCTTATAAAGTAATCCCTGGGACAAAAGCAACCAATAAATCTTTTACAAACCAAAACATAAAAAGTTCTCATTGACCTTTGATTGCTCAACTGTAGGTGTAGGTGCACTCTGCAATGAAATTTAAGCCACAAGATGTCTAACTGATTACATCAAATAAAACAGGATGGAATTCAGAACCTGAAAAGTAATTTTGACACAAATGAGGGATTATTTCATCATCTTTCTGTCAGAAAAGCCAAAGGCAGAAAAACATCTCAGATATTAATTTGATAAAGAAGCTTATTTAATAATAAATCATCTCCAGAATAACACAGTACATTATCATTATTATTATTTATTATACATACACTACAGATCAAAAGTTTGGGATCACCCTGAGTTGTTTCTCTAACAATATCTATCTATGTTTCTGAGATCAGGTATTATGTACACTGTTTACATTATTCGAACTATTGTCCTCATCTTTGTCACCATATTTATTACAACATTTTGGCCCTTTAGTATCTGTCTATATTTCTGAGATGAGGTATGATGTACACTATTTACATTATTCGAACTATTGTCCTCATCTTTGTCACCATATTTATGACAACATTTTGGCCCTTTAGTATATGTCTATATTTCTGAGATGAGGTATGATGTACACTATTTACATTATTCGCACTATTGTCCTCATCTTTGTCACCATATTTATTACAACATTCCGGCCCTTCATTATCTGTCTATATTTCTGAGATGAGGTATTATGTACACTATTTACATTATTCGCACTATTGTCCTCATCTTTGTCACCATATTTATTGCATTTCGGCCCTTTAGTATCTGTCTATATTTCTGTGATGAGGTATTATGTACACTATTTACATTATTCGGATTATTGTCCTGATCATTGTCGCCATATTTATTACAACATTCCGGCCCTTCATTATCTGTCTATATTTCTGAGATGAGGTATTATGTACACTATTTACATTATTCGCACTATTGTCCTCATCTTTGTCACCATATTTATTGCATTTCGGCCCTTTAGTATCTGTCTATATTTCTGTGATGAGGCATTATGTACACTATTTACATTATTTGGACTATTTTCCTAATCTTTGTTGCCATATTTAACATAACGTTTCAGCCATTGTGTGCTCTGGCTGTCTTGAGGTAGTTGGAATGTTGAACTGAACCATTTATTTCACTCGCTGGGGTAGACTGTTTTAGTTCCACATGCCATGTCTAAGAGTTCTGAGTTCAGTACCTGGTTAAGGCAATGGAGAACTTGGAGAGGCGAATTAACAGGAGATAACTGACATCCATTAGACATGGCACATGGAACTAGAACAGTTTACCCATATAATACACACCCTTTCTTTGGTAATCAAACCCTATAAATTGTACTTTTACAATTTCATTATGACCAGCATTTCCTATACTTAATTAAAAAAAATGGTTTTAAATATAGAATAATCTAATTTAGTTTTATTTTATTTTACAGGAATTTAAAAAAAAATTTTTTGTAGATGTGCCTAATATGCACACCTAATTTTGCTTATTATTTTTTAGAAAAATTGCTAATTATAGATGGGGAAATGCTTTCTGCCCATGAGAACCGGGTTTGAACATCACTATGGCCGATTATCAGAATGAATTGAGGTCGATCCCAGCATTCAGCACCTTTGGAAAATGCCTGGAAACAATACCACGGGTTGACCCAAGCCTTGTGAGTGAAATTGAGCATGCTGGCCTTGTTCAAATTGTTGATCACACTAGATAACACACTCTCTCCCAGAAACTGTAACTAAGGTGTGCTCAACATAGTTGCAGTATAAAACACAGGTGGGCTCTGTGGGTGTTGAGCAAACACAAATGTGCCTCAGCGAGTGCCTGCAAAAGGGACTGGCTAGCTGCCTTAATAGACAGATATCCTTGAATACAAATGGCCAGCTATTTCATATATTAGGTTGGTGCAAAAATAATGTCGTTTTCTCACATATGTTACTATGTGAGAAAACGACATTATTTTTGCACCAACCTAATATATAGTGTGTGTGTGTGCAATAAGATATGATCATTTACTTGCTATTCTTAATATATTTTAATAATTATTTCTTTTTCTTGTCTTCATTCATACACTCTATTAATTATACTTTCCGTTTCTACTTTTCCTTGGCCTCTTTTTTTTTCACCACTAAAAGCAGTCTGAAAAAAGCCTCTTATTAAAACAATATGCAATCATTTCATTTAATTAAATTATATCAACCTCCTCCATTCCCTATGTGTCTATGAAGAGCAAAAGAAAAATAAAATAGATGATAATTTCATACAACTTAGTAAGAAGGAAAATTGCATGTAGTAATCATCAAGGAAAAAGAGGAATTTTGATAAGGAGGTTTTGAATGGTAAAAGAATAAAAGTTAAAATGATAATAGAATTTGAAAAGAATTAATTAATCATTAAGAATGAAGACAAATTGGTATTAGAAATGTCACCTGTTTCTCATACAAATTTTCTTTGTTTTCATGGATTAATTAATTTTAAAAAGAGTAAAACATGAAAAAAGAAGCAAAATGGATTATTAAACATAGAGAGCAAGAAGAATAAAATTTAAAAGAAGGAATAAAAAGAAAAACTGGTGTTTGACTTTGGAGAAAAGGAAGAATAAATAAAAGTAAGTATGAAAGATGTAAGGATACAAAAAGTAATTATCTCCCTTTGATCAAGATAGTCACATAATGGACACTTAGTAATGTCACTTCATGCAGTGACAAAAGAGGTCAGTCATTCATTAAATTAGTAAGCTTATTGGTGTCAAGATGCACATCTAGTTCATCCTGCCTGGGTTTCTGCCCAGGGCAGCCAGATGCCAAATTCTACAGCTTACAAGTCCATGGTGCCATTTCTCTTTAGGAATATATCTTCCCCAGATATAGAAATTTCCGGCTAGCAACCCTCAATTTAAGAAAACCATAGATTTGCCATTTCCTGTTTGTGGAATATGTCCTTGCCTGAGAAATAATAGATTAACTTGGCCCACTTGAATCTTGAGTCCTAAACATTGTTTCACCAGATACACAGAAGAATCTCCATATTATATGGTTATTTTTCAGCATGCCTATGTTGCTATTGAATGCAACACGTGGTCGAGGCTTAAAGTGGATTTATTGGCTATACTTTGGAAAAACTGGCCAAGCCCCCTCAGCACTTCCCCTTTAAGGGACACCTCAGGTACCGGGCAATAAACCCAGCCCCCTCCCTAAGGTTAGGTACTACATAGAGGGAAATACCCCTCGGGCTTAGGCTTAATATTTTTTAAACTTCCCCAATTGTGACTTTATCTTTTCGTGTAGATATATATTATATTTTTCTCTTTGTGGGACACATGTAAAGATGTATATATAGTTTTGTACATGTCTTAATGGCATAAAACTCTCCCTGAGTACCAAGCATGTTTATCATTCCTTTTCCTTTCAGCCATTCTGATTCATTCATGAAATATGGGGTTATTATATCACAGATATGATACTGCCCATAATTGGGGAAATGCAAATAGGAGAATAAATCTTTCTTCCAAGCTCTCCCATTATAAAGAAATTGTAAAACTAAAAATATTGAATGAATAATGAAAAAGAAAAAGGAAACAATGAAAAGGAAAAGGATAAAAGGGAAAAATTAATTTCCCAAAAAGAAGACAACAATCGAAAACACATGCATGTGCAGATCCCATCTAACAACTGACTAGGGGCAAAATACAAACAAAGCCTGAAATGGTGGGAATAAATTATTTGCAGTTATAATGAAAATGAGATCTGAAAAATCACTACAATTCAACATGACATCTGACAGCCATGATTAAAATACTGATTATCTCCCTTAGGACTCTTTTGCCTTTCACAGACCTCAAAAGTTAAAATGCAGTCTAAAACTATGAATAGAAGAAAAAAAAATGGCTTTACTATTACCAGCTTTTACCTGTTATTTTTTAATCATATTTAACAGCATGAAAGATTCATGAGTCTATCAAAAGCCCCTCGCCCAATTCAGCAGGGCATATTTTCTTCTTCCTCTAGGTTCTATGCTCCTTCAGGATGTGGGCAATCATGGCTCTCTACAATTTTATGTCCTCTATAACTCTTAGTAAATTTTGTCTTTTCACTAACTCTTCTAATCACTGTTCTTCCAACCATTTATACAAGCTTGTTCGGTCGTTTATCCACTGATTTCCCCTGTCCCTCTTGCCTTCAATATGTCCTGTGAGTAAAACAACGGGAATTAAGAAAACAGAAAATATCAATTAACATTGCATTTAAATTTTTGAAAATCAATTTACTGGGAAGCAAGAAGCTGGAGGAGTTCCACAAGAAAGAAGTGCAGGAGAAGAAACTGTTTGCATAGAACTTACAGTTACCTCTAGCCATTTCAACTATAAAATGATGAGACCTAACTGCCAATCTAGTACTGTGCTTAAATTCATAAATTCTAGGCACCATAGAAGAAAGTTTGTCAGAACAATTACCATCAATGTATTTATAGAAAAGCCACAGGGAAGTTATATTACAGTGATGAGAAAATGACTGATGCAAGATGCTAGGTCAGAACCAATAATATTGCAGATTCTTCTTTGGATTTTATCAAGAATCTCTAAAACAACCAATGCTTCAGGAACATCCTTAATATCAGATGGCAGGAAGTCATCTCCAATGACCAACTGCGAGACAGGACCAGACAAGCCTCAATCGGGATTGACATTAAGAAACAGAAATGGAGATGGATCAGTCATACACTTCACAAGCCTGCTTCTAGTGTCAGCAGGCAGGCCCTTGACTAAAAAGTGGGTTGACCAAAACACACTCAGCACAGAAGTGTTGAAGCAGAGGTGAAGGCAGCTGGAATGACAACGGGACGAGCTGAAGAAGATCAAACGGAACTGTGTCCATTGGAGAGGTGTTGTTGCTGCCCAATATTCCCCAAGGAATTAAGAAACAAGATAGAAATGGAATTGGGGATGGATCGGCCACACACACCGCAAGCCTGCTTCTAGTGTCTCTTAGGCAGGCCCTTGACTGGAATCCTCAAGGAAAATCATCTCCAATGACCAACTGTGGGACAGGACCAGACAAGCCCCAATCAAGATTGATATCAAGAAACAGAAATGGGGATGGATCGGCCACACACACCGCAAGCCATCTTCTAGTGTCACCAGGCAGGCCCTTGACTAGAATCCACAAGGGAAATCATCTCCAATGACCAACTGTGGGACAGGACCATACAGGCCGTAATTGAGATTGACATCAAGAAATGGGAATGGATCGGCCACACACACTACAAGTCTGCTTCTAGTGTCACCAGGCAGGCCCTTGACTGGAATCCACAAGGAAAGAGAAAAGTTGCCCAAAACCACATCCATTGGAGAGACAGCCCTATGTTCTCCAAGGAATCAAGAAGCATAAATAATAATAATAATAATAGCAGGACCACCAAACCACATGTCGCAGCAGTATTCAATGCGTGAATGAGTAGAAGACAATCGGAAACATAAATGTTTTAAGATAGCATGACATAGTGAACAAACTTTCCTAGCTGCAAACTTAGCAATTGAGGCGATATACTCTTTCCACTTCATGTCAATGGAAAACATTATCCCAAGAAGGCACAATGAATTATTTTCTTGGAGATTAGCATTAACAGAAAGGGGCTTCTCTATTTGTCCTGTCACTATATATGTAATAATTAGAATGAATGAATTTTTTCAGTTTTCATGTATTTGTTGAAATTCTAGCCATGAAACTAGTTCTTTTATAATAGCTATAACTCTGACCCATAGGCTTGATCCCATAACCACTTGTTACGTAAAGTGTTTTATGATCACCTAATTACTGCGGTTTCCTATTTTCTTGTTATTTCTAACCTTGACACAAAGTTGTCAACCACATTTAGGCTTGTTTTGCAACATTTTCCTTCAATTGTCACTTGTTTTCTATTTAGGTTTTTATGGCATTTGTTGTTTGAGAGCTTTAAAACTTTCACACTTAAAAATGTGGAAATGTCGGCCATCTTGTCACTTTTAGTTTAATTGCAGTCCTTGTCTGACTTTATTATCTAAAGTTTGAAAACTTCACTTTTTAACGCCATCTTGGGTTTCACATGACAATAAAGAAAAGGAATTTTATTTTTTATTTTTTGCAAATATTAATAAAAAAAATGGACATTTTAAAATTGAAAAATGATATAAAAATAATATAGAATGCCAAATCTATTTATTACATAACTGATATACAAGAGTTGAACATATTATCTAAAATCTGAATCATATCCCTGAGATGGTCATCACCATAAAGAGAACATGCACAAGCTTGCTCTGTCATTTCAAACTGTTATAGTGGAACAACCTAACACACCCCAACTGTGATTGGTCAGTCTAGAAGAGACGTGATTGGGAGAATAAAAGACGTGATGAACTATTGTAGTAGAAGCCTATGAAGGACGACTATGATCTCCATGATGTATCTCCTGTTTTACTGATTGCTATATTTACAAACTCTTACTCATTGTACTTACCGTACAATAAAACCTTGTTATTGTTTTATCTAATACCTGTGTTAGTGTAATCTTTCCACTCGGGATTACCTGGTTGCTTATATCATATTATCCACGATATAACACAAACACAGTTAGCATTGCTTGTCTCACAGAAGTTTGTCAAAGCACACAGGATGACCTTTCAGGATGATGCCTGTCACTTTTTGAGCTGCAACAATGGATCTTTGGATGGTGAAGTATGCTTCCACTATGTACGCAATTTCTTTTGGAATCCACAACATTATGAGGGTCCACTGCCAACAAAAGAGATATCAGATATCTGTAGGAAATAGCAAAATCTTAGATATGTTGAATCCTTGTATATCAGTTATAAAATAAATATATTTGGTACTCTATCTTATTTTTATAATCCAAAATATTGCATTTAAAATGTGTCCCATCATTATGGGACACCTTGTATATATATATATATATATATATATATATATATATATATATATATATATAAACCTAGTGAGCCAGACAAACCCAGGTTACACCTTGCGTCATCAGCAGAGATACCAAGCTGGGTAGGTTTGTCTGGCTCACTAGGTTTTTTTAGGTCTGCTCTATGGCTGTATTGAGCTCTTTTAGTTAGTTGTTTACTTGTGTCGGGGGTTTTTTCTTTGGCCTTAAACCTGTATCTGTGTGATTTTTTTCAACAGACTTTCATGTTTCTAGCTCTTTCTTTTATTAAAACCTTTTTTTTCCTTCATGATTGATTTGATTACTGGCAAATCAAAAATCCGAAGGTTTTTCGAAACGAGTATAGTTACCTATATATATATATATATATATATATATAATCATTTCATCCCAAGCAAGACAGTAAAGCCACTAATATACAAGTGATTACCGACTGCAAGAGAATAGGAGAAATATATCCTATTATGGAGAAAAAAACAATAAAAGAACAAAATTTAAGAAGATAACAATTGGAATTGCATTTAAACTTTTGAAGATCAAAGTTGACAGGGAAGCAAGACACCGTAAGAGAGTTCCACGAGTGAGAAGTGCAAG
This sequence comes from Acanthosepion lycidas, assembly GCA_963932145.1. Lineage (NCBI taxonomy): Eukaryota > Metazoa > Mollusca > Cephalopoda > Sepiida > Sepiidae > Acanthosepion > Acanthosepion lycidas. Next base: position 53,502,828 of record OZ010613.1, on the reverse strand, counting down.
AGAAGAAACTGTTAGCATATAACTTACAGTTACATCTAGCTATTTGGACTATAAAATGATGAGACCTAGCTGCCAATCTAGTGCTGTGCTTAAATTCATAAAGTCTAGGCACCGTAGAGGAAAGCTGATCAGAATAAGTACAATGAAAGTATTTACAGAAAAAGTACAGGGAAGCTGTTACAGAAATGGAAAAATGACTGAAGGCAAGATGCCAGGTCAGGACCAATAACATTGCAGATTTCCCTTTGGATTTCATCAAGAATCTCTAAATGTATAGCAGGACCACCACCAGACCCCACATGTGGCAGCAATATTCAAAACAAGGACGACATATAAATACATAAGATAGATTCTGGTGAGAAAAATTGTCTAGTTCTCTACAATGAACCAACTTTCCTAGCTGCAGATTTAGCAATTGATTCAATATACAATTTCCATCTCATATGAATGGAAAATGTTAGTCTGAAAAGGTGCCATGATTCACTCTCCTGGAGGTTAGCATTAGCCATGTTGATAGAAGGTAAAAAGGGTTCTCTCAGAACAGAGAGAAATTTAATTTTGGAGGCATTAAAACTAGAAAGTCACTACTTGCCCCATTTAACAACAGATAGTAGGTAATTTTTGAGATGCCAATTTTACTTTATCCAACTGATCAGATTTACTATTAAGACAGGAGTAAATAGTTGCGTCATCAGCAGAGATACCAAGCTGAGAACTGATGACATCAGGAAGGTCATTTATAAAAAGTATATGACCCTGGAGGACACCTGCATTAATGTAAAATGGTCTAGAAGAGTGGCCATTAAAGACTCCTTTCATTTCACTATTTGATAAGATTGTATCATTTTAAAAAATTTTCCAGAAATATCATAACCTTTCTATTTACAAAGAAGACCAGTATATCAGACTATGTCAAATGCCTTTGAGATGCCCAAAGTAACAGCCCAAGCTTCACCATTCTTATCTAAAGCTTGATAGACTCTTTCAGCAACAATCATTAACACATCAGCAGTTGACCCAGTGAAGCAAAAGCCATATTGCTTATCTGATAGAAAACCCTGCAAAGTGAGATGCTTAACCAATTCAGAGTTGATCAGAGCATCTAGAACTTTGCCAAAAAGAGACTAATAGGGCAATAGTTAAAAGGATCAGACATCTGATTTCTTGAAGACTGGAACTACAGAATAGGATTTCCAACAAGTAGAAAAGCAAGAAGCAGCAAGGCATTTATTGTAGAGTTTAGAAAGAACGGGATCCAGTTCAGTAGCACATTTCTTAAGGACAGTTGCAGGAATGCTATCACGTCCACATGCTTTGTGGAGATCCAGCTTAGAGATGATATACAAAAACATATGAAAACAACAGGGATTTTAAAAAATTACTCATCATAAAGTAGTGGATCAAAAAAGGAGAACAACGGAAAAGAAAGAACCAGTTACCACTCCTTGTTCTTCTGAGCCAATCAAAAACAAAAAAGGGAAGAAAAAGAATTACTAAAAGGGAATCAGCAATATAAATCACACATTTAGACACAGCAGCCATTCCTACTGCTTACAGAGAGAAGGCTGCTTAGACTTAATATAAATGGATTCAATACCTCTCATTTATATTGTCTTAGAGATTTCTTGAGCCCTTTTATATTAAGTCTAAGCAGCCTTCTCTCTGTAAGTAAAAGAAATGGCTGTTGAGTCTCAAGGTAATCTGTGATTTATATTACTGATTCTTTGATAATATTTTTCTCTCCTATTTTTTTTAATCACTCCGCACATATTTATATGTTCTTGTCCTTTATTGGCTCTGAAGAGTGATGAGTGATAACTGAATAGCCTTTTTTCTGTTATTTATTTTTGTTATTATATTGTTTGATTCACCATTTTATGGTTAGTTAGTTATTTTTCTTAACCTTGCTCTTCTTCTCTCTTTGCTTTATATATTATATATTATAATATACATATTATAATATATTAGGTTGGTGCAAAAATAATTTCGTTTTCTCACATAGTAACATATGTTAGAAAACGAAATTATTTTTGCACCAACCTAATATATATTATGTAAATAACATAACCTTCATTTATCAGTAGACTGTCAATGTTTTTGAAAATGATTGTTGGCATTTTAACAAACATATCTGAAAAATATGGTGTATCAAAAGGACAGTTTTTCTCTTGAAAAGGTATTTTTTTATTTACTGTTATAAAGTTTGTATAATGCTATTCTACAGAATTAAAAAAAGGGCTTATTTAACAAATATGAAGGGTTTTTTTGTAATTTTAAAGTTAATTTTGGTAAATTATTGGTAATTTAATGGTAATTTTTTAAATTTTAATGGTATCATAATTTTAATGGTATTTAATGGTTTAATAGTATTTATTGTAGTCTCAGGCCAATATTTACTCAGAACAATACTTAGGAAAGTATTTATTTTTGTTTATATCCATCTATCCTGGTTTGTTTCATATCTTTGTCAGTATGTTCTTATCTATCTCAACTTGCTCATATCTATCTGCCCATTCTTACCTATCTATCTACCTCTATCTGCCCATTTTTGCCTATCTGTTTCAAATTTGTTTATATTTAAGCCTGCTCCTATCTATCACTTTATGTAAGTCGTATCTCTTTAATTCAGTTAATATATATCTATCAGTCTATCTAATTCAGTTAATATCTGTCAATCTAATTCAGGTAATATCTATCTGATTCAATTTATATCTATCTAATTCAATTAATATTTATCTGATTCAGTTAATATCTATCTATCTATTTAATTCCATTAATATATATCTAATTCAATTAATATCTGTCAATCTAATTCAGTTAATATCTATCTATCTATCTATCAATATATATCAATTAATATCTGTCAATATTTCTGAGATGAGGTATTATGTACACTATTTACATTATTCGAATTATTGTTCTCATCTTTGTCGCCATATTTATTACAACGTTTCGGCCGTTATACACTCCGACCGTCTTCAGGTGGTTGGAATGTCAAACTGAACCCTTTATTTCACTCACTGGGGTAGACTGTTCTAGTTCCACATGCCATGTTTTAATGGATGTCAGTTATCAGTTATCTCCTGTTAATTCCCCTCTCAAAGTTCTCCACTGCCTTAACTAGATATTGAACTCACAGTCTTTGGGTCCTGTCACTGGATCTAACTAATGCCTTTATCCACTGTGTTCAGTTTCTATCTATCTATCTATCTATCTATCTATCTGTCTGTCTGTCTGTCCAAAGAGGTACTCACTCTGATTTACCAAATAATATGCAGCCTTTGAAATATGGTGTGCATAAGTGTATACTATTATTGAGGGAAGGTTATGTAAACCATCTGGAAAATCATCAAAGCAGCCAGAAACAAGACAACTAAGTTAAGCTGTCTCATCATTCTGCCAACAATACCTGTGTTGTTTGCAAGGACTGAGCAGGTATCTGGTGGTTCACAAAAGATTTGTAGGGCATGCAGATCCAATCAACCCAATCAAAGATACAGAATTTACCAGTCATATATGCCGGATCCCCTATAAAATCCAATACTGTTCACAAGAATCATTTTAGGGACCATGGACACCAAAACAAGATAGAAGCCAATCCCAAATGATGCTAGGATTGAAGGAGTGGTTCTCATCTGAATAAGATATGGTAGTCACTGTCTGTCTCAGTCTGTTCGTATATTCCTATCTATCTGTGTCTGAATGTTTATCTATCTCATTCTGCATCTCTCTAAGGTTATCTATCATGGAGCAGTAGTTAGCATTCTAGTCTTGTAAACCAATCTTCCCTGTCATTACTTTCATCCATGCTAATGTAACTTCAAGATTATAGCAGTTTGGTCGACAGAATAAACAATGCAATTGACATTCTTTGGATGTTATCCACTTTGGATTAAATACAAGACATTGCTATTTTTTTCCTTTTGGGTTAAAGAATTTCTAAAATAAAAAGTAATTGTAGAAGTCAAGTGACTTACCTGCCAACATGGCTGCCTCCTTCTATTTCCTTGTAAAAGGCAAGCCAGCTGATTTTACCTTATTTTATAGGAGAGCGCCTAATACACCAGTTGGGTTGGTCCATTTTCATTTGTTGTTGGTTCTGGTGCTTTTGGAGCAGATTCTTCGGTCAGTCGAATTGGTCTGGCCCTCTTGGCATCAGGAGATTTCATTGGGCTTGAGCTTGGATTCCAGTAAATTAAAACTCTCATTTTCATCTTGGCCCTGTCTGGTGGTTTATCTGAAGGATGCACAGTGAGAGTGAGAGCAAGACTAAAAAGGGGTGCTTGAGGAAAAGAGAAGGACGGATATCAATATCAAGGAATCAGAATATGTCGATTGACATTATATTTGATTTAATGATTATAGCTATCAGGGAAGCAAGTAAAAGAAACGAAATTACACTGGCAGGAATCTCGAGATAAACAGGTAAAATCAGCTGGCTTGCCTTTTACAAGGAAATAGAAGGAGGCAGCCATGTTGGCAGGTAAGTCACTTGACTTCTACAGTAATGAACAATGGCTTGAATCAGGATTTGACACAATATATTTTTTCTTGGATGGGAAAAAAAGAAAATTTTGAAATGTTATTTAAAAAACAGCTCTGAAATTTATTAAAACTCTTCTATTAAATTTCCTTAATCTAAAATTACACTTTCTTAAATTTCATTCCTTATATTACTGTTAAATTTCTTTAAAATTCTTTTTATTATAATTAATTTCAAAAATATTTGGAAATTACTTTAATTACAATTAAATTTCCTTAAAATAAATTACAATTATATTTCCTTAAAATTCTTAAAATTTTAATTAAATGTTGTTAAATACTATTGTTTACTTCATTTAGAATTAAATTTCCTTAAATTAAATTCCTTAAATTGCAATTATATTTCTTAAAATTCTTAAAATTTTATTAATTGCTATTAATTTTTCTTAATTTGCAATTAAATTTGCTTAAATTTAATTCCTTCAATTACAACTATATTTCATTAAATTCTAATCCTCAGCATCAAGGTGATGTTCCAAAAACATGGATAAAAATCAAATTCTGTGTCAAGAGAGGAAGTCATTGATGGTCGAGTAATGGATAGTGGCTCAGATTGAGGAATCAGAGAGCCGAGCTCAAATTCCAGTTGTATCCATTGCATTCGCTTACATGCTAATAATACCCTTAGGAAAGCTATGAATCTTCTTCTTCTCTCCCCAGCTATGGGTAAATAGCAGAACAGAATGGATTCTATAACCTTGGATGCAACTGGTCTACTGCAGAAAGAAATAGCAACCTACTGCGGGAAAAATCTGCCTTGTCAGTCATGTATTGAAAGATACATGATCTCCTAAGCATGTATCATACATAACACATAACTGAAGCAAATAAAAAATCCAGTTTCTCTTTAGGAAATTGGAGATTGTTTTACTAGATTATTTCAATTGTATCAAATATCTTTGCATTTACAACAAAGGTAAAGTAAATTCCTAAAACACTACATTCTGTCTACCAAAGATATTGACAGACAACATAAAACACATCAGAGACATGAAGCCTGTTTATTTATACTACAGATAAAACAGACACATTAATAGATATTGTGTAAAGATTGAGCCATTAAGTTAGCCATACAATCAACTCATTGCTATTCCAACATTACTCAGATCAACCTTGGATTATTGTTGAGCAAGAGGATGCACAAGACTGAAGCAGATGTGTCTGTCTTAAGAAATTGCAACTATAAAGCAACACCTTTTGCACAGAAAATGACAACTTACCTTGGCAACCAAAACACTCCAAGGTTACTTGCTGTCATTTTTTTTTTTTTTAAATGCTTTTCCACTGGACAAAGCCACTGTTCCACTTTTGCAGATCAGTGAACATGCAAACCGATTTCCCTCTTGACCAATTATAAGTATCACAAATTGAGAAGACTGATTTAAAAACTCTTAATTTTTCTATTACAGTGTTTTTGTAAACTTCCCTTGGGTGATAACAGTTAAATGAATCAAGCTTTATGACTTTTTTAAACCTTACCTTACAGCTTTTTGACAACTTCTATTCATCCTTTTACATATTTCCATTACACTAAATAGAAATGTCATACAGCTTTCAGATAGCAGGGTAACTGTGTCTATGTTTTACACCTTTTAAGATCAAAAAAGAAAGCTGAGCGAATGGAAGCCTTCTTTAAAATCGAAATGACATAGAATAAATTTGAGCAAAAGTAGATATTCTCATAAAACTTTTCAGATGCCAAAATGGTTTAAAGCTTAAAAGCAGTTACGCCTGCTGTGGGGCATTCCCGCGAAACCTTTCATAAGATGTCAGATGTAAATATCATCTCTTTATATGGGAAAAATTGTCTTCTTGCTTTTTATGGATCATTCTACAATGCTTAGAAGAAATCTAATTTGAAAATAAGGAATAATCTTTAAGTAAACACAAACTCCCATCCCTTTCCTTGAGTTTTTGATTTCTGAAAGAAAGGAAATATGCAAGAAAGTGAGACAGGAAAAGTGAAAGTGAAAGTAAAACCGAGATAGTCATGGAAGGCAAAGATAAGAAAAACAGATGACAGTAGATTGTGAGAGAGAAAAAACAGAAAGTGAAGGGAGTGATAGAGAGACAAACAAAATAATGTCACCAGAGATTTAATTAAAAGTGATTATTTTAAGCTTCTTTTTCACTGATTAACTGTCAAGTATCCCATTGTGAAGGTGACACATAAGCCTTTCCAGAATTAGGAAAGACATCATTACTATTCCAAGACTTTTTGGATTATTGATTTTTCTTTCTTTCCATATTTTGGTTGACTCATTCTCCAGCCTTCTTCAAGTGTTCAATCAATATAGAACATAATTTCTCTAATTTTGAGGCTTATGGTCACATCACGTTGAAACATTGGTTCCCATACAATCACTGAACCTCGAACCTGGTCAGTATTTCAGTAGGTGGTCACTTGGGAATACCAGGTGATGTAAGCTTGGATGTGTGGGTGGTGTAATGGATAATGGCTCAGAATTATTAATTGGAGAGCTGAGTTCCAATTCCCAGTGGACTTGTTATATTCACTTATGTGTAAATACCATTGGGAAAGGTATAAATCCACCACTTCTCCCTCCAGCTATGGGTTAATTAGTAAGACTTGTATCCCTAAAAACCATTATTATCTCAAAAATAAATTCTTACATTCTAAAAATATTTTAACCTACAAAGAGTTGATAAGGTGTAAAAAATGAATTAAACAAAGAAATTTTGAAACACTTTTTCTGACTTTTGTTCTTGATTGCAGTATTTGGGCTGAACCATTCTCCAGCCTTCTTCAGGTGTACAATCCATGAAGAAAGAGAGAGGGTTGCATTCTCATCATATTACAAGTCCTGTAACCCATTAGAGTCACCACATGTACTGCAGCTGTAATAGCAATGGGTGTGTCTAAGGCAAGCTAACCTGATGGAGCCCATCTCTCTTCAGGCTGGTTTTGAATTCAGAGTTTTCTTTCCCCTAGAGTGGTTGCCATCTCATACTTTTTAGCCCATAACTGGGGGATAGAAGAGATGGATTCTTACCTTTCCCAAGAGCATTTGTGCAAAAGTCAATGTAACAAACTTGGCCAGAATTCAAAATTGGCTTTCTAATTTATCCTTCCAAGTCACTATCAGGTTATAGTACAAACCTGGAATTCAGTGTTCTTTGTCTTTTTTTATGTGCTGTGACCAATATGAGTGATTATCGCTCTCCACAACTTCTTATCTCTTGTAGCACTATGTAACGTTTGACCCCTCATCTAACCCTACCTGTTCATGTTCTGCCAGGTATTTTACTTGATACTTCCCTCTCTCTTCAATACGTTAACAGTCATGACTCTCCACAATTTCCTCACTTTTGAAGATCTAAGCAATGTTTGACCCCTTACTACCTCTACCTGTTCATGCTCTAATATCCATTTACACAAGATCATTAGGCAGGTTATTCACTTTTATTTCTTCAGGACATTGACAGTCATGGCTCTCCACAATTTCCTCACTAAGCAATGTTCATCTCTTAACTATCCTTCCCTGTCAGTTTTCTGACATCCATCTATGCAAGTTCATTAGGTAGGTTACTCACTGTTTCCCTCTGCCTCTCTTGCTTTCAATAAGTCCTGTGAGTGTCAAATTCAACAAAACCACTTTCCTCAGTCTGAAAATTCAGCTGACTTTCTGATCTCAAACAAAAATGTCCTCATGGTGAAGAAAATGGCAACTTCATAAAAAATGTGTCACATGTGATAATTACTGGTAAAGAGAAGATTAACATTACTTTTTGCTTTATATAGTGAATGGCATGCAAATTTCTGCACCACCTCAACCAATCACTAACTTTCCAAATTATATATTAGGTTGGTGAAAAAATAATGACGTAATAATGTCGTTTTTTGACGTTATTACGTCATTATTTTTGCACCAACCTAATATAAGCCAATGGCCCCAAATGCCAGGACATTTTTTCTGGATCACTGCAATGAATACTAATCAAATCAACATTTGATACCATTATTACTGAGCCAAAAACAGGCCCCATATCTTATTGTATGGAATCAAGCTCTGAAGAAGTCCCAAGAATGGTCATCATGTAACAACAATAAAAATGGCTAAAACCACGAGAAATTTTAGAATGATAATGACTTTCATGAGATAATTTAACCTTAGTTGCATGCAACAAGATGATCGTGTGAGTATATAATCATAATAATCATGCAAAGTATATAATCATAATAATTCCATATCTCATCTCAAAATTTTCCAAAACAATAATGACTACTCAGAATTATAAAAGGTAACTTCAATACAGATTTTACATCAAAAGAACCTGTTTGTTTTTTTATCATTTCACCCCAAGAAAGGAAATAAAGCCACTAAGACACAATGGGTTACTGTGAAAGTATATAAGAAAAAAATACAATATTCAGAAAGAACACTAAAAGAACAGGAAGAAAGAAAAATGGGGGATATTTTATGTAAATATTCCTACCTAGGCTCATAGCTTCCTAGGTGATGTTTTCTAACATACTTGTACACCGGCATTACCTCTGTCTATGAATTCTCATGTCCCCACTGCATGATTGCATCTCCAACACTAAATAAAAAAAAAACAACATTAAACACTTACATTGGGCACATGTGCACCAAACTCTCTCGTAGATTGACCTGTCACTTGTCAGAACTCAGCGCAAACCATGCACACATCAACAACCAAAATCAAAATGTAATAACCAACATCAGAAAAATATTAGTGGACAGCACCAAAATACTCTACAGTACCCAATGCCAAGTCAGACTCAAAACTCTAGAAGCTATTTATTGTAGAAAATAAACAGCTCACATTAACTAAAATATTATTCCCCACAGGATAAGTTCTCTTGAAGTGCATATGTTATAACTAATTTGTGCATATATTAATATAAGAAAAATACAAATAAGTAAAATAAATTAATTGAATTCTTTTTTGTGCAATATAGTCATTTAATATATATATATATATATATATATATATAGTCATTTAATATATATATATATATATATATATATATAGACATTTAATATATATATATATATATATATATATAGACATTTAATATATATATATATATATATATATATAGTCATTTAATATATATATATATATATATATATATATATATATAGTCATTTAATATATATATATATATAGTCATTTAATATATATATATAGACATTTAATATATATATAGACATTTAATATATATATATATATATATATATATATATATATATATATATATATATATATATAGTCATTTAATATATATATATATAGTCATTTAATATATATATATATAGTCATTTAATATATATATATATAGACATTTAATATATATATAGACATTTAATATATATATATATATATATATATATATATATATAGTCATTTAATATATATATATAGTCATTTAATATATATATATATATATATAGTCATTTAATATATATATATATATATATATAGTCATTTAATATATATATATATATAGTCATTTAATATATATATATATATATATATAGTCACTTATATATATATATAGTCATTTAATATATATATATATATATATATATATATATAGTCATTTAATATATATATATATATATATATATAGTCATTTAATATATATATATATATATGTCATTTAATATATATATATATATATGTCATTTAATATATATATATATATATATATATATATATAGTCATTTAATATATATATATATATATATATAGTCATTTAATATATATATATATATATGTCATTTAATATATATATATATATATATATATATTGTCATTTAATATATATATATATATATATATATAGTGTCATTTAATATGTATATTGTCATTTAATATATATATATATATATATATATATATATATATATATATATATAAAGAAATATAGTCTTAAGGTGTGCTATATTTATGGAATAAAGTGCTCAATATCAGAGATAGAGCGTGTGTAAATATAAAAGTGAACATAGAAGTCAACACTTAGAGGTGACAGTCTGTTTCATGCTATATGCAATCGTCAGGCCACGTGTGCTGTTATTTTTCTCGGCTATTTATATATATACGGGTTAGTGGTGCATTATGGGTATTCTATTATGGCGGTTATTTCACCGGAAGTCGTTTGTTTATCTATTTAGGTCAAATTATATTGCTTGTTTTTATTTTTGTTTCTTATTTTATTTATTTATTTATTTATTTATTTATTAACGTAGTAAAAATTTGTTTATATCACTTATTTAACAGTTTTGTTTTGGTTTGGGAATTTAATTAAAGCTATTTGTTCAGTTTTGGGGTTGATTGTTGTAGTTCATTCTAAGTATTATTTTGGCGGGAACAGTTTTTAATTGATTATCTTTATTTGGGATTGGTTTGTTTATTTATTTACTTGGATGAATTTAGGTTAATTTATTTTACTTGTATATTTTCTCTTTTTGGTTTTCGATTTTTAAGTAACATAGTATTTTTTTATGTTTTATTTCTATTTTTTTTTTTTTTTTGTTATTTTTGCTTATTAGTATATTTATTTGTTTTTATTTTATTTTTTCCGTTTTTAATTTTTTAGGTTACGTAGTAAAAATTTATTTTCATGTCTGCATTTTGAGATGAGTTCGGATATTTTGTTTAATAATTTATTTTGGTCGGGAAAAGTAATGATAGCTATTTTTTCCTCCGAGCAAAGTTTGCAAGTTTTTGATTGGTTATTGTAGGCTGATGATTTTTTCCTTATCTTCCAAGATATTTTTGGTGTGATGTTCGTTTTGTTTTTAATTTCCCAGATATACTTAGAAAGCATTGTACTGTTTGCATATTTACTATTTGTGAAAGATGTTTTGTGTGTATAATTTCTTTGTTTCCAGGGTCCTTCAGTTACTCCTATGTATACTTTTTCTTCATTATCTGGTGATTTTATCGTGGCTTGGTATATTACGTTGTTTTGTAAACAATTTCCGTTTAAGGGACATTTGTTCTTTATTCTGCAGTTGCACGTGGGTTTAATTTGTTCGTGTGGTTTGTTGATAATTTTCCTATTGTGCTTTTTTATTATTTGTGCCATGCTCTCGGTGCAGCTGTAGCTGATTTTTACAGTGTTTTTGTTGAATATCTTGTGTAAGGTGCTTGATTCTGGGAAGTGTTTGTGTGAGAGTTTGAAGAATATTTTCCCTACGTTTGTTTTTACGTTCTTGCTGTACGGTGGGTTGAACCATATGATATTTCTTCTTCTGTTGGCCTTTTTTGTATTCTGTGGTGAGTATGTGAGTGTTTCTGGGAATCCGCTATCTTTTAGGGCTGTTTCATAGTCTTTCTTAGGTTTGTTAAATAGGGATTCATTGGAGGAATTGTCAGAGAGCCTGCGGTTAATCGATTTTGGTATCTGTTTGATTATAGAAGGTGGATGGTTGGAAGATGTGTGTATGTAGAGTTGTTTGTCATTAGGTTTTCTATATGGTTTATGTGTGCCTTCTCTTAGGTTGAAGGTAACATCTAGAAAATCTACTTCGTTTAGGTTAGTTTTTATATCTATGTCGAATCCGTTATTTTTAAAAATCTTTATTATTGCTTTTCTAGTTTTGTCTGTGTTTTGTTTGTTACTGTAACAAACATATTAATATGACAATATAAATATATATTAAATGACTATATATATATATATATATATATATATATATATATATATATATATTAAATGACAATATATATATTAAATGACAATATATATATATATATATATATATATATAAATATACTGTAACAAACAAAACACAGACAAAACTAGAAAAGCAATAATAAAGATTTTAAAAAAAGTCCTCAATACAATTCTGCAGAGCATAAGTATTATAAATTTACTAATTTAAAAATATGGTTTCATTGCTACACAGGAATTACCATGTTTCAAAAACAGAAACTAAAATCTTCAAGTTTAATTATAGAATTAAATTAAAATCCCTAATACTGTTTCATTTTCAAGAGAATTTTGGAATAACTTATTTTTAAATTTACCTGAGTTTTATAAGCACATACATTCTTAATATTATTAGGTTGGTGCAAAAATAATGACTGTTTTTGATGTATTTTTTAATGTCAAAAACCGTCATTATTTTTGCAGCTTCTAAGGATATGGGGAAATCCAATCATTTTGACAACTGGTGGTAGGGTATTCATTTATTTAATATAATGTTAGGTTGGAATATAGATTTATCAATATTACTAATGCAGCTATAACTGATCTTAACATTATTTTTGTTAAAAATATTTTTTAGCATTGGTGAATGGTTAAAAAAATGCTTATGAGTTAAATTTAGGAAAATTCTTCCGATATTTGTTTGAACATTATGATTAAAAGGTAGATTAAACCATATTACGTTACACTTAGTGTTTCTGTTTATTTTTACCTTCTTTGTTTTCGTCTAAATACTCTAAATTTACTTTATAGTTGCTTACTTCTAAAGCTTTTATATATTTAATTTTATTATTATCAAACATTTCCTTATTGCTGGAGTTGGTAGATGATCTAACTTGGACTGATTTATGTAAATTATCTAGAATTTTATGATAATGGTTTGCTTCTTTAATAACGTATCTATGGTTATATAGATCTTTGGTATATGGTTTGTAATAACCATTATTCAAGTCTAAGGTCACATTGAGAAAGTTGATCACTTTAGCATTGGTGGTAGTGGCAATATTTAGCTTGATCTTTGAAAAATTTTATCAGTTCCTTTCTCAATCAGACTATATTTCTTGGACTTGTTTTATCGAGCAGTGAGATAATATGTATATTTATTTATAAATATATACATGTGCATATATTCTTACTTAATAAAAATTATCTAAATATGATTTGTTCTTAATCTTGTTAATATATCTCTTTTGTAAGTATAATTTGTTATTTTTTAAGCGGGAACTTTTTTTTTAAATTAAATATATATACAATTAAAAATAAATTTTTGTATATAAAACTCCCCTTTTGGCACATTGTTAGTTTCAAATCAACACCCCATTCTTCATATAACCGTTTGGGGTTGTATGGTTAATATCTGGGTTGATTTTGTTAAGCCACTTCCCTTTAAGACTGATAACATTCACCCTTCCCTTACCACTGACATTTTTTCTGGCTGAAGCATTGAAATGGGTACATTCTGTATCAATTTTTTGACAGCTGTCAAAGTTAAATTTTAAATCTCTTATTCCAACATGAATACAGTCCAAACACCAGGATTGAATAAGACTGATGTACTTTGCATTGGTTGATTTTTAACGTCAAAAACCGTCATTATTTTTGCACCAACCTAATAAATTATCTGCTCTGTTATAGTAAATACATTGGGCTCTTTTTGTGGATCAGTTTTAATATTTTATATTACTAGGATCCACTTGGATTATATACCAATGGATTTATTACCTGTACTATATATATATATATATATATATATATATATATATATATTGTAGGTCTGATGAATTGGATTGTATTTACAATTCCAATGGAATAAATTATGATCATGGAATATTAGTGTTTAAGCCTTTTTATTATATCTTTACTCTGTCCTGGACATTGAGTTCTATCTGGATTCTATCTTCTTGGAATTATTTTTTTATACATATATATATATATATATGTATGTATGTATATTAATATAGTTTAGATATATGACTGCATATGTATGTGTATATTAACCACTAATATTATCTATCTATCTATCTATCTATATATATATATATATATATATATATATATATATATATATATATATATATCTCATTATTCAATAAAAAAAATCCTGTTAACTACAACCATAATAAGAAAAGAAGATCTAGAAAGATCTAGAAAGATCATCTGGTTCACTCCCCCTTTCAATATAATGATTAAATCTAAATTAGGACGTATGTTTCTAAACCTCATCAAGAAACATTTCCCTAACCCTGAAACTAACCCACTTAGTAAAATATTTAATCCTAATACCCTTAAATTAAGCTATAGTTGTGCAGATAACCTAGAGAAAATAATTAAAAAACATAACAACATAGTCTTTAACAAGTATAGGGACTCAAAAAGCTTGATTACTCAAAAGGTTACTAACAGAAATACTAAATATAATAACACGAATAATAATTTATGTAATTGTAGATATCCTAATAACTGTGGGATTTGTTCTGTAGTCTATCTTAGTACAATCTCAACTATTGAGAATCCAAATATAAAGAAGTTTTACATTGGTAGCACAATGAATACATTCAAAGCACGCTGGCAGGGGTATATGCAATCTTTGAATAACAGTGACTATAGGTACATGACTTCATTATCCAAGTACTTTTGGAATCTAAAAGAAAAGAACAAAACACCTATGGTTAAATGGACATTGATTAAGAAAGCCCGGACATGTAATTCCCTATATTCCCCATCTTACCTATGTCTTAACGAAAAATTTGAAATTATTAGATTTAAGAACAAGGCTGATCTCTTAAATCAAAGATATGAACTAATGGTTAATTGTAAACACCGTTATAAATTTAACTTATTATAGGGGTTGTATACTTTAAATGATAATGATATGTAGCTGTAAGTTTAATAGATTATAACTTTTATTACCTGATGGTCAATCTGACGATATGAATGTGTATTGTATAATATATATATATGTGTGTGTGTGCATGTGTATGTATGTGTATCTTTACATGTATGTGTGGGTATATATATATATATGTGTTTATATATATATATATATATATATATATATATATATATATATATATATGAGTATATCTATGTGTATGTATATGTATATATGTTTGTATGTGTATTGTTATATTGTGTACCTAAATTTATTTACGTATATTTCTGTTGGTATGAATGTGTTTTTATATGTATGTTAGGATACGTGTATTTTTGTGTTTCCATGTATATGGATGTATGTCTATGCCAATGTATGTGTATGTATGTATGTTTATATATGTTTTTGGTTAAATGTCATTGTGTTTATGTACGTGTATATGTGTACTTGATATTATAGATAGGTATTTTTATGTATATATTTATGCTAATATATATATATATATATATATATATATATGTATGTATGTGTATGTGTTTACTTAGGTAGGTGTGCAGTTGTATATGTGTATGTTGACACCTATTGTATATGAAATTGTTTATATGTACGTGTAGGTAGGGAAACTTGGGTATGTCATTACGGCCATATGTGTGTATATATGTTTATATTTGTGTATTGCTGTGTATATATGTATTTATATGTGAGTATGTGTACACATATATGTGTGTATGTTTGTGGGTATATATGTGTATATATATATATATATATGTATGTATGTGAATGCGTACTTATTATCATGGAGATATATACGTATGTATATGTAGGTATTTAGGTGTATATGTATGTATATATGTGTGTGTATATATATATATATATATATATATATATATATATATATATATGTGTGTGTGTATATATATATATATATAGATATATATATATGAGGTGGACATCGAAGTTACCTATGGGTGTTGACTTTGATGTCCGATTTACATACACTATTTTAATATATTAAATAATATTATTTTTAATCATTTTTATCTTTGTATATTTACTCGCTTAAGTTATATTTCAATAGGTTGTTAGCATTCGTGTAATGACACTTTTCGTCTTAAATATTTATCGGTTGTGGTATCCGATTGTCTGGGTCAATGTCTGTGGATGTGTGTGCATGTATTTATAGGTTTCTATGTGTATGCAAAGTCCATTCACTTTTAATTATTTATGTATGTGCGTGTGTGTTGGTTTCCCTCCCCCCCTTCCCTTTTTTTTTCTTTTTTTTCTTTTTTTTTTTTTTTTTCATGACAGACCGTGAAGATGTTCTCTGTCTCGTCTCTTTTTGTGTGTGTATATATATATATATAAATGTCTGGGTGCTTATATATTAGTATCTGATTGTGTTTGTTTTACGCATAAGTTTAGGACCCCATTCACACACTCTTAGGATTAAAATGTATACATTGCCAAAGGTCCAGATATTAAATTAGTTAATGTAACTTCAATGAAGAAATAAATTCAATAACATATATATTTCTTCTTTTCTCCTCAGTAATTTTATAGTTGTAAACTTAATAGTGATTAAATTTTGATTTTGTAATTAGCAGTTTTAAATTTTAATATTAAATTTTATCATATAATTTAGTAATTATTGGTTGGAATAAATTCTTTTTTAATACTACCCATATTTTAAACATCTGAATAGATATTATAACATGACTTCGTTGTCAAGCTTTTTGAATTTTCCTATACTTGTATTTTGATTGGTCCATCTAGCCTTTGTAACAATGTTTTCCCCTTGCGAAGGATTGTTAATTAATTTGAAACTTTTAAAACCATTTATTTTACATTCAACGTCATCACTTGATAAGACACCGAAGGTGTTGAAACAAAATGGCTATTTTTGTAGTGATTTTATAACATATTCATGTTATAAAATTTTTTTTTTAAATAAATAATTATATATATATATATATATATATATATATATATATATATATATATATATATATTATGAAATGGATTAAGTCCGACAATTATTTAATATATCACGGGAAGCAACTTTGAAGCATAGTTGATTCAGAGTTACTTCCCTTGTTCAATTTTCGTGTCATTCTTTATCAAGATTTATTGAATGGCTTCTGAAGGCTGATGTTAAATCTGATTTTTAAATTTTCTTCGTTATTTAGAAATGATATTTTAACTCGTTTCGTTAAAGATTGAGATAAATAGGTAGATAGATATGAGCATGCTGAAATAGACATAAACACACTAAAAAATCTATAGATATGAACAGGTGAAGACAGATAATGAAAAGACTGAGATAAATAGCTATGTATGACCACACTAAAAAATAGAAATAAGAACAGATGAAAGACAGATAATAAAGAAAGTGAGATAGATGGACAGATAGATAGATAATGAAGAGACTGTGATAGAGAGATAATGAACAGACTAATATAGATAGATAATGAAGAGACTGTGATAGAGAGATAATGAACAGACTAATATAGATAGATAATGAAGAGACTGTGATGCATTGATAATGAAGAGACTATAATAGATAGCTCAATAGATAATGAAGAGACCGAGATAGAAAAATAAATAGATGGATTCATAAAAATTATTAAAAAAGGAAGAAATAGGAAAATGTTTATAAGTTTAAAATATGTCACTTTTATTTTAGCTTCATCAGATATGTTTTGGGAATTGATGACATGTAGAAAAAGTTTAAGTATTTTGAATTGTTGTTTCTTGTCATTGGTCATGTAGATTCTCACATATCTTGTGGCTTTAATTTTGTTTGTGTGTCTTTGAATTCTTTGTGTGTGTGTGTGTGTGTGTGTATAATATTCCCAAAGATTGTAGTGGGAAGAAATGGGAAGTTATGTGTGGATATATGTATGTATCAAATTTCTAATTGGGTATGTATTTGCTGATAGTGATTGTAGATTAAATGCACAGTATTAATCTTCAAGTAAATGTTATTGTTGAGGAAACGTTGTGTGCATCAGGAAAATTTTGTTGTGTAATGTGGATTTAAAAAATGCTACCCTAAAAAAAAAATAAACACATCCTATTATGAAGAAAGCATCTGGAAGGAATATTTATTAATATCCTTCCCCATTGATAACATTCACCAGACCAGTGATGTAGTGATGTTTGGTAATGACCAGGGACAATTCCTAGACTGTATGCCCCTAAGACTCAAGTAGGTAGGTGTCCTGTTAGAGCCTAGTACTGAGAAATGTAAGAAAAGTAAACATTTTAAATATGTAAAAACAGATGAAACCTGAAAGAAACTTTTTATTTAAATTAAATATAACTGAATTTATATTTCACTCTTTGTTTGGATGCCCAGGGCAGTCACACCCTCTGCCCACCCTTCTGCACCAGATATATTTTTTCAGTTGCTTATAGGGTGCATTGACTGCGGCTTAAATTTGCATTATTCACTTTAGACAAAATTTTATTGTCATAATTAATTTTATTATTGAGGAAAAATTGCGTATATTGGAAAATTTGGGATTTATAGTGGGAACAAGAACATTGTTATGTGTTTGATTAAAATTTATTAATAATAGTAGTAGTATGAGTAATAGTAGTTTACAGCCCTTTTAGCTTTGGCATGGAAAGTTCATGTCACACAGTTTGAAAGAGAAAAACCTGAAAGATATTAATTTAAGGTTCATATGTTTTTAGATTTGAGAGCTGCTGAAATAAGGTTTATTTAAGGCAGCTACTACTGTTATGTTTAAGTACTGCTACAGATATTAAAGGGTACTACATGCATTTTGCCCATAAAGGAAAAACTATTTTCAATGAATCAATGTATAATAGTATTTTTAATTGTGACTCTCCAAATGTTTGTTTTTTGTTTTTTTCATTATTCATTTGTATTATAACTTTCTTTTGGTTTTGCCTGTGAAAATTGTTGAGTTTTTGACAAATTTACAATTTTAAATCTGTTTTACTAACCAGCACCCCTTGCTTTTCTTTTGTTTGGTTTTTTTCTAAAGGATGGCGTTACACGGTTTATTCGCATCTCTTCTCCAAAGAGATTCCGATCACAGGTAAAAAGAAACAATAACCAAATTCAAGTAGTTTTTGCCTGTGAAAAAATTAGAAAATGTCACTGTTGTTGTAAACACTTGTAATGTGTTCTTCTCTTCAAATGCTTGCATGTTTTTTTTCTATGTTTGTAGAACTTCATATTTTGCATGATTTTGCTTTTCATTGTTAATTTAATGAAGAGACAACACAACAATAAAAATGAAGAAATGAAAAATTTAATCTGAAAATATTAGCATTTTACCCCAACCCAAGTGGGAGTGCCACTAGCATGCGGGAGGGGGGGGTTACATAGAGTGAAAGTGAGCGAAAAGACTGAATATAGGGGGCGATTGAGGAAAGGATAAAAGATGAACAAGAATCAAGGCAACAGAAAATAGCAATTGATGTTGCATTTAAATTTTTGAAGATTGTAGTTATCAGGGAAACAAGTAAGCGGAAGGGAGTTCCACTGTCGGGAAGTGCAAGAAAAGAAACTGTTAGAGTAGAAGTGGGGGTCAAATTTAACTATTTCAACAGTAAAAGGGTGGGACCTCGATGCCAATATAGTAGAATGCTTAAATTCATGTAGTCGAGGTATCAGCAAAAAAAAGCTTGTCAAAGCAGTTGCCATAAAAATATTTGTAGAAAAGACAGAGGGAAGCCACATACGTCAATGTGAAAGTGACTGAAGTCGAGATGTCAAGTCAGGACTGATTACTTTAAAGATCCTTCTTTGGATTTTGTCAAGAACCTCAAGATGAACAGCAGGGGCACCAGACCAGATATGGCAACAGTATTCAATAGATGGACAAATGGTAGATTTGTAGATGTGTAAGATGGACTCTGAGTGTCTGACAAGTTGCATGGAAAAATTCTCTGAAAGTAATGTTGTTATGTTAATACTGTAGACTCCCAGTGGAGTAGAGAGCCACCACTTCATTAGACTAGGGTCACAGTCTCACTATGTTAGGTGTTGTTGCTGTGGCCTTTATAGAAAATACACTAGAGACAAAAATTTTGTAATCATCATCTGGATTTAATAATTAGTAAGTTTCTTGTCTTTGGTTTAATTAACTTCTATTAATTAACTTCCATTAATTAACGTCCATTAATTAACTTCCATTAATTAACGTCCATTAAGCTTGGATACTGAAATTGTTGATGAATGTCCACCAAATCCAGACTCATCAAGCGGTGTAAACATTCAGCAAGTGTCAATGGGTGCAAATTTTGTTCACATGAAGGAATTCAATGACAAACCTTCGCTTTTTACACACCCACCTATCAGATATCATTTTGCCAGTCTGCCACTCAGTCGCTATCTATAATAAAGAATTTTTTTTTAAAAAACATTCAACATTCAACCTCACTTCTACATTACCAACATCCATCACTGATGTCATGGGACAATATAATCATCTAAGAGGGATTACTTCCAGAGCAACCCTCAATATGCATGACTGTGTGCGTGTATTCTATATCTAATTATACAGTTGCACATGGAGTTCTTTAAAGAAGTGAGTATACAGGAAAATTAATAATGCTACAAGCAATAATTTTCATACTAGTGGTAATGGTTGATTTTAATAAATAGAAGTAAATCAAACATTAAGCTATCAAAAGAATATCCATGTTGTCTCTTCATTAAATTTATGCCTTTTGTTCAAAGTTCCATTTCTGAACTGTTTTGTTTTTTTGTTTTTCTTTTTGCTTTACATATTTGCCTGAAGAATCATTAACAGCTTAGAAATGTTTGCAATGTTTTAAGTTTTCTTATTTTGATTGAGGCTGTTCAGCATTTAATATTAGCCAGTCCAGAAAGATGGAAGAATTTAAAATTTATTGTTGAATTTTTAACATTTTTAGCGGAAGCATTATTATTTTTACTATAAAAAAAGTCATAATAGTAATAATGAAGAGTGTATAGAGCCAGAGTGTTGGGATAAAAAGCAACAATAATAAGATGGAATAAAAGTAGTAATAAAATAATTGTAATAATGAAGAATGTATAGAGCCAGAGTGTAGGAATAAAAAGTAACAATAATAAGATGGAATAAAACTAGTAACAAAATAATAGTAATAATGAAGAGTGTATAGAGTCAGAATGTTGGGATAAAAAGCAAGAATAATATGATGGAATAAAACTAGTAATAAAATAGTAAAAATAATAAATATACTTTATGAATTACATTGCTTTATATAAAATAAAAATTCTATTAATGATAAACTATTAAATTTTCTTTTGGCAAGTATTCTCACAATTGAATGTTTCTTTTTATATCTGTCTATATTTCTGAGATGAGGCATTGTAATTATTTACACTATTTACATTCTCCAAATTGTTGTCCTTATCTTTATTGCCATATTCACAACATTTCTATGCACAAACAACACACATCAGAATGGGATCAGACATGTATCAACCAGATGAAAATTTGGTGATGGGCTCACCATTATCACCAACAATGGCAAACAGATACATGGAATACTTCGAAGAAATGGTATTAGAATTCAAATCACTAAAGCCAACCCTATGGCTGAGATACATAGATGACTCCTTCATACTCTGGCTACACCAGAAAAAGGCCAGAATGTACAACAGTCGGAATGTCATGAATAAGGCAAAAAAGATGAGGACAACAATATGAATAATGTAAATAATTACAATACCACATCTCAGAAATATAGGCAGATCCTGAAGAAGGCCGGAGCATACAACAGCCAAAATGCCACGAATATGGCAACAAAGATGAGGACAACAGTCTGAACAATGTAAATAGTGTAAATAGTTACAATACGTCATCTCAGAAATATAAACTGTGAATATAGCAATAAAGACGAGGACAACAGTCCAAACAATACAAATATTG
The DNA here is from genome assembly GCA_963932145.1 of Acanthosepion lycidas. NCBI lineage: Eukaryota > Metazoa > Mollusca > Cephalopoda > Sepiida > Sepiidae > Acanthosepion > Acanthosepion lycidas. Next base: position 53,480,789 of record OZ010613.1, on the reverse strand, counting down.
TAAATAATTGCAATACGTCATCTCAGAAATATTAACCTATCTTAAAGAAGGCCGGAGCATACAACAGCAGAAACATTGTGAATATGAAAATAATGATGAGTACAACAGTCCAAATAATGTAAACTGTGTAAATAATTACAACACTTCATCTCAGAAGTATAGACAGATACTGAAGAAGGCTGGAGCATACAATGGCCAAAACATCGTGAATATGACAACAAAGATGAGGGCAACATTTCAAAGAATGTAAATAGTGTAAATAGTTTCTGTTTATCTTTTGTCTTGTTTTTCATTGGAAGCCTCAGAATTATTAAGTTATGAGATCACTTACCAATTATGACAATAAATATTTCAATGCTTTTGTCAATATCAAAATATTTTCTACTTAATATCAAACCATGGCAAACATTGCATTATTATTCCACAATTCTGAGCACGCTAGTCAAAGTAATATAGATTTGCCTGAATTTTATTTTGTTGTGCTTATTTTTTTGTGGTTTTATAAGCATCCATGTTGTATACTTTATCCATTTTTTGCTTTTTATTCTCTTTAGTTCAAGCACACATTTCTAATTCCCTTTTCAAATACACTTTTTTTAATCTTTTGACAGCAACTTTTATTCATTTTCTTATATTTTTTATAAAACACAATGACTTCACTTTTGAACTTGGCAAAATCTTTGAAAAAGCTTATCAAACTAAGAACAAAATATTTATAGACAAATAATTCAGTGGGAATAAAAACTGATAGATTTTTTTTTAATTCAAAACTAAATAATATATTTACAGAAACTTTTAAAATGTAAAATTATTTGCCATATTACAAAAGCTGTTGGATAAATTAATAATTCAGTCAAAAGTGTCCAATAAGTTTTTGTCATGTTTATTTCGGTTATATGCATTATTTAGTTATTTTGGAAACCATTTGTTATTTATGTAGAGGAGGTTGTGATGAACAGTTCTCACCATAGATTGGATACCATTTATTTATATGTGAAAACTAGTACACATAAAAAGACTTGGCCAGTAAGGTCTTCCATATAAAAACATTTGTATACAAGCTTTTTATGTTATATGTGCAAGCTAGAACATATAAAAGTATTTGTATGAAATATTTGGCTGGTAATGATTTCCATTTCGAAAATCTTAATATTAGATGTGGGAGCCTGCATACACGACAACACTTGTAATAAATAGTTACCCAGTCAGGCCGTCCATATAAAACATTAGTTTACAATATGTTTTTTATATGTTGGAGCAAGAACACAACAAAATTTGAACTGAATATTTAGCCAACTTGTTCTTCCATATAAAACATTAGTTTACAATCTTTTTTTCATATGTGGGAGCAAGAACCCATAACAGCATTTCTACTAAATATTTAGCTAAACTGGCCTTTCATATAAAACATTAGTTTACAATCTCATTATTTTATGTGGGAACAAGAACCCATAACAGTATTTTTTTAATATGTGGGAGCAAGGACACAATAATATTTATACTAAATATTTACCCAGTAAAGTCTTCCATATAAAAAATTAGTGTACCATCTCTTTATGAAAATTAGGATTTAATGTGTTTGAAATTGATGTTATGCCATAATAACCTTATGTTATACAAATTAGGATTTACTTCACGAAAATTATGTTTTATGTCATCTTTTAGCTTTCTAGGGATTCAATCAAGTTATTGCAATTTTATTGCTACAAGTGATAAAATTTAATCAGTTTTCCACAAAATCATTTTTTCACCATAACACTTGTAAATATCTAAGATGTAATGAGAGTAGGACATGATGGTAGACCAGATATGAGTTTCCATTCTGATTGTTGTGTGTTTCGGTGTCTATGTTTTCATGTTAGAAATGTTCTGTTTCGTTCATGTAAGTGCCTCTGCTGTAAGTGTTTCTCTTTGTTGCAAATATGTATGAAAATTAGAAATTGGACTGTAGAATCCAATTCAAGTTCACAAAAACAAAAGGCTTTACCAAATAACAAAAACCACAGTACTCAAAGAGCTCCAACAGCAGCAACCAAAAAAAATGGATGGCACATGGAACTAAAAGGCAAGATGTTAACTTTCCACACTACCTTAAACAAAAAGAGTGTAAGGAAATGTCCAACAATATTAGAAAGAGATGTAATATTTAATAAACTTGAAAAGACTAATTTCCTAAAAAAACTCTCTTAAAAAAAAAAGATTTTATAAATTTCAGTCAACAATAATATTAATTATTCTGTCAGTAAATACCAAATGGTTTGTGCTTAATTTCTATGGAAGGTTAACTTTGCCATTACCTTTTACTGTGGTATTTTATATTTTCAGTTTAATTTTTTTAACATATTAAATGCTGAACGACATGAATATTTTTATTTACTTTGTTTATAGGATTAATGGACTATGGCTTGAATTGAGGAATCAGAGAGCTGAGTTCAAATTCCAGTCAAGTACATTACATTCACTTACATACTAATACACTTTGGAAGAGTATGAATTCATCTATTCTCCCCTGCCAGCTATGAGTAAATAGCAAGGTAAACTGGGTTCTATAGCCTTGGGTGGCAACCAGTCTAGAAAAAGGAAAACTGAGTTCAAACCAGCTTGGAGAGAGTTGGGCTTTGTCAGGCTACCTTACCCAAGACACACCAATTCAAGCTGCTGCAGTATGTGTAGTGCCTCTACGACTCTAATGAGTTTCAGGAATCATGATCATGACATTCAGACTAATGTCTGTGTTCGTCTTGTTTGGTTTTCACACATCTGCATTTTGAAAGCGCCTCTCTCCACTGAGAAAAAAAACTGGTGTTATATAGTTCTCCCAGTCCCAGACCCCACGCTGACTATTGGCTAATACCTGCCTAGTATCATTCATATGCAAATAGTCAGTACCACCTACTCTAAGTAGAAGGTCTTCTCTCAACAGCCAATTGTGGAAAGGGATACAATTCCTAGTGCTTACAGCACCACATACAACCAACTTGGAGTCTTTTATCGGGCTAACCCGATTCTATGTTACAATGTCCTCATCTTAATTGTTATAATCCCAATATTTCAGCCGCTATGGTCTCCAGTCTTCGTTAGGTATCTGTCAATATGAGTAACCTTCAAGGAATTTCAAACTGAACATCTACAAAGATAGATTTTTCTTGTCCCACTATTCATATCTAGGGATTACTTACCTAGAGAAGTAAAGTGTTGGATTCTGAATTTAATGGTATAGTAATTCTGAGTTCAATCCTTGGATCAGGTAGTGCAGACATAGACTCAGTGAAAACAGGACAAAGCAATAATTGATCAATACTAAATAAAAAGAAAAGATATCCCTAGACATGGAGACTTATAGCTACATCACTTTAAAACACTAGTTCCCAAAGTTAAGCAATGTTGAGCCTGGTCAATACCTAGATAGGTGACTGCTTGGAATTACGAGGTGCTGTAGTTGATAATGGCTTTGAATTGTTAATCAGAGAGCCAAGTTCCAATTCCTATTGGGTTCATTGTATTCACTTACAGGCAAATACTCTTGGGAAAGGTATGAATCCACCTCTTCTCCCTCCAACTATGGGTCAATCAGTAAGATGTATCACTAAACCATTAATATCTCAAAAAGAAAAAAGAAAGATTCTTGCAATCTAAAAATATTTTCTGGCTTTAATTAACCTGCAATGGGTTGATAAGCTGCAGAAAATGAATAAATCAACACTAGACATGGATTGTGGAACAAGCACAATCTAACCTCACAGATTAAATAAAGTGTTCAGTTCTGAAGGTTACTTATATTGACAGACACCTAATGAAGGACAGAGAGCACAACAGCCTAAATATTGTGATAACAACAAAAATAAGAACATTAGTTCGAATGTAAATAGTGTAAATAAGGATAACTCCTTATCCCAGTAATTCAAATAGAAATGAATATTTTACTGCTTTACAAATTAACTGCCAAATGAAGTTAATTATGTAACATTCCCTTTCTTGAAATTCACTCTTTGTCTTCATTTTGTTCTTCCTACATTGCTGTGATTACTATCTGCTTTCCAGTGGTGCTGTTTAGTTTTTCGGATAATCCTTCAACAAACAAATCCTTGATACTGATGGTTTAGCAAGTGAAATTCATCAATAAAATTACATATTTTTACTTTAGTCACCTAGATTCTTCCCGGTATTTTCATAATCTACTAAGTGTCTGTCATGTTGCGCCAAACATTCATCTCTTTATATGAAACATGCATTTATGGGCAAAGTTGGAACTTCATGCCCCAAAAAAAACAGAGTGTCAAGAGGCCAGTTTTTTCCTATGGCACATTTTTTATTTTAACTACCTTCACTCTCCTTTAGCAATGTTTATTGTTTTAAAAAGCAATGATTAAAATTGTAATATAACCTTGAGAATAATAGCTAAAATATTAAACACTATTTATTTGTTTACTTCCAAGAATAATTTTATATTCACAACATTCTAAAGACTAATGTAATGACAAAAGTACACACATGTAGGCTTTCATCATCTTTACCATTTTTATATGGTTTTAATCATTTGGTAATGAAGTAACCAATGTTTTGCCAAATATTCCAACTAGGTACCATCATTAATTTGGTATACCTAAGGTTTAAATGAATTTTCATAAATAAAAATTTTTCTTAAATCTTTTATTTTAGCTTCAATTGAAAGCAAATGTATTAAATTTACGATTTCCAGTGAGCAAAATACTCTCTAGTGGATTTCAAACAGAAACACTATTGGTTGGAGTCAATTCATTTTGGGGGGTTAAAAATAGCTGATTAGTGCCCTTTTTTAGACATCTGTCATCACAATGAATTTTTCTTTATTAAAAAATCTTCCAAAAATAAAATTATACTTTTTTGAAACTTTATTTGAGGCATATTAGCTGATTTAAAGTATAATTAATCTGATTTAAAATAAATATTTATTTTATGTTAAAAATAACAGAGAAGTAGATTTTTAAAACAAACATTAGCGGTGATCAAATGATTTATGAGGTGTTGGCACTTTTATTATTGTTCTTCAGAGACCTTATCTGTTAAAATATAATTGAAGAAAATGACGGGTAAACACTTTTTTATATAATTTTTAAGTACTCAGTAATTGTAAAAATGTTGGAAATATTCTCCATGATCTAATTTTAGGAATGTTGACTTTAAATTTACTATCAGGATTGATCTTATTTTCTGATAATGTCATACTGTACTTTGAAAATTGGAACGATTATACACATAAAAAAATTAAATATTATTTTTTAAAATATACAGGTGTTATGATTTGTAATAAGTTTTTCTGTTTTTACTTAGTAAATATAGCCTTCACTTATGAGGACGAAGTTTGGAAGAATTTTTAAAACTTTATAATTATTATAATTACAAAAAATGAAAATCATTCTTGTAAAAATTCATTATTTATCAAAAAAATATTTTTCTTCAGTCTATAATGTCCTTATTTACAAAAACAATTAAAAGATTATCTAATTAAATAATTAGATAGTTTGATTGCAGTTTTTATTTTAGGATTCGGAAAAGATTTTAGGGAAAATAGCAATAGTTTGAAAAAAAAGAGATGATTTACATTCTCTAAGGGGTCCTGCTTTTAACTAATAAAAAAATTGGAATACAAAATTTAATTTCTAGAAATTTCATGAAATTAATTAAGTCATGGGTAACAGATGTAAAAAAATTTTTTTTTTTTTACCTAGTTTTTCTAAAAATAATAATTTAAAAAATAAATTCATTAATTTGTAAATAAGTCCTGAAAGTTTCATTAAAATCCGACAATTATTTGATTTTTTGCAAGACTTTCCAAATTAATATGTTATTTTGCCGGAAAACATGTGCAAAAATTTTCATTGCCAGTTATGTTTTATACTGTCGAGGCATAAAAAAACAAATTTTTATTTTAACCATAATTTCAAACATGTTAGCAAGGAGTAAAAAAAAAAAAATAAAAAATAATTAAAAAATGCTTTAGCCTTTCCTCTTAATAAAATAACATACACATTTTGACAATAAAACTGTTTTTATTAAGTTTGAGGCTTTTTTTCATCATGCTATGCTTTTGTTTTTTGGGGGGTTTTTTCAGCAAATTAGTGGAATAAACAACAGTGTAAAAGTAAAAAATAATCTAGTGTTTAATTATTTTTGTTGTCAATTCTCATTGATTTATTCCAATTCTAATCATCATTTTTTAAAACAATAAACACTGCCAAGGTGTGATGGCATTTAAAATAATGATAAATTTTCATTTTAACACCCAAGCACTAATATCCCTTCAAATTTTTCCAGAATAGTCTTATTTTCATGCAAATGTATATGCTGAACTCAAATCAACAATTAGATATTGAAGAAACCTGCCTTTTTGGATGTTAATGACCCGAAAAAAATCTGATTTTTTCCTGGTCTTTCGTCAGTCATTACCAGCTTATTGATAAGTAATAAAAGAATAACAAAGTAATTTTTTTTTAAGAAGAAAGTTAACTTTCAAATTAGGGTTAGGTGTTTTTTGCGGGGTGGTTATTCTTTTATTTTTTTATTTTTTTTTTTTAAGAAGAAAGTTAGCTTTCAAATTAGTGTTAGGTGTTTTTTTTTTTCTTTTGTTATTCTTTCATTTGTCGATGTTTACATATATTTGAAAGTTAACTTTCTTCTTAAATTAAGTACAAAAAAAATCGCTTTACGAAAGCGCATACTAATTTCTGAAGAAAATAGTTCAGCAGTGAATGATGCTCGGGTGTTAAAATGAAAATTTATCAAAATAATAGCGGCCTCAATAGGAAAAACGTCCTATTGACCGTTTTTTTTTGGGGGGGGGTTGTTGTTTCTTCTTTTTTTTTTTTTTTTTTTTTTTTCGCGGGCTCGAATGTCCGAGTTTGTTTGCCCATTTTATTGAGTAAAAGCTGCTGTTAAACTACAGTACACTTATTCTCCTCCTCCTTTTATAGTATGTTCGCACTGAGATAGGTGGTTCACCGAAGATCAAAGTCCGCCTCACAGAATTAAAAACACTTTCCTCGCACTCTTGCTAAACAGTAAACACTAAACAGCAATATTACTGTGAATTAGACCGCCTCAGTCCTTCCTCAAATCGCCATATAACCTCACCTTGTGTTTTTGTTGCATTTTTACGTTATACTCGCGTGTATAGTACGAGAGCAGTTTTTTTTTTTTTTTCACAAAAAATAGGGATTCGCACTATATACACAAGTTTTTGTTTTGTTTTTGAAGAGGTTAAAAATCATGCATTTTTTAGGTGACCTGCTGCACTATACATACAAAGGTAAATAAAATATTTTCTTGCGAGGTTCGTTAAAAAATAAAATTCATGCAAAAAGTTCAGGGGTTGCAATACGGGAAGTTGCTTTATACACGAACACGAGTATATGTGGTATTTATTATTATTGGTATTATTAACAGCACACCAACAAAATGATTAAAAAATTGATTCATGAGAAAATAAAAACAAGGGACATTTTTATTCAGTTAATGTTTTGTGAAAAAAATATTTTGTATCGAAGAAAAATTCAATTTTAAATTCTATTTCATCTATAGGAAAATAAATCAACAGAAAAGTATAATAATATGTCTGCAAAAACCTTTTTAATCCTGTTTATTTTTACGATTACTTTCAAAATGGACAAAAAAATGATAATGTAAAGAACGTTGTAAGTGTAAATTCAACAAGGGGGATAACTCTAAATTGTCTATTTTCATGGGAGGTAACTTTAACAGTTTTTTTTTAATCTGCTTTAGCTATCTTAAGGACACTAGTAAGGATTTTATTAAGTCGAGGCGATCTTTCGTTTTATGTTAGTAAATCCATGAAACAAAAGAAATCTATTCCCTCTTGTTAATTACAACATTATCAAGGCATCTGTGCAAAAGTTCCCAGCTGATAGTTTTGCTTTTATTTAATCTATACTCGACAGTCACACGATGTTGATCTCGAAGATACAGAAGGTCGATTGCTATTTTTTTAATCGTTCCACTCTATTCAAGACGATAGAGTGACACTGACTAAACACAGGGTAGTAGTGATGATATTCACCTACCGCCCCACGCGGTTGGATGCGGCACAAGGCCAAGTTTATTGTGGGGTATCCAAGCCCGTAGGCTCGGGCAAAAATTCCCTGTAGACTCCGTAAAAAACTGTCTACCACCCCAGACGAGAGACTGTCATTTGGCATAGCCTCGTCTGGGTTCCTCTCTACACAGAGGCAGAGAGATTGACAAGCACACCGGGAAGTGAATTCCACATAGGGTAGTAGTGATAGTGAAAGAAAATGAGAAAGACATCGGCGAGGAGAAAGGACAATAAAAGAACAGTTTCCAAGAAGATGGCGATTGACGCTACATTTACTTAAATTTTTGAATATCGTAGTTGACGGAGGCATGATAGCGAAAGAGAGTTCTACAGGCGAATAAAGAAACTATTAGAACTTGTAGTGATAGAAAATCGACTCCTTTCATTGGTCAGAAAATTAATTGCGAAATCTGTATTTAGTCGTTTTGATCCGATTTTGCGGGTGTGCAAATCTACTTTGTTTTTTAGTCATTTGTTGGAATGATATATAGGATTTGTATCCTATAGTTTGCCATAAAGAAATAAAAATAAAATGAAACGAAATAAAAGAAGCCAATAGGTTATCATTCCTAAATGTAGGTAAAGAAAAACAGCTAGTCATGGCTCATGAGTCATCTGTAGTGTAAACTAATCAAGAAAGAATTCTGGAATTAATTTCATTATCTCGAAAAAAGTGAAAAGACAGACTGTGACGACCAGGAAAAGGAACCAGTCGGTGAAATAATTTCATCTGTTCTCCCGTGCCCTAAATTTTCGGACACCTAAAAATCCCGCAGAGAGTAGAAAGGATTTTACTATCAAGAATTACTTACATAGAGATTTATTTACAGAGACATTTTTTTTTTTTTTTTTTTTTTTTTTTTCTCTCTCTCTCTCTCTCTCTCTCTCTCTCTCTCTCTCTCTCTCTCTCTCTCTCTCTCTCTCTCTCTCTCTCTCTCTCTCTCTCTCACACACACACACACACACACACACACACACACACACACACACACACACACACACACACACACACACACATAGGAGTTAGACGTTCAACACGAGAACTTTCTGATATATAGTACAGGGAAAAAATTCGTTGGTACAGTGAAACCCAGATATAAGAGATTTTCTCTGGTCCCAAATTAGAGCCTCTGTTAATGTATATAAATTAGACCAAACCCGGATATAAGAGACTTCTTCTCCGGTCCTGACAACTCTCTTATATCCGGGTTACACTGTATATAAATTCCATGTGGTTCCTAATAATATAAAATATTAAAACTGATCCACAAAAATAACTCAATGTATTTTTATTTATGACAGTCTATCCGTCTGGGCTGAATAAGACTGACATAGTCAGCGTCAGTTAAAGAGACTACAGTACACTACACACGAGGTAATCTTGGATTTCTCTGTTGTGTTTTGTAATATGTTAAGAAGAAGAACTGAAAGACTTTCAACACGAGAACTTTCTGATAGGAACTTATGAACTATTTGAATATATTATTGTATAATTTATTTTGAGAGATATAAATTTTTATCAGTACATGCAATATATCTTTGTATTAGGTTGGTGCAAAAATAATGACGGTTTTTGACGTATTTTTTAACGTCAAAAACCGTCATTATTTTTGCACCAACTTAATATTATCTTTGCAAGTTTTTTAAAAGGCCATAAATTGGTGTATATTTGGATAAAGGACCTTATCCGAAGATAACCACCTGTAGAGTGTAAAACACATAACTCCACAAACTTACGTTTCTAGCTGCTGGTAAAAAAACACTTTGGAGTTCGGAGCTCCAGGAAAACCAACAAAATGTGTTTGCATAATGACAATAATAATTTATATTGTTTTGAATATTATTAACCATGCTTTAAAAATTTCAAGCGAAAAAAATTAGTAGTTTTAAAATCGAAGACGTTGGGAAATTATGCAGACATCTGGATGATACTTAAGTCATAAACCCAATCGGGGATTAATGTGACCGAACTTCCAGGCAGTACCACCCCTTCTGGTGGGAGGGTGGCTAGGTTCATCCCTAGTTAGTGTCTGAAATGTCAACAAAAGGGAATATGCTTAGAGGATGTGGTGAAAGCAACCATAGTTGTCTTCTCTTTAAACTACTCGAATATAAAAGAAATGGCCGAACCTAATTTACGGGCAGTAGTCAAATTGCATTGAATAAAGCTTGACTACAAGCTTAAACGTTCGTCTGTTTTTCTTTACAGAGAGCTTGAGCAATTTTTGTCTATCGTCTCATGTTCACTCTGGTTTTTTGTACTAAATTCCTTTCGAATGAACACAAAATATCACTTTCTCTGTATTTTATTTCATGATAACATTATGGCGTTTGTTATATTTTTGCACGCCTCCCTCCTCCATATCTTAGGTAGGTTTTGTTGTCCGCAAACAGAATTGCATGCAGCAAAAGGTGCATGTCTCTGATTAGTAGACAATATACATATTAACGTAGCCCATCAAATAATTCTAGTTTATTGTTCCGAAATCGTGGTTCAGTTTGAACCAACGTTATTGTTTTGAATTCTACGCGATCAGGAAGATATTGTATTTAAAGTCACGCTAAGAAAGGTAACTTTTGACAGAACTAACAGAAAATAAAATTCAAATGCCAGATGTGAAACAAAATACTAAATTAAAAATGAAGATAGCTATGCATTTACTTCCTGTTAAGTGTTCACCAAACATCACTCAATAGTCAATAATATTGATTGAGTCAATATGGTATTTTAATGGTGAGGGATGCAAAAGTGAATTTAGGTAAAAATGGTACAAGTAAAAAAAATAGGAAAAATAAGTTTATTGAAATAACACTATTGGCAAAAAAGTTGCTTTTGAATAAAATCTATTTTTTTTAAATGTAACCTTTTATTAGGAGAAAAAAAATAGAATTGTTTTACCGCCATTTGTTAAATTTATATTGTAGTGAACAAAACAAGATCTAGATTTAAAAATTCAAATGCTAAGCACTGACTCATTGATTTTGTTAGAAATTAAAAAGACTTGAATTTACAAACTTTGTTTAACACACGCAAAAGCGAATCCAAAACAAAACTCGTGAAATTTCACACCATGATGCAAAATGTTTTTTGGCCAATAGAAAACTAGGAAAGATTTAAAAACAAAATTCAAATAATCTTCAATGCTCAGAAACAAAATTCTTTTACGGACCTTTTCACGAGCCGACGCGAAGTTTGTTCGTCATCCAATGGAAAGGCCTGAATCATATCCGGAAGGGAATTTCCAAATGACCTTTTCAAGCCCCACAAACAAAATAAAAGACGGGCAAGTTCGCCTGTCACCAGAGATAAGGAGACGAGCTTATTAACACGTCATTTGAAAAACGTCAAGCGATCGTTATTATTATCTCCACCTTTTATACTTGATAAATGAACGGAACATTTTAAGACTGAGCGATTACTTCAAAGTCATTCCTACCCTATGATAACGCTCATGCATACATACATCCACACATACGTTCCCGCCTACGGACACATAAACTCATTCTTTCAAGGACTACTACGAACATTTTGACGATCTTGTATCAACCAAAATTAATACATTAATTTTATTTGTAGAGACCCTATGTATATAAATTTGTTGTTTCACTTTATAATTTGATTTTCTTGTTTTATACCCCTCTGATGGTGGACTAACTAACAAGGCCAAATCAAACTAATCTGTTTCAACACTCATACACTTCACTATAACTGATAATCCACTATATATGTTTAAAATTTTTTAAATAAAATCCAATATGTTTGGACATGAACATACCGTTTTAACTTATATATCAACCATTAAAACAGAATTTAAACTAGAATTTTATGTTGTGATCAAGTCTACGTAACACTTGATCAAATTAAACAGCTACTAGTGTTTAATTTTAAGCTGTTTGAAGAGCCTGTATTTTTCACTTTTGCTATCTTTTCCTTTTTTTTTTTTTTTTTTTTTTTTTACCGGTGCTATTATTACTATGCACCTGCAAAAAAAATAATGCTAGAGCGCCAGTTTACTGACACATAACTAAAGATCGTCTGAAAAAAGATAACGTAACGATATTTTAGTTAAAGACTGTTTATTTAAAAATTTTAAATAATTATCTAAAATTAAATTAAACAAAGTCAGTCCTATTTTTGTCATCTTTTATTGCTAGCTTAGAAATGCAACTATTTTGCAGCGATTGCTGACTCATAGAAGGAGTTTGGACAATGCAACGGATTCTGCTTCTTCCTCTCCAGACCGTAGTTTCCAGGTGAGATAATGAGCACCATGCAAAACCCGAATATTATTGTTTTACCTGTTAATAGAAACAAGTTCGACAACAGTTTACCGGGCACACTTCGGGAAAAAATTAGTAGCGATAATGTTGTTATTTTGAAAATCGAATTAAATCGTTAGTGTAACTTAACTGTTTGTGGGAGGGGGTATTTGAGTGTGATATAATAAGCTGACGATAATTCAATTGTTACTTTTTGGTAAAATAGAAAAAAATGCTTAGCTATCGCTACTGCTGTCCCAAGCGCGCCCGGTAAATGGAAGTTTCGCTAAAAACAAATTGATCTTTGTTTCATTTCATTTAAGATTGATATTTTTCTTTAGACGAAAAAAAAAATATTCACTCAATTGGAAAATCCATTCCATACGTTTTTTGTTAAATAAACTTTTCTTTAACAAACAATTCAAAGAAAAACGTTTTGTTTTGTTTTTTATGTTCAAATAGAAATATTAGGGATATTTTATGTTCGCTTTGCATTGAGGCCCTTGGGTAACGCACATGGTGTTCTCTAATAAATTCATGTTTAACCATGGCATTCTCTATATCCCCCCTTTAATGAGTTAAATAGCAGTGCCGGTTGGGCACTCTAGCCTTGGGTGGCAGTTATTATAGGAAAAGAGCAGCACTACATTCAAAACCATGGAGAAGTAAATGGGAAACCTTTACAATTACATTAATGGAAATTCCCAAATGACAAAAAAGCAGTTTGGAGAATTGTAGTGAGTACAAAATAATAGTAACTCCATTTACCCACTCTCTTCAAATCTGGGTGAGCTAAGGAAAAAGTTGGAAAGAAATTTGCAAGCCTATGTGAAATTTTCTTTGGACCAATGAAAACCTTGCCTTCACGGAGATCGGTTGGTGAGTTGAAAAAGAAATAAATTTGCAAGACTATGTGAAATTGCTTTTGGATCAATGAAAACTTTGTCTCCACAGGAATTAGCCATTGAGCCAAGAAAAAGAAAAAGAAAGAAAAGAAAATAGCGAGCCTATGTGAAATCCTTTTTTATATAAAATGAGGAAAAAATCAACAAAAGAAGAGTCTGAAGTCATGTGAAAGGTTTCGTTTTCTGTTCACACGGCTAACTTGAAGATTTCGCCAGTGTCAAATTATTTGCCTCTTAACTAAGCATGTGGCAAGCACTTCAAAAAATTGTAAGAAAGCTAAGTATTTAAAGCTATCTCTCTTCATCTACTTTTGAATGTACACAACCGTATATCATTTCTAAGTACAACGAACACTCTTACCTTTGTTTTAAACATTTTGTGTCAGTTCATTTAATGTTGTATGAACATTTCCTCTTCATGACAATTCATCGAAACTAGAGACTTTAAAAATTTCTGACTTATTTTCCTGAAATGAGCTATTGATACAACTTCAAGCCTGTAAATTTGTAAATAAATTCCTTATCTTGTTTTGTTAAAATTACCCAAGTGTTTCCTCATTATTATCATCGTTCATTAATATTCCCGGCGTGAGTAAATCAACTGTTCATTTTTAACCCCTAAGCCCCACACCACGATAGAACTATGACTGCTGATATCCAGAAGGGATATGTTATTAAAGAAAAAGTTAATGGTAAAATTGAAACTAACCAAGAAACAAAGAAAATATAATTTTAAAAAGTTTTAGTTTATGGCACTGACCATTGGAAACAGAGAACTGAACTGTTACATGTTATCTGTCCTCCTGTATGGCAGCAAATACTGGACAATTTCCTCAAAGATAAGGAAGAGACTTGAAGCAGCAGAAATGTGGTTCTACAAAAAGATGCTGAATGGAGCAACAAGGTTTTTGGAGAAAATGAAAACAAAAATGAAACTTATAATTAACATCAAGAAGAGGCAGTTGAAATTCCTGGGGCACATAATGAGGAAGGAGGGCATGGAGAATTTGATACTCACAGGGCAGATTGAGGGAAAGAGGGACAGAGGAAAACAGTGCATAGCATTTTTGATGGGCTTGAGAAAAAGTATGTCGAACTGAACCCTTTATTTTGCTCGCTGAGGTTAAACTGTTCTAGTTCCACAAGCCATGTCTAATGGATGTCAGTTATCAGTTATATCCTGCTAATTCACCTCTCCAAGTTCTCCACTGCCTTAACCAGGTATAAGCGAGCGAAATAAAGAGTTCAGTTCAACATTCCAACCACCTGAAGAAGGCCGGAGTGTACAACATTGTGATAAATATGGCCACAAAGATGAGGACAACAGTCCAAATAATGTAACTAGTAAACATAATACCTCATCTCAGAAATATAGACAAATTCTAATTCATCCCTATGGAAAAAATTAGAACAAATGCCATGAAAATATTTATAGAAAAGACAAAAGGAAATGGCAGTGGGAAATTGAGTGAAGTTGAGATGCCAGATCAGGACTGATAATATTACAGACCCTTATTAGGATTTTGCTGAGAATCTCAAGATATATAGCAGAAGCACCAGACCAGATATGGCAGCAATACTCAATGCACAGTTTGAATTTGAAGTTGACTTTCTCTTAGATGGGATCTCAACAAAGGCTAAAGAACCCAGTCAACTCTACTATTTTATTCATATTTTTCAATGCTATGTGTTGAAAAGTCATAGACGATCATAACTCTCCACAACTCTTTTTTAACCTCTGAATTGCAAGGACTTCTTGGAAAAGGTATTGGTATGGTTTCCCATTTGGAATCCAAAATTATTGTTTTCTGAGACTGATTACTACCAAATTCTTCTCTTTTATTTAAAACTTAATTGGGGAACAAGGGATGTATTTATACCTTTCCCAAGGGCATTAGTGCAAAAGTGAATACAACCAACTGGACTGGAATTTGAAGTCTGCTTGCTGATACCACTTTCTGCACATATTTCCTGTAGCTCAGGGTTAAGAGCTTAAATTCCAGGCTTTGCTAAACAAAATCATGTTTCTTTCTCCAAGCAAGGGTAAATTTTTTTTTTTTTTTCTTTCTATAAAATTTATATTCCCACATTGACCTACCTCATGCTTCAGGCAAGTTAATCTTCTTCTTACATGTTATGCTAGTCTCTATTTACTAGATAAGGACCAATACAGCTGCTCTTACCAAAAATAACATTTAATGTGGGGCCTCATTTCTGGACGAGAAAGATATATCTCTTCCTCTGGTAGTGATGGTCAGCATTTGAGCTAAAGTAGAGTGAGAAGTATTAAGCATTGTTATAGCATTGTTGCCTGGCTGTACTGGTTGGTTTTGGAGGAAAATAAGAAATAATATTTTGTTAACACTTTCATTGCTAAAAAGACTATTTGGATGGTTTATTTTGAATAGAAATCAATCTATTTACATTATTCGGAATATTGTCCTCATCTTTGTTGCCATATTTATCACAACGTTTCAGCCATTATATGCTTCGGCCTTCTTCAGGTGGTTGGAATGTCGAATTGAACCCTTTATTTCGCTCACAGGGGTAGAATGTTCTAATTCCACATGCCATGTCTAATGGATGTCAGTTATCAGTTATATCCTGTTAATTCCCCTCTCAAAGTTCTCCACTGCCATAACCAGGTATTGAACTCACACTCTTTGGGTCCTGTCACTGGTTAAGGCGGTGGAGAACTTGGAGAGGGGAATTAACAGAAGATAACTGATAACTGACATCCATTAGACATGACACGTGCAACTAGAACAGTCTACCCCAGCGAGCAAAATAAAGGGTTCACTTCAATATACCAACTACCTGAAGAAGGCTGGAGCATAAAACGTCCGAAACGTTGTGATAAATATGGCAACAAAAATGAGGACAGTAGTCGGAATAATGTAAATAGTGTACATAATACCTCATCTCAGAAATATAGGCAGATACAGAAATCAATCTCTATAAGAACTGATTAGTACTTTCACTGCTGCATTGTTGTACAAGTTGGTTGTGGTGGAGAAACTAAAAAAAGCTATTTACTGAATACTAATCAATATCTTCAATGAGATACTAGGTTGATCAACCCTCTTTTAAACCCTTGAAAATGGTGACTTTGTGATCCAAATAAAAGACAAAAATAAAAAAAATAAAAACTTTTTTTTATTTTCTTGGCTTCTATCAAGCAATTACTTTAAAGTCACACTAGTTACCAAAACCCTGAAGTAAGCCAGAAAGCAAGAAGGAACTAAGCATAAACTACAAGACAGAATGCATGGTCATCAGTAAAAAGTTGAACCCGAAATGCAATTTACAGGTCAGGGACACCAAAATCAAGCATGTGCAGAAATTTAAATATCTGAGAAGTGTTCTAACAGAAGACAGGAAGTGCGACACTGAGATCCGAAGACATATTGGGATGGCCAAAAACACATTCCAAAAGCTAGGCAAGACAGGGGGATTTCGTTGGTAATAAAAAAAAGAGTACTGAATTTCTACGTGATATCTGTCCTCCTTTATGTTAGTAAATGTTGGACAATCTCCTCAAAGATGAAGAAGAGACTCAAAGCAGCAGTGGTATGGTTCTACAGAAGGATTCTAAGGATACCATGGACTGAACATGTTAGCAATGATGAGGTTTTGGAGACGGTGCAAACAAGAAGGAAGCTTTATGTACATTATTCGGACTATCGTCCTCATCTTTGTCGCCATATTTATTACAATGTTTCGGCCATTGTACCGGGTATTGAACTCACACTCTTTGGGTCCTGTCACTGGAGCTAACCAATACGTTTATCCACTGTACCATGTGTCCTTGAGGCCGAAACGTTGGAATAAATATGGTGACAAAGATGAGGACAATAGTCCGAATAAGGTAAATAATGTACATAATACCTCATCTCAGAAATATAGACAGATACTGAAGGAAGAAGCTTATACTTAACATCAGGAAGAGGCAGCTGAAATTTCTGGGACATGCAATGAGAAAGGAAGGCTTGGAGAATCTGATACTCACAAGGTGGATAGAGAGAAAGAGAGACAAAGGAAAGCAATGCATGACATACTTAGTGGGCTTAAGCAAGTGGATGACAGAACAGGATTTGGGAGAAGTAGCAAAAGGACAAAACATTGAGAACTACAAGGGATAGGGGGGATGTGGAGAGCCATGATCGTCTACGGCCTGAAGGGACATGGCACATGAAAGAAGAAGCAACATCTGCAACATGTAATATAATAAAAATGTCACAGAACAGTTTGTATTGTACACTATTATATTTCTACCCTTGATTAGAAATAACATTAAACACAAATGTTAGGAAATTATATTTCAGTATTTTAAAACTATATATATGGCAGGGTAAGTATGTCTACTGCAGTGGAAGTGTTAACATAGTTCTATAAATAGTTACATATGTCAAAGAGAGAGTATATGCTGATAAGGAAGCTGTTTATTCCTGTATGTTCAGAAAAAGAGGAACGAAGACTGTTAAATAGCAACTGGTGTCTTTGATGTTTGTGTCTTTGGCAGTTGTGAGTAGAAGGTTGGCAGTGTTTCTTTGAAGTCGCTGTGGTATCAAGTGGGTCTTTTGCTGCATGTGAACCTACTGATTTTTATTTATTTTTTGAATATCTATTAGCTCATTTGTTGTGTAGAGATATTCATTTGTGTGTACAGCTCACAGGAGTAATTTAAAATCAAACAACCTGTTTTCAAAAACCTCCTTCACTTCACCTTCAGGTTCGATTTCACAAAGGTCTTTGATACTAAAATCAGTTAAGAATATTGATTGAAATTGATCAGTAGGTATTGTTTGCAAAACATGTCAGTTTTCTGATGAGACGCCTTTTAAAATTGTAGCTTCATTTAGCATTATTTTCTTCTGCATTTGCATATTCATACAAGATGACTATTGATTGTTTTAACTGATCAAGTAACATTTAAAGGAAGACAGTTAAATAGTAGCTGGTGTCTTTGATGTTTGTATCTTTGGCAGATCTGAGTAGAAGGTTGACAGTGTTTCTTTGAAGTCGCTGTGGTACCAAGTGGGTCTTTTGATGCATGTGAATCTACTGACATTTCCAACTTGATCTTTATTTGATTTTAGAATAGCTATCAGCTCATAGGCTTAAGGGTTTTCGAAACTAAATTGAGCCATTTGATTGATTAATTATTCTCTTTGAAGAAAAACTTGTACATCTACCAAGATAAGAGTGTTTCAAATGAAGCTGGTTTTCCTTATCAGTGAGAAACGATCTTTATATGTCATGTCTATTTTATCAGTTTATCTCATTGGTTGCTAATTGTGATGTCTCCTGCTTTTAGTCAATTGTTGTGAAGGGATATTTGTTTTGTACATATAACTCACAGGAGTAATTTAAAAACAGACAACCTATTTTCAAAAACAGCTTACAGTCACACATCAGATTGAAACACCAGTTCCCTGTTCCACCCACTTTGGGTAATCCCAGAGCCAGAGTATCTATTTTTCTTTTTGGTTTCAATTTCATCATCTGATTTGTCAACACACTGTTCAACACAAATTTATTTTACTATTAACATGATAGACAAAATGGCTACAGGCTAACCATGATGAGATTAACAATATGGCTTTCTTTAAATTAAGTAACAACAAAGCTTCTTTAAAATTTATAACAAGTATTATATTATAATCATAACATACAGTACCATTATTCTGACTGTAATTGTATCTACAATTAATAATTCTTATTAGTACCAGCATTGCTAAAAATATTATTATTGATATTGTTGCTTGTAAGAAAATAATAATTATTTTTATTCTGTTATTCAATCTTATTCTGGCACAAAGCCACAGGGATGAAGCATCCTCTTATGATAGAATAGCATTAGCAATGATATTTACTCAGCTTTGCAAAGCACAAAACTACAAGTATGAAGTCACCAGTGAGGATCAAACTCACTACTATGAGACTTGTTACTGCCTCTCTCTTTGTGAACATTGTTTCCTTGCTTTTTATTCGTGTTATTGGCTAAATGATAATGCTTTTTGATAGTGTGTCATGTTCTTTTTACCTTGAAAACTGAAAAGAAAATACCAGTTTTATTGAATGTTTCTTTCTTATTTTTTTCCTTGAATTAAAATCATTTGTCCTGATTTCAAAATCTGTTTTTCTTTATTTCATGCAAATTTTAGCAAAATTTGTTATTTGGAGTTTGTTTTTTTTATCAGTACAATTATTTAAAATTGGAAAAAGTTTTTAATATTTTGATTTAATTTTCTTTCTGAATTTATCAATTAAGTATTACTTAATTTTTATTTTTTGTTATCGTTTTTTGTCAGTTTTACATGCAAATCCTATAAATACAACTGATTATCGTGAACAGTTTTACATACATATACTACAGATACATGCATCACGAAAGTTATCCAGTGTTGGCTTTGCTTTTGTGGGGGTGTTAAATTTTTGTTAGCTTAAGCCACTGACAACTGAAATGTTTTCTGAAAAGGAATTGTAAGGCAGCTTGTGTAATGTCCCCTGTCCAAATATGAGTGGGCTACCAACCTACTTTAAACTTAACCTCATTCCACATTTCATTCATGTGGGTGTGCATTTAAATACATTACAAAATATTTTACATGCAAATAATATTATATAAAAAATTTTTTAACTTTTCAATATATATATATATATATATATATATATATATATATATACACATATATACATACATACATACATACATATATATATATATATATATATATATATATATATATATATATATATATAGTGTATTAGTATGGCAGATCATTATTCAAACATATATAGTTGAATATAACAGACAGTGAATGTCTATTATGTTTGATCGTATAGTGGCTTTAGTTATCCAACATTTACATATTTTTTTTATTATGCTGCTCCTCAATCTAAGCTTTTGGCTTACAAAAATATCCAAATGTTCAAGCGCTTAGCCTTGGAGGGGGTAGAGTAGAGATCAATGTGTTTTAGTGGACTCAGCAGTTTTCAGTCTGCTAGTCTAAATCGTCTTCAAGAAGCAAGAGCAAGATGAAAAAGGTAATCTAACAGTGATCTCATCCCACAATCCTCACTCTTGCGTCATATGCGACCTCCTTTGCAAATCACTAACAGGTCTTAAGTGCCACTTAAGATTATCGCACAAACTTTCATAACTGAATCAACTAAGCTGTCAGATCCTCATATGTCGAAACTGACGGGGGAGTGCATTATTATATATATGTATTTCAACAACAATAACAAAGATGGCATGAAGCCAGAAATGCTGGCAATCAGTGGAAGTCTGAAAGAAAAGACATTTAAGACAAGTAGACTTTGCAATAGAGTGCTTCATATCTGAGATAGTGCATTAATAGGAATAATACAAATATAAAATTTGCCACTTAGCAGTTTGATGTTCTATTCGGCACCATTACTTCAGAGTTTCATCGCCAAACCATTTTGTAATCATTCAAACCATTTTGTAATCATTCAGTGATTTTTGTAATCATTCAAACTTTTTTGTAATCATTTGAACCATTCTGTAATCATTCAATCCATTTTGTAATCATTTTGTCCACTCGTTAGGAGAATTGCTGAAACCTGATGAGTGGCTCAAAAGATTACAAAAAAGGTTTGTCTATGAAAATATTGAGTCAGGATGCTGAATATAACATAAATCAGCAAAGTGGCAAATTTTATATTTCTAAAAATGACATCGAATGTTATTTCTATTGGATACTCGTATTTGAAATAGATGCCCCCTTTTTGGTTTAAACAGTGTTTATAGCATCTCTCAGCCTGTGGACTCCATGACTTGCGAGTAATCTTTAGCAAGCACATACAGCTACATTAGGTTGAAATACCGGATCCCATACAATCATTGAAGTTAAGCAATGTTGTGCCTGGTCATTACTTAGATAGGTGACCCCTTGGGAAAACCAGGGTAAGTAAGCTTGAATGTGTAGATCATGTAATGGATTATGGCTCAAAATTGTTAGAGAGCTGAGTTTCAATTCCTGTTGGGTTTGTTTTACTCACTTACATGGAATTACTCTTAGAAAAGGTATGACTCCTCCTTTTCTCCCCCCAGCTATGGGCTAATTAATAAGACTTGAATCACAAGACCAATATTATCACAAAAGAAAATTCTTCGAATCTAAGAATATTTTCTGGCTATGTTAATCATCTTGGATTTGTGAAAGTAAATAATCCTCTGGGATATTTACTCATCCCAGTAGAAAAATGCTTATAGTATTATAATTATTTAAAATATTATTATACTGCTGGAAAAAAAAAACATAACACGCAATCTCCATTACAATCAATATAAAATCAAAACTGAACATTGAAATAAAAATTATAATAAATTTGTTGTTGTAAACTGTAGATGAAACACACCAATGCAATAAAAGAGAAAAGTTTTATTCAGAGCCACAATATAAAGCGATATTACACATTAGCTGAACTCCTAATCACAGGTCTGAATGAGTATATATATATAAATATATATATATATATATATATATATATATATACTAGCTTAAATGCTGCCCTACCGGATATATATATATATATATATATGTGTGCGCGTGTGTATAAATATATACATGTGTATATATGTGTGTGTATATATATATATATATATGTGTGTGTGTGTGTGTGTGTGTGTATACATACATACATGCATATATATATATATATGTGTGTGTGTGTGTGCATACATACATACATGCATATATATATATATATATATATATATATGTGTGTGTGTTTGTGTGTGTGTATACATACATATATATATATATAGATATAGATATAGATAAAAGTGAATATTGAATTCAACACTCACAGGCGACAGGCTATTTCATGCTAGACGCAATCATCAGACTGCAAGCGTTGTTTTTTTTCTGGACTATTTACATATACAGGTCAGTGATGCATTGTGGGTAGTCCATTTTGGCGGCTATTTCGGCAGGAGTGGTTTGTTTATTTATTTATTTATTTGGGTTAATTTTACTTGTTTTTTATTTGTTTTTATTTTTATTTTATATATTTATTTATTCTTTTCAGTTTTTGATGTTTTATTAACATAGTAAAAAGTTTTTGGAGATTTGTTTAGGTCATTTATTTAATAGTTTGTTTTGGTCTGGAAAGATAAATCTATTTTTTCATCCAATTTTGAATTGATTGCTGTAGTTTGTTCTAACTGTTATTTTCATGGTGGCGGGGGTGAGGGCAGTTTTTAATTTGTTTATTATTTTATTTATTTATTTGGATTGATTATTTTTACTTGTTTTTGCTTATTTCTTTATTTTTATTTGTTCTGATGGTTATTTTAGCAGGGAGCAGTTAATTTATTTATTTATCTGGATTAATTTATTTTACTTGTTTTTTCTTATTTATTTATTTTTTATTTTGTATATTGTTATTTACTCTTTTTGGTTTTCGATTTTTAAGTAACACAGTGAATTTTTTTTTTGATCGTTTATATGGCAGTTATAGCTACTTTTCTGTTCAATTTTTGGATTTGTTGTTGTAGTCTATTCTAACAGTTATTTTGGGATGATTGGTTTATTAATTTCTTTATTATTTATTTTATTTATTTATTTGGATTGATTATTTTTAGTTGTTTTTTATTTATATTTTATTTTTATTTATTCTAACAGGAGTGGTTTGTTAATTTGTTTATTATTTGCTTGGGTTAATTTATTTTGCTTGTTTTTTATTATTATTTTGTTTATTTATTCTTTTCAGTTTTCAATTTTTAAGTAATGTAGTAAAAATTTGTTTTCATGTCTGCATTTTGAGATGAGCTCAGTTTATTTAGTAATTTATTTTGGTCTGTGAAGGTAATAATAGCTATTTTTTCCTCCAGGCAAAGTTTGCAGGTTTTAGATTGATTGTAGTAGGCTGATGATCTTTTCCTTATTTTCCATGATATTTTTGGTGTGATTTTCATTTTTTTTCCAGATATACTTAGAAAGTATTGTAGACGGATTTGGTCCCAGTGTGTGGTACCTTTGAGAAGTGTCTGATAACCAAAACACTCACTTATGAGTGAAATTAAGTAAATGAAACTAGTTGGAGCTATTGATGGTTGTGCTAACACAAAGTCACAAGTCATCGTAACTGAGGGTTTGAGCATGCTGACCATGTTCAATTATTCTCTCCCGCCCAGAACCTGCAACTAATGTCCACTTAGTAGTAGTATTTCAATTTTCATTATTTATACTAGTTACATTTGGACTATTGTCATCATCTTTCTTGTTGTTAACATGTTTCGGCTGTTGTGACCTCTGACCTTCATCAGATGTATGTCAATCCAGTTAACCTAGAGAGAATTATGACCTGAATCTTTTATTTAATCTATGGGGATAGGCTGTTCTTGTCCCTCTGTCCATGCCTAGAAATATCTTGTCTCATTCTTATTTTTTGTCCTGCCCAGTTATAGCTTACCCATTTCCACTGAGTTCCAATACACACTGCCCAGCCCAGGAATTGAACTTGAAATTACTGTGTTACTGTTGTAATTTTGGCTAATCCTCATCACCAAAATGTTGTAACCTAGGGAAGGTTACTGAATAGAATAATCACATGAAGGTTGGTAATGAATGATAATACTTAGGACAAGAACAACACATATAAGTTTTGCCAGTGGTGCATAGAAGAAGCAGGTGACTGTTAGAAATAAGTCAAGTGAATTCCACAATGAATCTCCAACTGCAGGATATTTACCAACCACTCCACACAGATGTAGCACAAGGACGAATTTAATGTGGGGTATCCGAGCTTGTAGGCTCAGCCAAAAATTCCTCTTAGACCCCATATAAAATAGGGTCAGGTAGCTGTTTCCTGAGACAAGAATATGCCCTTCGACATAACCTCATCTGGGGATCCTCTCTGCCCGGAGACAGAGAGTTTGACCAGCACAGCTGGAGACGAATCTCCAACTGCAGACTAACATACAGTATTTACTACTGTATTTATGCGAATGGGGACATATCCATTATCATCCGTAGGTATGCTACAACAGTTACCAAATCCACAAATCAATGCTTTAATCCACTAGGCTATTGTGTAGGAACTGATGAAGTTTCTGAGGGAACAGTGGCCAAAACATGATAACAACAAAGACAATAGTCTAAATGTAAATAGCATAAATAATAATGATAAAACTCCTCATCCCAGAAATTCAGACAGAAATTTAAATTCTCATTACTCAGCATTATCAGTAGAGATAAATTTGTCAATTGTGTTTGCATCTGAATCCCTTTTAATTATAAGAAAAAAGTAAAGCACTCCAATTGATGACATTTTATCTGTGTTTCCAATTAGAAGTAATTTTTGTGACTTTCAAGTATAATCCTTAGGTTTCACTTTTCAATTACTTGAGCCATTTTTCACATGTTTTGCTACAATTATTTTGAATTTATGTTCTTTCTTAAAAACTAAAACTATTTCCAATGATACCATTGTAACATAGTGCATTTTCTTTAGATACATTGCCACAATAGAATAGAATTTCTCTTTGTATAAAAACGTAACTTTAGACACACTGATAGTAACACTGTAATATATATATATAAAATATATGAAAAACAGTACTTAAATTTCTCTGCTGTCTGCAAGTAAATGTTTTGTGTGGACATAAAAGTGGTAATGTTACAGTCACACAATCATCGAGAAATAAAAAAGGAATGTGTATATATATATATATATATATATATATATAATTATTTATTTAAAAATATATTTTTAAATAAATAATTATATTTATGCTCTACTTTCGTATCGAGCACTATTTTTTAAAAATAATTACAAAAATACTAAGGAACTTTGGATTATTTACCAAACCAGTTTCTTTCCTATTTTCTACAATATTTTCACATATATATATATATATATATATATATATATATATGTTGATGCATGTTTCATAAAATAATATAGACAAGTTTTGTCTATTTATTTTATGTAAGTTCTTTTCATATCGTCTGATAAGCTTAATAGCATTATCATTAAAAGAAGAAAGAAAATCACAATATTGATACATATTAATCCTATCTAAGCTTTCTTAAATGCCTATAATTGATAACAGAAGCCATTTGTTTATACCAATGGCTTCCCATACTTAATACTTCTAATGACATTTCATATTTATCGCTAACTTTGGTCACATAGTAGGCTCCCAGATGATTGACAGATTTTGGCGTAATTATTTTTTGTTAAGTCAAGAACTAGGTCGATGTTATTCAAATATAACTTAAATATTAAGTGACCAATCAGAAATTGAGGTTTTCTGAAAATATGTATTAAGCTAAATAATCTTTGTGATCCACTTTTTGCACAGATTTGTAAAAAATTCAACATTGATAAGAAAGTGGTAGCGGGATGCTAAAGATTGAATTTAACATCTTTTGGTGGGCTGTCTGTATTTTCAACAGGAACAGTTTTTGTTGCATGCTGGGAGAACTTTGTATTATTTTTTATTTTTTATTTAATTTATTTTAAACAAAGTTTAAATTTTATTGTTTTATTTTATTTTATTTATAATTTATTATTATTATTTTATATTTTTTTTTATTTATTTATAATTTTATTATTATTATTATAATTTTATATTTATTTATTTATAAAAATAATGTCCTTACAAGCTAATTGCTGAGTTTTTGCACATTCAAAAAACAATCTAATTTTCTCCCATCACTCTCAACATACAGTGTTTCTATGAATTCTTTTATAAACTAAAATAGAATAAAGTATAAAATCATTGATTAATTTATATGGGAAAAATATGTTAATATTCCCCAACCCCAGAATAACCTTGCATTAGATTTTTATTATAACTGAAGAAAAGTATGATTTTAATTTTAAATGGCCATGTCATCTCAGGGCAGGTTTACAGGATATTTTGATTATCTGCAGAGGACAATGTGACGGAAAAACATGTCAAGTATATTGTCATATTTCAAGCTTTCCACACCGACCACATTAGACAATGTACCTTAACCTTTGACAATAAGGAGAAAAGGTTATTGGGAAGGTCTTAGAATCTGCTATTTCAGATATCTGGGGGAAAATATATGCTAACGTTGGTCTATCACGAAAGCTTAATGGTGTACAATAAACTTCCAAAAGACAAGTCAGTATATAGATATACATGTATATTTTAGAAAAATGTCTGACAAAGAAAAATGGTGAAAATCAGTTTAAAACATTTTCTAGCACATCCCAGTTTGAAAATAAAATTAAAAAGATAATAAAACTAAAAAATAATAAAATTAAAAAGATAATAAAACCAAAAAATAATAAAATTAAAAAGATAATAAAACCAAAAAATAATAAAATTAAAAAGATAATAAAACTAAAAAGTAATAGAATTAAAAATATAATAAAACTAAAAAAATAATAAAATTAAAAAGATAATAAAACTAAAAAATAATAAATTAAAAAAGTAATAAAACTAAAAAATAATAAAATTAAAAAATAATAATACTAAAAAATAATAAAACTAAAAAAATTGAGGAATCAGAGAGCCGTGTTTGAATTTCAGACGAATCCATTACAGTTACTTACATGCTAATACCCTTGGAAAAAGTGTGAATCCTCTTCTTCTCCTTCCAGCTATAGGTAAATAGCAGGACAGACTGGGTTCTATAGCCTTGGATGGCAACTGGTCTAGGAGATGGAAAAGTCTGAATTCAAAACGTGCGGAGGGTTGTTTGTGGACCCTGTGGCACGTAGTGCACCAGAACTCTGTATTTGGCCCTTCAAAAAGTGGGAATTGTCCTGCACAAAACCTTCACTACTATAATCAAATCTCATGCGCTGTTGTCAGGCTGTCAGTTTCCTTGGAACTGATCTGCTTGACCCTCATACGTCGAATTCAACAGAAGAGTTGAGTATATATATATATATATATATATATATATATAGAGGCAGTATATTTTCATTCAAGGATGTTTGATTGAATAATCTAGACATATTATGTCTATTTTATTTTAATCCTCTCAAATTCACAAATCACTTTCTTAGTGCTGTTACAAAACTGAGTAAGAAAGATGCCGCAGTTTTGGTTATTTCTTTTATTTTTCTAAGTACTTTCAGTCTTGTCTAAGATTATCTTCAGGGTTGAATTGCTAAGCCAAAAATTAATGTAATTGATAGTTGTGAATTTTTTTGTAAATATGCATGAAACATGCTCCGTTATAGTCAATTTATGTTAAGAATATTTAAGGGAGGTAACTTAGCTGAAATTTTTTTTTGTTAATGTTTTAAAAATACTCTTTTTTTAATAATTTTATTTTTTTAATTTTTTTACATTTTGATCATCACAAAACATTCTTTTATAGATATTTTAAAACATTGTTGCTATACTCAAAATTAATTTTATTTCTTCCTGATTGGATTGAATTCAACGGTTGGTTTCATTTTTTTTATATAGAGCACTTCAAGAATTTGAAGTTTTTCTTTTTTTATTTGGCATGTTGAGTATTTTTAAAACAGTACTAATAAAAATTTAAACTAAGTTATCTCCTTTTTATATTGGGAGGTAACCAAAACTACAGCGTCTTTCTTACACAGTTTTGTAACAGCACTAAGAAATTGATCTGTGAATTTGCGAGAATTAGAATAAAAATAAATAGAGAAAATATGTTGAGATTATTCAACCAAACTGAATTTGTTAACAGATAAAATATCTTGCATACACACACACACACACATATATATATATATATATATTGATAAAAATCACCTGAGGATACTGTAAGGTTGAAACCAAGGTAGTATAATCAACTGATCTCCTAATTTTTAAAGTTATATACATATATATCTTAAGAAAGAACAGATGGAGTTAGAATTCACAGTTCTTTGCATTTACTTTTAAAAAAGTGTTCAACACAACATAGAACAAAATATAAATAAAATATACATAAATAAATATAATATAAAATAAATATAAAATATATTAAAATATAAAATATAATATAAATAAAATATATATAGAATATATAAAATATAATATAAATATAATATATATAAATAAAATATTTTTATTATAATACATTGCAACAAAAACATTTTTACATCATTACACAAAAACTTTCTGTCTTTATTTCTGAGATGAGGTATTATGTACACTATTTACGTTATTTGGACTATTGTCCTCATCTTTGTCGCCATATTTATTACAACATTTCGGCTCCTCGGTTTCTGTCTATATTTCTGAGATGAGGTATTATTACATACATTATTTACATTATTAGGACTATTGTCCTCATCTTTGTCGACATATTTATTACAACATTTCGGCCGCTGTATGCTTCGGCCTTCTTCATGTGGTTCGAATGTCGAACTGAACCCTTTATTTCACTCACTGGGGTAGACTGTTCTAGTTCCACGTGCCTTGTTCAAGAAATATAGTTTTAAGGTGTGCTGTATTTATGGAATAAAGTGCTCAATATCAAGAATAGAGCATATGTAAATATAAAAGTGAACATTGAAGTCAATGCTCAGATGCGACAGGCTGTTTCATGCTAAACGCAATGATCACTTTTATATGTATATATATATATATATATATATATGATTAATAACTATAATATTTGATGATTCCAAAAATAGATATAAATCCAGAAAGATTGATGTCAAAAACAAACCAAATAACAATTATTATAATGAAAACACTTAAAATTCCATGGTGATATTTATTTCATTAGCAAAATAAATATCACCATGGTTTTTTAAATGTTTTTTTAATTATAATAATATATATCCGTCGCTGTCAGCATCTGTCTGACTGTGCGCTACAAGCTTGGGCAGGATATATGGAGAACTCGGGCTGCCCGGTCATCTAGTTCCCCCTCTTGGCCTTGTTAGCAGAGTCCAAAAGAGAGGATAAACCAATACAGTTTGGTACCAGCACGGCTGCAGGAGTTGCTGGAAGGTAGCACAAAGTGCTGACCATCCGCCTTAGGGGCTCCACTGTGCGTTTGAATTCAGAGTTGTCCTTCTCTTAGACCAGATGCCATCCAAGGCTATAGAACCCAGTCTGTCCTGCTATTTGCTCATAGCTGGAGGGAGAAAAAGAGGATTCACACCTTTCCCAAGGGTATTAGCATGTAAGTGAATGTAATGGATTCGATTGGAATTCGAACTCAGCTCTCCGATTCCTCATCCTTAATAATAATATATATATATATATATATATATATATATATATATTATGGCATTAAATGCAAGAAATTTTTTTACTATAGGCCATAATAAATTTTAAAACAAAATCACAAGCACAAATCGACCGGTTTCGTCCCCTCTCATCAGAACTGTAAACGGGGAAACAAATTATAAGAAAGTCTGTCGTGGATGATGTGAATGAATGGACAGGGAAAAAAATATAATAATAAAAGTTATAACAACAAAGTTTACAGTTCTGATGAGAGGGGACGAAACTGGTTGATTTGTGTTCGTGTTTTTGTTTTAAAATTTATTATAGCCGACAGTAAAAAATTTCTTGCCTTTAATGCTATAATACGTTTTTGTACCATTAAAAATATATATATATGTATGTATGTATGTATGTATGTATGTTATAAATTTGAGCAAATGATTCTGAGAGAGTTATACATTAATGACAATTGGAAAAAATGTTCATGAAAGTATAATGTAAAAAAAAAAAACTGCATCCCACAATCCCACACATGATAATCAAGAATGTTGCCATCTGGGGAGTTAGGTGGCCAGATGTAAGCAGTGATGTTGTCACAGAAATTGTCTGACAGCAATGACTGAGTTCTCCTGCATGTGTGGCATAATGCAGATTCCTGTTGCCTGATGTAGGATCTTCCAGCAGCCACCCTCTTGACCCAGAGCAGCGCTACCTCCTTAAGGCACTTGATGTATGCCTCCATGTTGAGTCTGAGGCCCTGTGGAAAGGAGAATGGAGGCATAACATCACTAGTGATCACTCCAAACACCTTCATAATCACCATAAGACTCATCCAACTCTTTCTGAATCCTTTGCATTGTCTTCAGATTAACACCTGAACACTCTTAAATGTTCATATTGGAGCTTCTTGTGTGAATGTCAAGCAGTACAGCATGGTGTTTCTAAATTTCTGGCAGAGCGAATTGCATGATGATGTCCTTTTTCTAACAGACAGTGCCCAACTGACCCTACTCTGAAGTCAACAAAATCAAAAACAATCAATGTGCATGCCTAAAATTAAATTATACAATGCCAACAATTTACTCATTATACCCTCTTTGGGTATATATATATATATATATATATATATATATATAAAAGGCAGGATATGCGTGTGTGTAATGAATGCACGGACGCAGTTTTCAACGGATTTGCACCAAAATTTACATGCACATGCTCCAAGTTAGTGGGAAGGCCAAGACTGACTTTGCATTTTCCAACTCCCATTGAAAGTGGAAATAATCGATTTTTTTCATGCTTCTACGGCAGTTTTCATGTAGTTTGTAGCCATTTTGTACTGGCCAGAGTGAGACCCAATAGCTAGCTGCCACAAATAGGCAGGAAGATTCTATTGGCCAGCATAAGAGCCAACAGCTGACTGACACGAATGTTAACTAGCATGCTAGCATGCAAAAAAATCGATAGCTGCATTCATCATAATTGGGAAAAATTTAAATCTGCATGGCACTTGACTCCAATTGGCTCATTAGCTTGCTTAAACTCAAAGTTGATTCTGATTCCGCAGAACTGGGTTGGGTGTGAAAAAGTATTTGTTGTTAACATTTTTTTCTTATTCGGTTTTTCCAGTTACAAGTCCTTTTTTAAAGCTGATCGTTTTGTGTTCATTTTGTTTAGTTCTTTTTTCGTAACAGATTTAATGTTTAATATAGAGCTTAGGAAAAATTTGCAGTGTAAGATAGGCAAGAAGTAAGGCATGTAGCAACATCAGCATGGCAAAGGGCACTCCTTTAAAGGCAAGGAAGGGCAAAAATATTTTAAGTCAAGTGATAGCAATTGCTGTATGAGTCGTACGATTTTTGAATCAAGCACGGGCAATGCCGGGCCATCCTGCTAGTATATATATATAAATGGTGGTACTCATTTGGAAAAAACTCGGATAGCTCAATTTGCAGTAGAACAAATTGGTACCCGAGGAAAAATGGAGAACAAAAAAGAAAGAACCAAGAACATTAAAACAAGGCGAAAATAATCGTCCAGTGTTCAAGCTCTTGTGTTTCGATGCATATCAAATGTATCTCATCAGACAATTGTAAATTACTGGCGAGTGAATGATTTATTTACATTTAAAATATATATACATACATACATACATACATACATACATATATATATATATTTAAATTGTGTGTATTTAGGCAGCATCTTTTCATTCACACACGTTTCATTAAATAATATAGACAAGTGTTGTGTATTTATTTTATGTAAATTTTTTTCGTAACATCTGATAAGTTTAATAAGATTATCATTGAACGAAGAAAGAAATTCACCATATTGATCCATATTTTTTTTTTTAATACAATATAAGCTTTCGGCTTACTTAAGCCATTATCAAAGATGTCAATTACAACATATTAAGCAATATACGGACACGACAGTGATGATAGTCTGTCAATGTTTACATAGATGATTTCTAAGCAACGATAAACACGTGCATATAAGACACTAGAAGCGAAAATCGCATCGCATCTCATGACGTCACACATTTATCTATATATATAGATATTCATCAAACTTTTCAGAACTATTGATACACTCAATCAGTGCAAATGAATCCCACAGACGAAGCAGACAATATATACACACACACACACACACACACACATATATATAAATGGTGATACTCGTTTGGAAAAAACCTCGGAGAGCTCAACTTGCAGTAGAACAAATCGGTACCCGAAGAAAAATGGGGAACAAAAAAAGAAAGAACCTTAAACCAAGGTGAAAACAATCATCCAGTGGTCAAGCTCCAAGTCCAAAGGAAAAAAAAATCCAAAACAAGTAAAAAGACAACTGCGTCATGCTCAATACACTAAGTAGAGCAAACCCTAAGATAATCCTAAGGAGCCAGGCAATCCTACCTAGGACCTTCAGGCTAAAGCCAGCTTTACATATATATATACATATATATAATACCATATAATACCATTTGGTAGGGATAATTCCAAGAAGGATATTAATCCAAAGAGAGCTCAATGTAAGATACAGAGCAATATAATAAGTCAAGAGAAAATCCTTAAAAATCCATTTCAGTTATAATTTATTTCATGAATATATTTAATAATATATTCATGTAATAAATTATGATCAAGATGGATTTTTAAGGATTTTCTTGACTTATTATTTTATACAATTTTTTGTCCTATATATGGTTTGCAATGATATATAATACCAATTGGTAATTGGTAGGGATAATTCCAAGGATCCAAAGAGAGCTCTATGTATATAAGAGAACAATATAATAATGATAATAAGTAAAAACAATCCTTAAAAATACATTTCGGTTATAATTTATTTCATGAATATATTTATTTAAATATTCAATATCTTCAAACGGAAGGTTTTTTTTAGAAATGAAATCAATTTGTCCAGACAAAAGGAAAAGGGAGAGGAAAAAAGGGGAAAAAAAAAGAAAAGCAAAGCAAAAATATATATAGTAAACAAATAAAAAGTTCTAATGTCAACTTCTCAGATTTCAGTTTTCACTCATCAAGAGTTTGGATGAGATAATTCAGTTAAATTTATTTACAAATACCATATGATAACTACATCTATCTATCTATCTATCTATCGGAGTTAGCTCCTCCTTAATTCCTCAATTGTTCACTAGGGGTCACTTTCCCTACACTATAAATACTGGGAAACTTCTTGCCGCATTCTCTTTGCATTTCAGCGGACACATTTTAAAAATGGGATCTCTCATAGAAATCCGTGTTTTCACCCACTTGTGGGAAAATGCCATGAAACACACATACACGTACGTATGAACATTCACCAAAATACAAACACTTTACGTTCACACACAAACACAAATGTTAATGTCTATGTCACTTGTAAAATTGTTGTTTAATATGTATATTTGTTAACATATATATATATATATATATATATATATCAGTCTTGTTTGTTTGGACTTCGGTTGGACTCAACTTGAGTTTGCCATATTCTTGTAGTTGGACCTTCTAGCAGGAAATAAACAGCACATGTTCCTAATTCAACAACATGCAAACCCAACCGGTCCTCTACATATCTGTGTATCTGTCTGATTCTGTTCATATCTATCTATTACAATTTATTCCTATCTCTTTATAACTGCCTTTATTCTTCAGGTACAGTGGATTAAAATCATAACATGTCAGATGTCTATGATGTTTAAACATCTCTAAATTTGATGCTGGATTTTTCCATGACTGTAATGTATATAACAGTTAACCTGCACTTTGTTTAAATGCCATCTTGTGACATTTGTGTAAATATGTTGTGCCTTTTTAAAATTTCAGTGTTGTAACATGCCCTTGTTGTAACATATGTTGCCCTGCTGTATATCTTCGAAATGCATCTTCATAAAACTTGAATGTAAATTTGTTATCTAGCTGTAAGTAGATAGTGTCATGTTGTTGCTTAGTTGTCACACTTGTGTTTTGTCAGATTGTATCTTTTGAGGAATGAAATATTGCAATATAGTGTTCTCATTTGAAATATCAGTCTTTGTAAAGTATCGTTGCCCATCTTCTCGCAGTTAGTCACATAAAGTATGACCAATTATAAATATTGTGTAACACCTATCTTTCTTTGTGACTGCACGCTGTACAATTATCCTGTTAGAATTTCTCTAGAATGCTCCAAATGGCCAACATAAGGAATGACCATAATGGCTATTATTTTTTTAAAAACTTGCCTGTTTTCTGTTGCACTCTTTTCTTGACATTCCAAATGTTTTATTTTTCACCACAAGGTCATACGAAATAATATAACTGAACAAAAGTGAAAATGAGTCCAAAACTGAGAAGATATTTCAGTTATCTCACAAATGAAAATTCATCATCAAGGAGTTTCTGACACAAGTCTTCAGACACATGTGCATTAAAAATCAAAAAATGTTTTCTGTAGATAGAATTAAAAAACATGTCAATTATATACCAAAGGAAATAAAAAGTTCAAAAACATATCACATCCCAACTTCATGTTTCACAGAAGCTATCCGCCCAGCAGGAGGCAGGGTTAGATGGTTAACATGATATACATATACATATATACACACACACACACACACACACAGTAGACAAATAAAATAGAATGTTCAAAACTTACCTTCCTGATCTGAGATTTTTAAGAGCATATCTGCTCATCAAAGATTTGAATTAGATAGTTCAACTGAAATTATTAACAGATAAAATATTACACACACACATATATGCCTGACGATTGCATCTTGCATGAAACAGCCTGTCGCCTCTGAGTGTTGACTTCAATGTTTATTTTTATATTTACACACGCTCTATCTCTGATATTGAGCACTTTATCCCATAAATATAGCACACCTTAAGAGTATATTTCTTCATATATATATATATATATATATATATATATATATATATATATGTGTGTGTGTGTGTGTGTGAATGTATCTTTTTTCGAACATCTAATCCATTGTAGAATTAATAAAAACAAGGATTGTGTTATTCAGCAAGGCCTTCTTAATCTGTTACTGATGTGGATTCCGGGGATGGAATCCGACACAAATAAATAAACAATGCCAGAAATTGAGAGAGAAAAATAAGTGTATTAAACGTAAGAATACAGACTTGAAGTGAAGATTAGTAGTCCAGGAATGCGGGTTAGTAGAAAGTATATGTACAAGTCTCTGTAAGTAAAGCTGTAATCATCTCTCTCTCTGGACTCTTGGATAACTCTCTGAGAACACCCTGTGTCTGTCTCCGTATCTCTCAACGTATCTCAACTGCAGGTATTCTCTCTGTCAGTATAAGTATACTTTGGACGAGTCCATCTTATGTAAAAAGGGGAGAGTTAGCGAAGTGAATTCACCATAAATTACATTAACTTTATTGATTTAGTCTTTGAATTACTATTTTACAAATATATAATATATATATATATATATATATATATATATATATATATATATACACACAGACACAATGGTTTCCTATAAGGACAACTACCAAGGAGGCTGTGGCAGATGAGGTGGTTTCCGCACCAAGTTTTAGAAACCTGATGGTACCTGCACAATTGTTTATATTTATTAGTATCTTGTGCTCGACAATGCAAACTCTCAAAACCAGACAGCTTTGATCCAATGACAAAAACCAATAAAGATAATTGAAGACATTCTGTACCTCATACCATTTAAGTTGTCCATTGGTAAGATACCAGCATGGGTCATTAATGCCTAAATCATATTACAATATGATCTCTGCCATAGATATAGTAAACAAATAAAATAGAAAGCTTAAAACTTATCTTCCCAATTTTAAGTCTCCCAGAGATTATCAGCTCATTATCGGTTAGATTAATGGTTCTAAATCTTTTTTAACCACAGACCACTTTCAATATTAAATTTTTTTGGTGGATCCCCATAACAATTCAATGAAAAAAAGTTTATTTTATTTTTGACTAATAGATAAGTTTAGGAATTGTATTATAGAAATAGTAAATGTATATGCTTTATTTTAAAGTAAAACTAATTTAATGAAAATAAACTTGTATTTAACAACTAAATTATATGGAACATTTATGTACACTAGTAAAATAACTCATAATAAATAATTTTAAAATGGACCCCAGTAATGTTACAGGGGGTCCTCATAGACCCTGATTGGGAACCACTGAGACAGATAAAGCAATTTAATTTATTAATAAATACCAAATATTTCTTAAAAAGCATTACATAAAAAAATGTTAATATTTGATATTAACTTATTTTTAATTCTTTTCTCTTTCTTAAAGTTGTTATTGTGTGACTGGATCTGAAATTGTTTGTTTATTTGAGATTTGATTAAGTAATTTTTGTCAATATTTCTGAGATGAGGTATTGTAACTGTTTACACTATTTACATTATTCAGGCTCTTGTCCTCATCTTTATTGTTATATTCACAACGTTTCAGCTGTTGTACACGCCAACTATTTTCAGGTAATATATATTGGAATCTCAAACTGAACCCTTTATTTCGTCCACCAGGGTAGATTGTTCTAGTTCCACATGCCATGCCTTGACCCAAAGTGTTGTGAGTTCAATAACTGGCCACAGCAGAGGGGAACAAAAAATTGGAGAGTTGAGTTACTAAAGGGAATTAACTGAAACTGAGATAGCCAGAAAAGGCATGGCATGTGGAACTAGAACAATCTAACCTGCTGAACATAATAAAGGGTTCAGTTCTAAATTCCAATGTATATCACCTGAAGAAGGCCAGAATATACAATGGCTGAAACATTAAGAATTTGACAATAAAGTTAAGGACCACAGTCCAAATATATATATATTACACAGTAAATAGTGTAAATAGATAACTTTTATATAATCAATATTTTTCCGCTATGGATAGGAATATATATATATATATATATATATAATATTAATAAATATAAAAAACTGCTTGCCTTAAAAGTGTTAGTCTCCAGAAATACGCCAGTCTACCATTTTTTTGGTGGTGCACAATCTTTTTTCTTATTATTTTAAATAATATTTAAAAATGCTTGTCAAATTTGGACCTTTATGCCTGCAAGAAAATGTTTTTCTTTCATTGACACCATTATTATTTTAACTACCTTCACTCCTCAGCAATGTTTATTGTTTAAAAAGTGATGCTTAGAATTTTAATAAAACCCAAACATACGAAAGTGAATTTATACAGTTTTTTGTTCTTGAGAATTGACAACAAAACTTTTAACCACTATTTATCAAATTGTTTATTTACAAGAATAATTTTATATTTACATTTTAAAACTTAATGCAATTAATACTAATGCAATGCAATATTTATCATTTACCAATTTATAAAGAAATAAAACAATTTTTTATTCATAAATTTTTTAACATTTACTAAATTATTAAAATATGTGAACCAGCTATAAGGAAATACTTATTATTTACCATTTTATAAAGTTTAAATTAATTGGCAATTGGCCAATTTTTGCCAACCATCCCAATAAAGGTCTGTGCTTGCCCATTAATTATATTAACTTTTGTTATAGAATTGTTGCCTGGCTGTGCTGGCCTATTTTGGAGAAAAATAGGAAATTACAATATACTGAAAATAAATTACTAAAGACACTGTGGGTAATTTATCAGGTGTGCCACCATTTTGTTTTGATTAGATACTCTGCAGTACAAACCAAGTTAAAGGACATCCCCAAATGTGATATAATAAAATTACTTCATTAGTTTGGTAATTGCATGATGTATTCCATAGACTCTTAAAAATGTGTATATCTGCTGTCTTCTTGATTCCTCCTCTTTTATTCTTCTCGCTCTTTAATAATGTTTCTCATTTTTCTTATTCTTTTACATTCAGTAACCTTTTATGTCTTAGTGGCTTTACTGCCTTGCTTGGGGTGAAATGATATAAAAAATAATGTATATAATATATATATATATATATATATATATATATATATATATATATATATATGCCAACAGCAGACAATATATAACATTTACTAACATTTTAATTTCTAAATTAACCATTTTTCAGTATCTATCTGTATTTCTGAGATGAGGTATTATGTACATTATTTACATTATTCGTTGGTAATAAAAAAAAGAGTACTGAATTTCTACGTGATATCTGTCCTCCTTTATGTTAGTAAATGTTGGACAATCTCCTCAAAGATGAAGAAGAGACTCAAAGCAGCAGAGGTATGGTTCTACAGAAGGATGCTAAGGATACCATGGACTGAACATGTTAGCAATGATGAGGTTTTGGAGAGGATGCAAACAAGAAGGAAGCTTTATGTACATTATTCGGACTATCGTCCTCATCTTTGTCGCCATATTTATTACAATGTTTCGGCCATTGTACACTCCGGCCTTCTTCAGGTGGTTGGAATGTCGAACTGAACCCTTTATTTCACTCACTGGGGTAGACTGTTCTAGTTCCACATGCCATGTTTAATGGATGTCAGTTATCAGTTATCCTCTGTTAATTTCCCTCTGAAACTTCTTCACTGCCTTAGCTGGGTATTGAACTCACACTCTTTGGGTCCTGTCACTGGATCTAACTAATGCCTTTATCCACTGTGCCGTGTGTCCTTGAGAAGAAGGCCAGAGCATACAACGGCTGAAATGTTTTAATAAATATGGCTACAAAGATAAGGACAATAGTCCGAATAATGTAAATAATGTAACCATTTTTCATCTTGCAATCAAAGTATTAATATTGAAATCTTATCCTGTCCTCTCTGTTTAATTTTAAGAAAAAGTTATAACACTTTATTTAAAACTGGATTAAAAAATAAAGATTAAAACTTTCATTGCTGTACTGTTATAGCATTGTTGCCTGGCTGTGTTGGCCCATTTGGGGAAAAATAGAAAATGAATGACCAAAGTTGCTGATGGTGATTTTTCAAGTGTGCTGCCATTTTAGTTTTGATCTTGATCGAAAACTCTGCAATAAAGACTAAACTAAATGATACACCCCCACCCAAAACAGAATATAATAAAAAATATGTCACAAAACAGTTTGTATTGTATGCTACTATATGTCTAAGGTGGTTTAGAAATAGCACTCAGTCAGTACCTAGATGGGTGACTATTTGGAATACCAGGTGCTATAAGCTTATATGAGCAGGTAAGATGCAGTGGATAATGGCTCAGAACTGTTAATCAGAGAGCTGAGTTCCAATTCCTGTTGGGTTCATTATATTTATATTGACAAAGTTATGAATCCACCTCTTCTCCTCCCCAGCTATAGGTCAATTAGTAAGACTTTTTTTTTTTTAAGCATTCAGCCCCAAGCAAGAGGGGAAGCCACTAGCACGCAAGGGGTTACAAAGAGTTGGAGCAAGAGCAAAGAGGAGTGATAGAGGAAAGGATGAAGAGAAGGTTAGGGAATAGATCAGGGCATCTGGAGATGTCGATTGACGTTACATTTGAATTGTTGGAGATCATAGCTATCAGGAAAAGAAGAAATGGGGAAGGAGTTCCACAGGTGAGAAGTGCAAGACATGAAGCTATTGGAGTAGAAGAGACAGCTACATTTAACAGCTTTGACAGTGAAAGGGTGAGAGCGAGATGCCAGCCTAGTTGAACGCTTAAATTCATGAATTCTGGGAACAAGCGAAAGCAGCTCATCGGAGCAGTTACCGTGAAAGTATTTGTAAAAAAGACAGAGTGAGGCAACAGCACGTCTATGAGGGTGTGGCTGCAGACAAGATGCCAGATCAGGGCCAATTACATTGCATATCCGTCTTTGGATTTTATCAAGGACCTTGAGACAAACAGAAGTGCGTCCAGACCATATATGGCAGCAATACTCTGTGCAAGGGCAAATGGTTGATTTGAAGGATTGACTCCGACGAGAAAAATTTCCTGGTGCGGCACAGGGAGCTGACTTTCCTTGCGGTGGACAAAGCTATTGTTTTACGAAATCATTATTATCTCAAAAAAAAATTCTTACAATTTAAAAATATGATCCGGCTTTAAATAACCTGCAAAGAGTTGATAAGCCATAAAAAAAAACAAATCAATCAATCAATGAAATACTGATTAGCAACAAAGGCATATATTTTATATTTATTTACATTCTATGGGATGTAAACGTATAGAAACTACCGTGGCCACAAAGTGAGGGATCAGTTTATATATTGATTGCAGTATTGCATTGCCCCCCACTCATTTTATCTCCACATTATAATTTCTTGTTTGTTTATCAAATTCTGATTACATATGAATCCACCTCTTCTCCCCAAGCTATGGATTAATTAGTAAGAGTTGTGTAGTATCATATGCAAATTAGATAGACAAATATAAATAGAGAACAACTGATGAACATGGGGAACAGCTATACCTAGCAAACTTGGTTGCTATTCAGGACACGGAGAACTGTACTACGACTGCTACTATGCAGAGAAATATGCAAAACATAACAACTAGTAAATCATTATTGTCTAAAAAAAATACTAACAATCTAAAAATATTTTCTGGCTTTAAATAACCTGCATAGGGTTGATAAGCCATAAAAAAGGAATCAATCAATGAAGAATAGCACTATGTGCTTGTTAGTTTATGATACAAATGCAAGCACTGACATTTTCACAGTATCTTCAATCTATAAATCAACCATCCATCCTTGCATTAAATATTGCTGTTATATATAATCTGGTGCTCCTGATGTACATCTTGAGTTCCTTGACAAAATCCAGAGACGAATATGCAAGATGATAGGTCCTGATCTGGCATCTAATCTACAATTGCTATCCCACAGATGTGCTGTGGCCTCCCTCTGTCTTTTCTACAAATATTTTCACAGTAACTCTTCGCTGGTTTCCAGACTTCATTAATTTAAAAGTGCTACCAGGCTGGCATCTTGGTCTTACACTTTTATTGTCAAAATGGTTAAATGTAACCATCTCTTCTACTCAAACAGCTTCTTCTCCTGCACTTCACGTCTGTGGAATTCCTTTCCCCTTACTTGCTTCCCCGATTACTATAATCTTCAAATATTCAAGTGTAATGTCAATCAACATCTGACACCCTGAGCTTGTTCCCCGTCTTCCTCTGTGTCTTTTCCTCAAATGCACCTCTTTGCTCTTGTTCTCAATCCTCTGTAACTCCTTGCATAATAGTGGCATTCCTGCCTTGCTTGGAATAGATTGCCTTAAAAATAAATCTTGTAAATGTATATATATGTCAACAGCAGTAGTTTAATTTTCATAAAGATATATAAGTACATTGACAGCAGTGGAAGTGTTAATAGCAAATATATATCCTAAATTTTACAAGTACATGAAAGTCTAGGGGTTAGTGACAGGAATTGTGAAGTGCATGCATCAACACTGAAAATACTGATTGTATATTGGAATGCAGATACTGAAAGCTGACCCATTACCATTACAATCATTGAGTGTGCTTTTAAATCGCTAATAGGTATGAACAGATTTAAATAGATTTACAAACAGAAGTAGGTCAGCAGATAATTATATACTCATCCTCCAAACAGTGGGATGGGACAAGATGAAGTGTGGCTTACCTGACTGTCCACCTGCCTTAAAAATTATTTAGAACTGATTTTTCTACTGGTTCCAGAAAAAAAAATACACAACTATCTCAACCACTACTTACCTGGCACATGCTGGGGAGGGTTTATCATCTGTCAGTTGCATCTCTGTCTTCAGGCAGTGTTTGGCTCAGTTGTCGTTCCATTCACAGACAGAGACACAGCTGGGGAAAATAAATACTGCTAGGTGCCTAGTCCTGGGGAAAAGCTGCCTGAGGCTGCACCCCCATCCATTGCACTAGAGAGGTGGAATTTGTCTATATTTCTGAGATGGGGTATTATGTACACTATTTACATTATTCAGATTATTGTCCTCATCTTTGTTGACATATTTATTACATTTCAGCCATTGTACACTCCAGCCTTCTTCAGGGGGGTGGAATGTCAAACTTAACCCTTTATTTCACTTGCTGGAGTAGACTGTTCTAGTTCCATGTGCCATGTCTAATAGATGCCAGTTATCAGTTACCTCCTGTTAATCACCACTCCAAGTTCTCCACTGCCTTAACTCACAACTCTTTGGGTCCTATCACTAGATCTAACCAACACCTTTTTCCACTATGCCATGAGTCCTTAATGACATCTGTGTATGAATTTCTGAGATTTATAAACTTAATGTCTTCAGCAACCATTTTTACAAGTGATCATATTGCAATTTTTTCTGTTATTGCATGTTTTTTTACCAGAGCTCATATTGCAATTTTCGTTGTTATTATTGCTTTTCTCTGGCACTCCTTATTACTGGTTCGTATATTGTATTCATTTCTATGCTTGGTCAACTCAGGAGATTTTTGTGGCCTAGCATATGTGCTGTTTCCTTAAGTTTACAAATTTTCCAATGATGTTCTTAGTTTATAATTTCAACCTGATCCCATAGAGGGTGGTGATCTCCCTTTTCTCTCCATATGTGGTCATCCACGCCTAATTTTCCACTTCCCCTAGTGTTAGAGGTTTTTGGTGTTCTTGAAGCCTTACCCTAAGGGGGTGGTCTGTCTTTCCTTTATATTTCTTTCTACAGGTGCAGAGGATGGCTTACACACAGAGAAAATGTGACAGAAATATTTAATACATAGATAAGAGTTAAAGAAACAAAGAAGACTAAAAAAAAAATAGGAATTAAGAAGATAATGATTGACATTACATTTAAATTTTTGAAGATCAAAGTTGACTGGGAAGCAAGAAGCCAGAAGAGAGTTCCACAAGCGAGGAGTGCGAGAGAAAATAAACTTTTAGCAGTGAACTTACTGATACATCTAGCGATTTCAACTGTAAAATGATGAGATCCGGCCACCAATCTAGTCTTTTCTTTTTATGTGCTGTGTCCTTTCAGGATGTAGGCAATCATGGCTCTCCACTTCTCCCTGTCTCTTGTAGCTCTCAATAATTTTTGTCCCTCTGCCACCTTCCGCAGACCATGTTCTGTCATCCACTTGCTTAAGCCCGCCAGGTATGTCATCCGTTGCTTTCCCTTGTCTCTCTTTTCCTCTATTCAACCTGTGAGTATCAGATTCTCCAGGCCCTCTTTTCTCATTATGTGTCTCAGAAATCTCATCTGCCTCTTCCTGATGTTAAGTATAAAACTCCTTCTTGTTTGCATCCTCTTCAAGACCTCATTGTTGCTCACACACTTAGTCCTTGATATCCTTCTATAGAGCCACATCTTCGTCACCTCAAGTCACTTCTTCATCTTTGAGAAAATCGTCCAACATTCGCTGCCATAAAGAAAGACGAATGTCATGTAACAGCTTAGTGTTCATTTTTGTTACCAATACTCTGCTCAGCTTTTGGAATGTGTCCTTGGACATCCCATTACATCTACAGATCTCAGTGTCGCACTTACTGTCCTCTGTCAAAACACTTTCTGCATAGC
Source organism: Acanthosepion lycidas (assembly GCA_963932145.1). NCBI lineage: Eukaryota > Metazoa > Mollusca > Cephalopoda > Sepiida > Sepiidae > Acanthosepion > Acanthosepion lycidas. The sequence continues at coordinate 53,437,431 of OZ010613.1, read as the reverse complement.
AATTTTTAAATTCATATTTTAGTAAATAATTCTTCTGTGTTATTTATTCTTAATTCAAATTTTTAAAATTGCCACATGTAAGCAATTTTTCAGTTGATAAAGTTTCATTCTTAAATTCACTGTGTTTATATAGAAAGAATTTTTAACTGCTTTCTCAAAATTCAGTTATAAGTTAGAAAACCTACAGCAGTTGTAATAATAAGCATTGTTGTCATCCGATATTCCACATTATTAAAAATTATTTCAATAGAGATGAACTACATCTCCATCACCTCAAGTCTCTTCTTCGTCTTTGAGGAGACTGTCCAACATTTGTTTGCTGTAAGGTCAGATGTCATGTAACAGCTCGGTACTCTTTTCTTTGTTACCAAAGAGATCCTCCTGTCTTGCAATACTCTGCCCAGCTTAAATTCATAAAGTCTAGCTACCATAGAGGAAAGCTTAGGCTTGAAAGAATAAAGCACATTAGAACAATTACCATGAAAGTATTTATTTATGATATTTATAGAAAAGGCACAAGAAAGCTACATTATGATGGTGGGAAAGTGACTGAAACAAAGATGCAATAACATTACAGAGTGTGCCTTTTGGCCATCTTCAGGTGTCTGTTGATCCAGGTAACTTTCAAAGATGTGCAGTGTGGTGCTAATGGCTCGGAATGAGAAAATCAAAGAACAGCGTTCAAATTCCAAACGGGTTTGTTACATTTACTTATATGCAAATACCTTTAGGAAAAGTATGAATCTATCTCTTCTTCCCTGACCCCAGAGACTGTCATCGCAAGATAGATCGATAAGTTTTTCTTTTTTATTCATGGTTAAATTGCTATCTTCAATTTTTCTGCAGGCCATCAAAATTTTTGCACAGGCCACCAGTGATCCATGGACCACCAGTTTGTAACAACTGCACTAAAATAGCATTCATAATAAGAAATATTTTTTAGATTTTTAAACAAATTCATTATATAGATTATCTATTTAATGGATAGCAGCTCAGATTGAGGAATTGGAGAGCCAAGTTTGAATTCCAGTCAAATCCATTGCATTCACTTACATGCTAATAACCTTGGAAAAGGTATGAAACCTCTTCTTCTCCCTTCAGCCATAGCTAAATAGCAGGACAGACCAAGTTCTATAGCCTTGGATGCCAACTGATCTACTGCAGAAAGAAATGGCAACCTACAGTGAGAAAAAAATCTGCCTCATCAGTCATGTATCGAAAGATACATGATCGCCTAAGCAGGTATCATGCATGGCACATAACTGACTGATTTGTGTGTGTGAGAGAGAGTTCTGGGAGAAATAATGCAGCTCATAGGCAGAAAATATTTTTCAAATATGAACACTCAAATGTCTATAATTGACTCGGTATTGAATGTTAAAGCAAGTAAACAAAGGGAAACAATCTCAGGTGTGACAAGTTGAGCTGTTAGCTGGCAGGTGACAATATTTGTTCTGAATAAAAGTCTGAAAATTGTCTTTCTGGTTGGATTCACATGAACTTCTTTCCGTATGAATAATTATTGAGGTGATCAGATGAAAAAAATAAAAAAGAAGTCAGAGATGAGATGATTATTATTATTATTATTATTATTATTATTATTATTATTATTATTATTATTATCTCCTTACTTAGTACATGTGATTTAGTTGATGGCAAGATGATTAAATTTTCAAATCCAAATTGTTCTGTCCATTTAAAACACTACATTTATTAGAAAATATATTCTGTTTAAATACAGAATAAATCATAAAAATGATGCACATTTCAGCATATATTATTTTCATAGTACCCTGGAGGGAGAGGTCTGTGACAGGGGTTGGTACCAATGACATGAAATTAAAATGTATAAACGTACAACAATATAACATAAACAATAAAAACCTTGAGACACCTGTTGACATAAATAGCAAGAATTTGTATTTTCTTTTTGTGATGTGAATTACAGAATATTGGTAGTGGGTGTGTAAAAATGTTCTCAGTGAGTGTTTTGTTTAAAAGTCAATGCTTACTTGGTTTGGTTCCGAGAATTTTGTTTGTGAGGATGGCATTTGACATCATTTGTTTTCAATCTTCATGGAGTACTGGCAAAGACACCAGTTACTATAATACTAGTATACTGGTCTACTGCTATAGAACACCCTAATCTACTGTTCTCTTCTTTTCTCCACTGACTGTCTTATGGTGAAAGGGTTGTTTTTATAATGATGAGGGTAGGATGATGAAATAACCTTCTTTTTTATCATCACTGATGGCAATGTTATTTGAATGCTATTAGAATGATGAAATATCGTTATCATTCTTGACCATAACAAATTTTGCCAGACAGAAAAGGAAATTAGGCCTGGAGACACAGATTTCTACACACAGTTTCATTCAAATTGTGTGTATATTTTATTTCTGTGGCAAACAGAAAATATTACTTTAAAAAATACATAAAAAACTAATTCTTTTTATCAATGAATAATTTCTGAAAAGTTCAATAAATGATGATCTGATATTTTAGGTTTAAATGCAAAAACAGTCTTTAAAAAGTTAAGAGTTTAAATCTACAGACTCTAAAAAGTGTCATATACTCAAACAGATTTCTTTAGCTTTTGGATAATAATAACTGCATTTGAATACAGAAATGTTGAATTTTCTTGATAAGATTTTTATGATTTTAATTTAGTACCTGTCATTTTGCCGACATCAAGATAACAAAATCTCAAATGTAAATTGTTTCAGTCAGTTATGTGCCTTTGTGATACACACTTAGGCGATCACGTATCTTTCAATACATGACTGACAAGGCAGATTTTTTCCCACTGTAGGTTGCTATCTCTTTCTGCAGTAGATCAGTTGCCATCCAAGGCTATAGAACCCCATGTTTTTATTCAGGAAGACACTTGGATGATAATGAGTCTGGATATATATTTACTTTGTAGATAATAATTCTAGTTTTTTTAAATTTTGGCCCAGACACACACACACACACACACTGCCCTTTATATATGTATAGATATATAAGATAAAATTTGAATGATGATGGTGATGAATTTGCTGCGTAGTAGAAATGATGATGATGAAGCTGATGATGACTTCTACTGTGCAGCCGATAATTGTATTTTACGTCTCTTCAGACGGTGGTGCCCTTTCTATTGCTATTTTACGCTTGTTTTGTTGTTCCTAGACCAGGAAATAATATTTATTATTAATATTTTAATGGGTTGAATGAAAAATTTTAGGTGTTCATATATCGCAAGTTTTCTAGTTATTTTCCAGAAACTCCGCGATATATTTTCCATATATATATTTTTAAAATCTGTGAAGTCCTGAATCCACGATAGTAGAACCGTGAATTAGCAAGGGATCACTGTACTGCAAATTAACCAAATTTACTATATAATTGCCTTACAACTCATTATTAGAATTACTACATTCATTCTCTAATCTAATCTTAAGTTAAATATATAACACAAATTTACCTCTCAGAATACACCTTACAAAAATACACTCCCCTCCCCACAAAATATTTCTTATCATTAAAGATGAGCAAATATGGTAAAATTATCAACCCGCCTAATTAAAAATAAATAAATAATTAATTAAATGAAAATAAGAAAGAAAGAAAAAAATTAAACATAACTAACAAACATTACACTTCCCCAGATTTCAACACTTTGCTTTTGGAATTGGACCATATGTGCCTTCACTGTTCGTAATCCATTTATCTAGCTTAACTTAAGTTACTGCTTGCTTCATTGTTTTGGGTGGAGGCCGACTTGGGTGGGGTGTTGGTTGTATCATGTTTATATCGAGAATCATTCATTGATGACTCGACAAGCATCACGTAGGCAAGATGTTTGTTACTATCAAGGTCGACAAGGTTTACAAAATAAAACAACACGCACACACACAAGTAAATAAATATTTTGGCTCACATGTCTGACCTCGAATGTAGATGTGTAAAGCAATTTAGTTGGAAGTTATGCTTTCATAACTTATCCCCATAATGGCATTAATTTACAAGGAAAGTAAACATTTTTTTGTAGCATTATCTAGCATTGCAACACTTGCGGCATCCAGTATATAGAGCTGCCGATTGCCAGATACTACTAGTCAGTCGTCAGAAACTAATTGTAGTCTGACTTTGGAAATAAACAGAGAGTAAAGAATTAAACGTTTTATTAAATTAATTATTATTAATTTATAACATGTTATTGAAATTACAAGTCAGGAAATTTCACATGAACATTCAACTGAATTGTTTTAATTAATTGATAAGTTTAAAAAATAAGCTATGAATAAAAAAAAGTTAGTTTTTGAGATGAAAAAAGTAATTTATTTTTAATATTTTTTGTAGTAATTTAATTTATTTAAAATAATATTTATATTAAGTAAAATTAATTACTGGTTTATGTGGTCAGAAAAAATGTTACAGAGAAAATAATACTATTGTAATATTTTTACATTTTATGGGCAATATTTTAATTTTATTAAAAAAATTAGAAGTTATATATATAACTTACCAATGAAATAGGTAATATTTAAGAAAAAAATTATTATAATATGACTTTTAGTTTGTCTAAATTAAGCAAGACATACTATCAGGAATTATTTGATTAAACATTTTAATAAAATATTTAAAATATTTAATCATTATTTTAAATAGAACTTAAAAGTAAATTAGTTTATAATTCAAAATTACAGTTTAAAAATACAATGTTTTAAATGTATAAACATCAAAGTCTAATTTTAAAAATTAAAAATAAAAAAAAGGCTAATTTTTTAAAAAGATTTTCTGAACTTAAAAAATAAATTAAAATCAAACATGTCATTATTTTTATGACATCATTTTAAGATCTATTAAATAAAAATATTTTATTTAAAAATTAAAATATTAACAATTTAAAATTTTTTTTATTTTTTATTTTTTACTTTTTCTTTCTTCCTACCCAAAATCTGCAGAAGTTAATCACTCTTCTTTTGTGATATTTTTGGATTACCAGTTAAACACTAGAGACTAATTTATTTTCACTATTGGGCGTGTTCTTCTAAAATAAAAACCCTGTAAAAAAAAAAAAAAAATTTAGAAGCAACCCGAGACTTAAAAAAAAATTTAATTTTTAATTACAATCAACAAGGTTATCATTTTCATAAACAAAATGAATCATTTAACTTCAAAGTATTAATTTTTTTTGTTCAAACACGTCAGAATAGAAATAATAGGTCATGGTTTTTTTCTAGGTCAAGATAATTAGACCTTCACTGTAAAAAAAAAAAAAAAAAGTAAATGAAAATCATCTGTTTATTTTTTGGTTCTACTTAAATAAACTGGTCCACTCGCCAAAAATAAGAAAAGATTTTTTTCGGGGAAATTTCGGTAACTTATCATTTTTTGAGAGTTTCCTTAGATCGCGACATTATTTGTCAGTATCGAAAAATATAGATTTCTTTTTTTTTTCTGTATCATTTTTAGAAAATACTGTTAAAAAAAAAATCAATTCCTGACTTTTACAGAGTTATTGGACTTATTGTTTTTGTGTACGAAATTAGTTTAGATTTTTTTTTTTTTTGTATAAAGAACACATGGTTCACGTGTTCTTTTTTTTTTTAAATAAAGAAATTTTTGTTGTACCTTCTGCAAAAAAACATTTATTTTCGTCCAATAACTAAAAATCCAATAACTCTAGTCTAGATCTATATACTTCTAACTTCATCGAGATACATTTAGGATACATTTTTAAATTAAAGAACATAAATTTACATTAATGAATGTATGAAGTCCTTTTTTATTATTAACCTCCAAAATAATGTTTTTATGCTTCTTCCAAAAATATCCCATAAAAATATTTATTTTTAAGTTAAAAAAATTAAAGAAAAAACAGGTAAAAAATCCAGGAAATTAAAAAAAAGGAAATGCACATGAAATGTTACCATATTTTTATTTAAACTTAACATTTTTAAGTCCAATAAAACTATAAAAGTCAAGGATCGGTTTTTTACACTATAGAATTGATAATGAAATAATGAACAGAACTCCTTTCTAAATGTAACGGCCAAAAAAAGGAATGCTCATGTACAAAAATTATTTCCCCCCAATTACAACTATTTTTTTTTTTACAAATGGACCACTCTTTTTAAGTAGTCCCGACAATTTAACCATAGATGCGTGCTGTAGCATATGACCTGGATCCGTCCACATTTTTCTTGTGAAACATCGAAATATTTCTTAATTTTAAATTGTTTTTTTTATTTAGTTAGTACCAGTTTTTCTTTATTTGATTTTATTTTATTTAGATCGCTTTTTTTACAGATTCTATGACCATTGTTTGAGCCTGATAAAAAAAAATTAAAAGCAAAAGACACTCGTCAGAAATGAAAAAAGTAATAATCTCTAAAAGAAATATGCTATATTTTAAAGAAAATTGAATGAAAAAAGTATTGTAACATAAAATTTATAAAAAAAACAGGGAAATACTGTTAAATGAACAGAAATATTAACCATCAACAAGAAAATATACTTTTTGTGAGAAACAAATGTTTGTTGTTAGTTAAAAAAAAGAAATAAAAAAAACAAAACAGATGGGAATGTTAAAATTATTTAAAAATAAATCTTTTTAAAAGCAACTAAATTAAAACTAAATTTTTTAGTTACTAAAACAACGTTTATTATATATTGCTCTCATTAAAAAAAAAACGATGCTGAAGAAAAAAAAAAGCACTTGGCCCGGCGAAATAACCGGCCTAAAAAGATGCATTTTTAAAATTTTATCACATTTTTTTGGTAAATGGGTCGGGCTGAGAACATTTCAGCATCCCTACGAATCAGAGCAGATAGTCTTACTCTTGCTTAGGATGTGTGAGTGAATCTCTCATTCGTTTTTTGACTATGGTATTCTTTCATAGGCTTATACGCCCGATGTCCTACCACCAGGGACCAGAAATATAAGTATTTTGGTATATTTCTTTTCATGACCCAACACACGTTAAGCATCTGGGCTGACACACAAACACACACATAACAGAGCATTTACTTAAATATTTGTATCTAAGAATGCATATATATATATATATATATATATATATATATATATATATATGGCGGAGGGTGTTTGTTTGTGTGTCAGCCCAGATGCTTAACGTGTGTTGGGTCATGAAAAGAAAAGAAATATCGCTAAAAAAAAGCGCATAGTCTGATGAAAAAGACATCAAACTTGATGAAAACAAAATTTTATCGCCAAAATGTTTATGTTACTATTAAGAGTAAAGAACAAAGTAATTTTTAATTATTTTAAAAAAATTTTCTGTCTTTATTACAACATTCTAACTTTCGATTGAAAAACCTTGTTTCTCGTCATCACCAGAAGTCCCGTAAAATAACATAGCGAATTTTTTGTCCATTTTTTTTTCTTATGACACATTAATTTTGAAAATCTTGCAAAAATAGAAATAATTGTCAGATTTTAATGAAACTTTCAGAAACTATTCAGGAATGACGGAAATTATTATAAATATGTTTTTTTGTTTTAAAGTCATTATAAAAATATTTTTTTTATACACCCCCATAAATAAATTAATAAAAAAAAACTCTCTAAAAATTTATGGTCGAAGCACGCAAGGCTTTGAGGAAAGTAAATCATGTTTTATTTTTTTTTAAATCTTACCTTGTAAACCTAAAATCAGCTCTGAAGTGTAACATAAAGTAAAACCCAATAAAACAAAGATACTATTTAATTTTAAATGCTTTTTTAGTTGCTTTTATTTGTCTTTATCAATATGCATATTATTGTCTGAAGGCAAAAAACTTTTTCGATGAAAAATGAATTTTTAAAAATTAATTAAATTGTTATTTCATAAATTATTTTATTACTTTTACATAAAGTTACTAAAAGTTGTTAAATATTCTAAAATTAACGGTACTGGTGAATCCTTTATATATAATGTTTTTTTTTTAGGTACCTGTATCTGTACAGAAATAGCACAGTCAACGAACCAGCAGTGAGAATAATCTTACTGTTCTTTACCCTATGTGGGGGGGAAAAAAAGTTAAATCAAATGTACGGAGGCCCGGAAGAGACATGATACAATAAAAACATCACGTGACTTGATTTGTACGGCACTGTTAACGGCCTTTACATTTATATAAAATTACTTTAAAAAAATTATAATTTCCATCATTCCTGAAAGTTTCATTAAAATCTGACAATTATTTCTATTTTTGCAAGATTTTCAAAATTAATGTGTGTCATAAGAAAAAAATGAATAAAAAATTTGCCATGTTTATTTAATTTACTAGAGTTCCGGTGATGACGAGAAGCAAGATTTTTCAATCAAAAGTTAAAAGTAAAACGTTCTAATAAAGACAGAAAAAGTTTTAAAAATAATGAAAAATTACTTTGTTCTTTCCCCTTAATAGTAGCATAAACATTTTGGTAATAAAATTCTGCTTTCGTCAAGTTTAAGGCCTTTTTTTCATGCTATGCCTACTTAAAACTAACGAGGTAAATAAGTTGTTAACGTAAAGATAATTTGTCACTTATGACCTTCCGTACTATAAATTTCCGCACGTAATATGTCAGTGCGTGATGAAAAACAGGCACATGTCATTTGTCAATCAACATCGCACTTCAGACCGGTTTTCTCCCATTTGAAAAAAACATGTTTTCATCACAGAAAATAAGCAATCTTTGTTTCAAAATATATTAAATAAACTTTATAATTTTTAATTTTTTTTAAATTATTTTAAAAAAAAATCATAATTGATTTTTTAAATAAATTTTAAACGGCAACATTCACTTTTGTAAACAAAAGTTAAAAAAACGGGAGATTATCGATTTTCTGTCAATTTTTCCAATTCAAAAAAATTGAAGATTTTTAACGAAAATTTTGGACGTGCTAGAAATTATTAAAAAATCTAAAAAAAAATATTCAAAAAATACTTTGATCATTCCTCTTGATAATAAAATAACATTAACATTTCTGACGATAAAAAATTATTTTAAATTAATCAAGTTTAAGGCCTTTTTTATTCATGGTATGCTATTTTTTTATCGATCTCATGAACATACCTAAAAGAATTAACAACAAAGTCCTAAACACCTAAAAATTGAACATTATTGTCCCAATTTGACTCTCAAAAAATTATTATATCTCTTTCACCTTATTTTCTTAATTTTTATTACATTTTTTATTTTTAGGTTGTATATGTCCGTAAATTATTATTGACAATGCCTGTAAAAGGCACAAGCACTTAGTCTAAAACTGTTGGCATTGGTTAAAAATTAGTGGAGGAGTTAACTGTTTTCACCAAGCGTGTGGGAACGTGTTTGTTTGATTAGCTTTTTCCCCTCCTCCACATTAGCTACTGCCTTTTCAGCCTGACGCGTTGCAGAAAGTAAAACGATATAGACGGCGAAAGAAGAAAAGGCAAAGTCTCGCATAGCAACAGCAGAAGTGAATATTTAATGAAATAAATTCAATATAACAGAGAAATTACATATTTTTCAGACAGAGAAATGCAAAATTGTTTTTTGGCAACGTAAATGAGTCATTTAGTTCTTTCGAAAGCCCTTTTTTTCGGAATTGAGAAAACAGTTCCATACTGTCCATATTTGAAGTCAGTTCGTAGGTAATTTTAAAAGAGAAAAAAGTAATCATTGAAAAAGTTAAGTATCTGGTTCTAGTAAAACGTAGAGAAAAAGCTGATGCCTTGATCGTCTGCTGGTTGAGGCCAGCATAGCTTTGTGATGGCAGCTGACTTGAAACTAGTGAAGGTGAATTCAGTCAGTTACCTCCTGTATTTTTTTCTATAATTATTTAACCGCTGCCCCACGCAGCAAGATGTGGCACAAGGCCAAGTTTTAAAGTGAGGTATCCGAGCTCGTAGGCTCGGGCAAAAATTCCCAATAGACCACGTAAAAACGAAGTTAGTTTCCTGAGACAAGACTCCGCCCTTCGGCAGAGCCTCGTCTGGGGGATACCCTCTGACATGTGCCGTGGATGTTCATGTGAACAAATTCTAATTTAGGCGGGTTGAATGCTAATTGGTTATAAAAGATGCAAGAGGTCACGTGACGTTGCTTTTTTTTTATTCTAGAGATTTTAAATTAGAATCCTGTTATAATTGGGCTTGTCCTTCCCTTCATTACTTTGCACGACCATTACCAATACACCATAAATAATGAGACTATTCCTGTTTGATCATGGGGAAAGAGGAGGAAAAGACACTATTTGGTTTCAGTGAAAATGAAAGGAAAAGAGAAGATAGAAGTGTTTAACGTCTGTTTCAGTGAAATAGAAAAAATTTTTAATTTCAAGTTTTTTCATTTGTACCCCCTTATTTCTTTAAATAACAACCAGCATTCATATTTATGATTATTATTGCAATATTTTGTTAAAGTTGTTAAGCTCAAATATTTTAACAATGCGAAAGGAGAATTTCTACAGATATTTAATTGTCGTAGAACTTGCCATGAACTTCCTCCATCATTAACTTAAAAATTAAGATTCATCAGAAAATTCAAATAGGAAAACCGTTTTATTTTCATGGGTTAAAACTAAATTAAATTATTTACATAAGGACCTTATCTTTGTTGCTATTATCAAAACGTTTCAGCTGTTGTGCCCTCTGGCCTGCTTCAGATTTTTTGTCAATTAAGGTAACCTTCAGGGAATATTGAACCAAACCCTTTATTTTATAGATTGTTTTCATTCCACTTTCCGTAACTAAGGATATCTAGTCTACTACTTATTTAGTACTACTCAGTTATTGCTCATCCTGTTTCCACCAGGGATTGAACTTGCAATCACTCTCTCAACAAATTTATGGACCAATGTTTGAATTCACTAAGTTATTGTCCTGTGATAGTAACAACAAAAATGAAAATAACAGTATGATAAATAATGTGTTGTAGAGTTATTTCGCAGTGGAGGCTTGTATTTGAACTAAATCAGTCCTAAATAGTTCGATGTACAAAACGTTAGGAACTTGATATAATAGGTATTACGCAGAGTAATCTTATTGTGGTCGCTGACTACATTCGTATTCGACTGACTGTTGACTACTGTCGTCTGACATCGACTAGTATTTAGTCACCCCCCCACAAGGGTATCATGTGGCACAAGGCCGGTTTAATGTGGGATCTCCAAGCCCGTGGGCTCGGCCAAAAATATACCCTTTGAACCCGTATAAACGGGTTCAGGGTCAGGTTTACCTCCCCGAACGAGATTCCGCCCTTCGGCGTAGCCTCGTTCGGGTTCCTCCCCGCCCGAAGGCAGAGAGTTCAACCGTTCAGCCGGTCGTCCGACATCAACTGACCCTCGTTTCTCTTACTACTCCTACTTATATTAGGTGGGAGAGTCTATTAACTATAGAATAGGTGTGTTTCACCATAACATAATGAAAACTCCACAACCTAAACAAGTAGACACAAAATTAAAATTTAAATGCTTTTTATTTTATTTTTTTAATCGGTTCTCAAGAGTACTATTTCTGGAATTTGTTTTTGCATGAATTTTGTATGTATTGTGTAGTTCAAGTACCATGGACTGAAAATAAAATTTTGATAGAATTTGAACTCTCGTCTCTGAGGGAGCCGGTCTGAGATAGCCTCTGAATGACAAGGCAGCAAAATTTAACAAATGAAACAACAAAAAATATGGTGTGCAAAAAGCAGCATTTTTCTCTTGACTCTACTATTACTTTATACTCCTTTTTTTTGCAGGTACATTTGTTAAACTTTGCCAAATTATTCTTGTAAATAAACAACCTAATAAATAAATAGTATTTAACATTTTTGTTGTCAGTTCTCGAGAGAAAACAAATGTATAAATTCAGATACACTCAACCTATGTTAATGAATTTATGTGATAAATGTAAATGAATGAGGTGTCTGGAAAATGTAATTTTTTGAAAGTTATAAAGACAGTTATTTGTCATTATGCTTTTATTTAAATTTTCTTATTCTAAAATTCACAGACATTTTTATAAACTTATAAATTGAAAACTTTGTTATACATCTTTCCACCAGGAATAAATATAAAAACAAAGTAGAAAAAGGTTTCATGTGATGTGATTCATCCATTAGAATTGGGGCTAAGTTTATTTATGTTGATCCAACTACACATAAGCAAAAACAAGAGATACTGGGAATTTTTAAATTTAAAAATACAGTGCAACCTCAGTTCTCGAACATCTCACATGTCAAACAAATCGGTTTTCGAACATAATATTCGAGATGAAAATGCCTCAGCTATCAAACAAAATTTTGCTTCTCGAACAACATTGCCAAACTGAGCCAAACCAAGTTAACCCAACAGAATCACTTCATAGTCGACCGCTCTGTTGTATACATTCGTGTGTTGGGCTGTGTTTTTCTTTTCCAATTTTATTGTACTGTGCTTTTTTTTTTCTCTTCATTAGTCCTAAGTCATGGCTCCAAATAAAGCTAGCAGTGATACTGGTAAAGGAAAAAGAAAAGTTAAGAGAAAAACAATTGTTGATGATATTGTCTCTTCCTACTCGGTTTCATATAGCAAATCAACGATCTATACGATTCTTATAAATAAAGAGACAATCATGTCTTTCCTTCTCCTTTCCAAACAATAACATCTCTTTCCTTCCACTTCCACTTACGTTATCCTCTCTTCTACTTACAGGTACGGTAAAATTAAAGTGTTCATCTATATTTTATCCATTTAGTATTGGGTTTATTTATTTTTTCTTAGGTTTAATGATTTTCATTAGTTCTGTGTATAAACTTATGCACAAAGTATTTTTGTAAAAGTTTAAATTAGCAATCATCTTGGGACCAGGAACGGATTAATCCATTTTACATTGATTCCTATTGGAAAAATAGTTTCGGTTTACAAACAGGCTTCAGGAATTAATTAAATTCATGAACTGAGGTCCCACTGTAGTTTTTTTTAATTTTTTTTTTTAAGTGCTTTTGGTAGATTTCTGGTAGCCAATTTCAGATTCTTTTTGTTTCCATCATTTTTGTTATTAAATATCCCACACTCCGAAAATAGAAGTTCTACCAGGAATGGTAAAACGTAAGAACCTGGACACAAATTTACAGTGGATGATCTAGCATTTCTGTCCAGGTTCCTTACAACATTTCACCATTTTTAGCAGATCTTCTATTACCACAGGATATTTAATAACAAAAGTAATGGAAACAAGAAGAAAAAGAATTTAAATGAAATTGGCTAGATTATAGACCCAAAACTTGTATAAAATAAACAGACTATTTTTAGAGTCTGTCTATATTTCTGAGATGAGGTATTATGTACACTATTTACATTGTTCGGACTATTGTCCTCATCTTTGTCGCCATATTTATCACAACGTTTCAGCTGTTCAGGGAACACCATTGGAAAATTCGTAAACTTAAGGAATCAGCACATATGCTAGGCCACAAAAATCTCCTGAGCCGACCAAGCATAGAAATAAATACAATATGGGAACCAATAATAAGGAGTGCCAGAGAAAAGCAATGATAACAAAATTGCAATATGAGCACTGGTAAAAATGGTTGCTGAAAACAGTAGGTTTATAATACCCAGAAATCCATACCCAGAAATTCATGACCTCAAGGACACATGACGTAGTGGATAAAGGCGTTGGTTAGATCCAGTGACAGACCCAAAGAGTGTGAGTTCAATACCCGGTTAAGGCAGTGGAGAACTTTCAGAGGGAAAATTAGCAGGAGATAACTGATAACTGACATCCATCAAACATGGCATGTGGAACTAGAACAGTCTACCCCAGTGATAATAAAGGGTTCAGTTCGAAATTACAACCTGAAGAAGGCCGGAGTGTACAACGGCCAAAACGTTGTGATAAATATGGCGACATATAGATGAGGACAATAGTCCGAACAATGTAAATACTAAACTATTTTTAAATTGAAAATACCCTCAGTGGGTTATTTAATGCCGACAAAATTTTTATTGCTGGTAATGTTTTTCTTCTAAAAAATCTATTTCTGGGAATATTTTTCCTTGAAGAAATCTATAGCTGGTCATATTTTTTCCAAAGAATATATAGCTGTTTTTATTGCTGGTATTTTTTTAAAAGTAGTGCTGATAATAATTCCCTCTTCAAAAATTATTGCTGGTAATAATTTTTTTTTTTATTACAAAGTATTTCTGGTATTAAAACCTATTTTTACATAAGTTTGGGTGTTAACTATTTGCCCATAGCTGGGACCCTAACAGGTGCTACCACCCCAGGTCAGGGTGGACCTGGCAACACCAGCAATTAAGAGGTTGTTCCACACTCCTCAAAACCTCCTGGACGTAGTTTATTGTCTTACCCAGGATGCGGATGTAGTTTATCGTCATACCCAGGATGGTCATGCGCATGTGTAGTCATATCAATGTAAACAAACTTAGTCAGATGAAGTCCTAAAGGACAAAATATGTCATGCAAAAACTTTTCCCACTTTGTCATAAATCTCTCCCTCAAAATTGTTCTTGATATATTAGGTTGGTGCAAAAATAATGACGTAATAATGTCGTTTTTGACGTTAAAAAATACGTCAAAAAACGACATTATTACGTCATTATTTTTGCACCAACCTAATATAAAAATTTATATATTGTTATCCCACAGTTATTTCTTTATAATATAATTAATAAATAATAAATATGATAATTAATAAATATTGAATTGTAGTTGGTTCATATATTTTTATCATCTCATAAATATAAATTACTCTTGTAAATAGTTTGGTTTGGTTGATATTTTTTAGTGGCATATCAACATCTATATGGGTTATTTAATGCTAGAATCTAAATATTTTGAACACAATTTTATATTTTCAACTAAATATATTTTGAATTCAGTTGTATGCCTTCCACTACAGATAAAATGTACTGCTAGTCATTTAGTTTTAAAATTGTATTGCTGGCATTTTTGCTCTAAATAGGTATTGTTGGTAATTTCACTACAAATATGTATTACTAGTAATTTTTTTATATAAAAATTTATTACAGGTATTTTTACTATAAGAATGTATTTTTATCCTTTCATATCATTTTTTTTTTTTTTGGTTGTGGGTTCACTATTTGACCACAACTGGGACTCTGGCAGGTGCTACCACCTCACGTCAGGGTGGACAACCTGAAATTTGGGATTCCCAAGTTTTCATTACTGCGATTATTTTCAGTGATTTTTTTTTATGTGATTTTTTGTGACAAATTTTTTTCTACGATAACAATTTTTATCACTTGGAAAGAAATTTGGTAATAATCAAAATTAAAGTGAAAGTAACACATGAAATAAAAATAATTGTTTGTACAGAAAGTAAGGACCTACATACATCAAATTGTCTTTAAATTAATTGGTGGCAGAAAAATTATCTTCGAATCTTTAAAAGTTAATCTTAAATATTAATGCAATACTTAAATGCAGTGATCGATTTTGTGTTCTTCTGTAGTTTATTGTTGCCTATCACATCTACGTCTCTTTACCTATTATGATGAAGGCTCGATCAAGAACCGTCCACAGATAGGGCGGCTTTTAAGCTAGTATGCAATATAGGTGAACAAATCAGCAAGAAAAATTGAAAATAAATACAATGTAACTAACTACAAATTAGAAACACGTCATTACATCTTAAATAAATCAACAATGTTTTGTGGCAATTTTTAAAATCAACTTGAGATTTTTCTTGTTAAAAAGTTGAAGAATTAAAATTAAATTAGTAAACACACAAAAAAATTACAAATCTCTGTAATTGTCCTAAAGAAATGTGCTCCTGAACTGGTTCCTGTTCTCTCTAAACTCTACAACAAATCCCCTCCTGCTTCTTGCTTTCCAGCTTCTTATAAATCCTCTTCTGTACTCTGTCTTTATGAACTCTGGTGAACCTCCTGATCCAAAAAATCTACTGGTCTTCCTTTTCAGCAAAGTACCAGAGGCTCTCATCAAATCTGAATTTGCATGACTTTCTTTCAGATAAACAATATGACTTTTGCTTCTCTTGGTCAACTGCTGATATATTAAAGGTTCTTACTGGATTTGTCTATCAAACTTTAGATAAGATTGGCAAGGATTAGGCTTTAGATATCAAAAGAGTTTGACAAGATTTGGCATGTTGGCCTTCTTCACAAGCTAAAGGACCATGGTATCTCTGGCCAAATATTTAACCTGATCCAATCATTCTTAATAAATCTTATGGGAGTCATTATAGATTCATTCGCATTAATGTCTGAGTCCTCCAGAGTTCTATTCTTCAACCTATGTTGTTTCTTATTATTATCAACAACTTTCCCAATGTCATCAATTCCTAACTCTGGTATTTATGCTGGTGACACAACTATTTACTCTTGTCTTAACAGTAAATCCAATAAAATAAAACAGGCAACTGATCTCTAAAATGACTTACAATCAGTGGTTAACTGAAGCAAGAAATGGCTTCCTAATTTTAACATCTCCAAAATGAAACTACTATATTTTAGTCACCATAGAGAACTATTTTTACTATCAGTATGGCTGATGCTAACCTTCAAAATAGCAATGCATTACACCTTCTTGGTCTCATGCTCTCTCATGACATGAAGTGATTATCAATTGCTAGGTCTGCTAGAAATGTTGCCAGACAATTTTTCTTGCCAGAATTCATTTTGTTCATTTATAAATCTACCATTCATTAGTACATTGAATACTGTTGCAATATCTGGTCTTGTGCTCCTGCTGTACAACCATTTATTGGCACTAAAATTCTTGGCCTTGATGTGTTTCACTAAAGCATAATCAAATATGTATACAAAGTGTGCTGAAAAGTTCTTTGCTTAGCTCATTTTCCAAAATGGTTGTCATGCCAGAAAATTTTTCTTGTCAGAATCCATCTTGAACATTATAAATCTACCATTCATCCATGCATTGAATACTGTTGCCATATCTGGTCTGGTGCCCCAAATATACATCTTGATATTCTTGACAAAATCCAAAAAAGGATCTGTAATGTAATCGATCCTGACCAGGCATCTTGACTTCAGTCACTTTCTCACCGACATGACGTGGCTTTTTCTCTGTCTGTTCTATAAATATTTTCATGGCAACTGCTTTGACGAACTTTCCCCCCCTGGTGCCTGACTAATTTAAGAGTTTAAGAATAAACAACTAGGCTCCACCATTTTACTGCTGAAACAGCTAAATACAACCACCACTTCTACTACTCCAACAGTTAATTTTCTCACACTTCCCACCTGTGGAACTTGCTTTTGTTTTCTTGCTTCACTGATAACTACAATCTTCAAAAATTTATAAATTATGAAAAATTAAAGACAGACTTGCCGGTTCTTTTTAATCAAACTGTTTTGGATATATATATATATATATATATATACACACACAGTGTAACCCGGATATAAGAGAGATTTTATCTGGTCCCAAATTAAAGCCTGTGTTAATGTATATATAATAGACCAAACCTAGATATAAGAGAAACCCGGATATAAGAGACTTCTTCTCCGGTCCTGACAACTCTCTTATATCCGGGTTACACTGTATATATATATATATATATATAAAATATGAACAAATGGAGTATAATTCCACTGACCATGTCAGAAAATATTTCTCCTTAGAGTCCATCTTGAACATTATAAATCTACCATTCATTAGTGCATTGAATACTGTTGCTATATCTGGTCTGGTGCTTCTGCTATATGAGATTCTTGACATAATCCAAAGAAGTGTTTGTAATCCTGAACTCCATTTCGGTCAATTTCCACTGTGATGTGACTTCCCGCAATCTTTTCTATAAATATTTTTATGGCAGTTGTTTTAATGAGTTCTCTCCCTTGATACCTCAACTGCATGAATTTAAGAGTACGACTAGATTGGCAAGTAGGTCTCATCATTTTACTGTTGAAATAGCTAGAATTTTATTGTAATAGTTTCTTTTCCTGTCTTCCAATTTCTTGCTTCCCTAACACATACAATGTTCAAAAATTTTAATGTAATCACCATCTGTTTTCCTGTAACCTGTTCTTTTATTGTTCTGTCCCCACATTAACATCTTTGCTTCACTGTTAGTACCCCCTTGCATCTTAGTTGCTTAGGGGTGAAATGATTGAAACAACAATGTTTTATAAATTGGCAGTGACTTAAGTGGAGTTTACCAAAAGTAGCATTTAAATACAAGGAAATCTGAGAAGCAAGTTCATCTGAGCCTACTCATTTTAAATTTTTGTGTTTATTTTCTCCCAAGATGGTTAGCAGCAGTAGAAGAGCTTTTCCTGCTGAATGAATCCTTTCTTGACATGGTCCTTCCAGATCCATAAAAGGAAACTGACAGAACCAGGAAGGGTTACTGTCTGGGGAAGAAATATTTATGGATCTTTGTGTTAACCAAAATAGAAAAGAATTGATTTAAACAAAATAAAAATCAGAATGTGCATTATATTAAAAAAAAATGAGAGAGAAAAGGGGAGTAAAGATTTATGGCAATAGGAAAAAAAATAAAAAAAGATTAAAAAGAAAAAACTGTTGGTAATGAAAAATATAGAGAAAGAGGAATTTGTTTCTTTTTTTTTCTGTTGCATTCAAATCCTTACAATGCAAGAAATTCACATTTTCTCTTCCTGATTCAAATGGATCTTCTGTTATCAAGAAATACCATAATTCCCCATGTATAATATGCGTTCTCTCCCCCCCACCAAATAAGCAAAATCAGGGGTGCATATTATGCACAGCTGAAAAAAATCTTTAAAAAATTGCCATTTCATAGGTCAATTTCACTACCTACATTGTTCAGGCTATCGTCCTCATCTTTGTTGCCATATTTATCACAACTTTTTGACCATTGTACTCTCCAGTCTTCTTCAGGTGGTTGGAATGTCAAACTGAACTCTTTATTTCACTCACTGGGGTAGACTGTTCTAATTCCACATGCCATGTCTAATGGATGTCAGTTATCAGTTATCTCCTATTAATTCCCCTCTCTAAGTTCTCCACTGCCTTAACCAAGTATTGAATTCACACTCTTTGGGTCCTGTCACTGGCTTTAACTAACACCTTTATCCACTGTGCCATGGATAAAGGCATTAGTTAGATCCAGTGACAGGACCCAAAGAGTGTGAGTTCTACCATCTGAAGAAGGCCGCAGTGTACAATGGCTGAAACGTTGTGATATATATGGCAACAAAGATGAGGATGATAGTCCAAACAATGTAAATAGTGTTCATAATACCTCATCTTAGAAATATAGACAGATACTGAAGACCGATTTCACTTGTGAAATGACTACCTACCACAAACATACAACGATTTGACAGTAACATTTGGTGATTGCGAACACATAAGGATGTCAAATACAATCATATGTACCTAACAATACTTACAAATGTAAAATCAAATAAGAATTATCATAAAACTAAATTAGAATAATATTATTTATGTTTAAAACCATTTTTTTTAAAAAGTATAAAACGCTGGCCATAATGAAATTGGAGAGGTACAATTTATAGGGTTTGATTATCAAACAAGGAGTGCATTTTCCTACACTTTAAGTACAATTTTACGTGTGTATATTATGGATGAAGGTTTATTATACATGGGGAATTATGGTACATTTTTAAAGATCTTAAAAAAGAGAAGAGCAATATTATTAGTATTGGTTATCGGCCAGACAGAGTTTACCAACTATTTTGTGTTAGGAAGAATAACGTGTATTAGCCTTCCAGTAGCACACCAATACAATACAATAGTAGCATTAACATAGCCATTGATACACTAACACTGAATGCAAATATAGAAAGACAAAATATGCGACCATAACAAACAAAATGTTTAATAAGGCAAACAACTTACGTACATATATTAAAAAGATTCACATATGCCTCAAAACAAATGATTGTTCATATTGTCCAAAGGAGCAAGGATGTTTACAGAACGAGAACAAAGAAATAACATAGCAACTTTATGGCCTTTGGTCATCTGCAGATAAGTGAATAGAAATTACTTTTTTCTTTCGCTAGGCTGTGCACATGTTGACCAGTTTCCACATGTGTGGACACCCTGGTGGTCAGGAAGGTAAAGAGGCCATTCCTCAAAAAGGCGGAGACAGGAACTAAAATGACAGAAGAGTTCTCCTCTCTAAAGGGGCCAAACTCCCATGAGCTCAACCTAAGGGAAAACAACTGTGGTCTCCCTACAAGTACCCCCTCCCTAGACAGGTTCATTAACCTGCACCAGAGGTACTACTAAAATGTAACAAAAACAAAACTTCACAACATTTATTGACATAATTCATTTTCAGATTTTGGGCTCAACAGAACCATAACTGGAGGATATTTCTCCCTCCACATCAAACTCTTCCTTTTTCATTCAATTACAAACCATATTTCTTTAAATTTGTAATAAGATATCAACACATGTATAAACATGTATAAATAGATCACACTGAGAACCAGCAACTGTTCATTTTGTTTCGACATAGAAGGCTTGTCTCAATTTAATGAAAATTGTCTCAAGGACGTTCAGGTGAAACGCTAAAACTTAAATTGATATGATAACAAAACTTGCTTGAAAAACAGGTCAGCCATTTTTATAAAATGATTTTAACATTGGTGAAGAAGAGAACATGGCATGTGAATTCGCTGCAAATACTTTTTTTTTATCATTTTGAATAATCATTTTAAGAAAAATGTGCTAGACCAGAAAAATCTCCTGAGCTGACCAAGCATAGAAATGAATACAATATGGGAACCAGTAGTAAGGAGTGCCAATGAAAAGCAATAATAACAATGAAAATTGCAATATGAGCTCTGGTAAAAAAAAAACATGTAATGATAACAGCAAAAGTTGCAATATGAGCACTGATAAAAAACGGTTTCTGAAGACATTAGGTTTATAAGTCCCACAAATTCATACACAGATGTCATTACAGACACATGGCACAAAGGCATTGGTTTGATCCAGTGACAGTGTGAGTTCAATACCTGGTTATGGCAGTGGAGAACTTTGAGAGGTGAATTAACAGGAGAAAACTGATAACTGACATTCATTAGACATGGCACATGGAAGTAGAAAAATCTATCCCAGTGAGCAAAATAAAGGGTTCAGTTTGACATTCCAAGAACATACAATAAATAAATATGGCAACAAAGATGAGGACAATTGTCCGAATAATGTAAATAGTGTACATAATACCTCATCTCAGAAATATAGACAGACACTGAAGGGCCGAAACGTTGTGGAAATATGGCAACAAAGATGACGACAATAGTCTGAATAATGTAAATAGTGTACATAATACCTCATCTCAGAAATATAGACAGATACTAAGGGGCCAAAACGTTGTGAAAATATGGCAACAAAGATGACAACAATAATCCGAATAATGTAAATAGTATACATAATACCTCATCTCAGAAATATAGACAGATACTAAAGGGCCAAAACGTTGTGAAAATATGGCAACAAAGATGACAACAATAATCCGAATAATGTAAATAGTATACATAATACCTCATCTCAGAAATATAGACAGATACTAAGGGGCCAAAATGTTGTAATAAATATGGCAACAAAGATGAGGACAATAGTCCAAATAATGTAAATAATGTACATAATACCTCATCTCAGAAATATAGACAGATACTAAGGGGCCAAAACGTTGTGATAAATATGACAACAAAGATGAGGACAATAATCTGAATAATGTAAATAGTGTACATAATACCTCATCTCGGAAATATAGACAGTTACAGAAAAATATTTTTTGTAAATAATTTTTAACGCTTTAGAATTCAATACAGTCAAACCTGCCCTATAAATATCGGCTTTCAAATTTTAAATTTTTGTGGGTCTCACTGTGATTTCCTGTACTATTTGTGATGATGTTGTCATATTAGCGCAGAGTATATATGGAGTGAGTTGAACATTGAGAGCCGATATTTAAGGAGTGGGTTTCAATTGGTTGAATGCTAAAGGATTTATCATTTCTTTAAAACTTTTTAAAATTTGGAATTTTCTTTCAATTTTATGAAAAAATTTTGTACATCAAAAATTCAATAAATATCTATCAGGACTCCAGAGATGTACATTTTTAATATAGAGGTCACACTTCTTTTTTTTCTTCTTCTTGATCATTGCTCTCCACAACTTCCTGTCCTTCCCTCCATTTATACAAGCTAGTTAGGTTGGTTATTCATTAATTTTCTGATGTCCTTTTCACTTTAATATCTGTTGAATGTTAAATTTTCTGGGCTTTTTATTCTCATTATGTGTTTCCATAAAATTTCAACTGTTTTCTGCTTGACTACTTCTGACAAATTCATTCATTTGTCTGTAAGAAAATACAAATGAGAAGAGGACTGTTTTGAGACTTTGGGGTACATGGTCTTCAAACAATTTGGTTCAAGCTTTGAATTCTCTGTTATCAAATCATCTGAAAAATGGGGCTGGTTCTACATATGCCCTGCACCATCCCTGACATTAAATCATCTTTGTAGGTACTCTAGGCTTTTAGTTTCTACCTGAACTTTTGAACCCTCATATGTCAAAACAATATATATATATAAAATCCAGGTAGAACTCAATGTCCAGGACAGAGTAAGAATATAGTATAAAAGGCTCAAACACTAATATTCCATGGTTATCATTTATTACATTGGAATCCTAATCACAATCCAATTCATCAGACTTACAAATTTTTTAATTTGTAGGTCTGATATATATATATATATATATATATATATATATATATTTACACTATTTACATTGTTCTGACTGTTGTTCGCATCTTTATTGTCATATTCACAAAGTTTCAGCCACTTTACACTCTGGTCTTCTTCAGGTGATATACATTGGAATTTTTAACCAGACATTTTATTTCTTCCATTGGAGTAGATTGTTCTAGTTCCACATGCCATGCCTTTTCTGACTATCTCACTTTCAGTTATTTCCCTTTAGTAACTCAACTCTCCAAGTTTTTGTTCACCCCTGCTGTGGCCAGGTATTGAACTCACAGCTCTTTGGGTCAAGTCACTGGATTATTTCAACCAACACATTTATCCACTTGCCAGGTGTCCTTGAAGTCAACACCCAACAGCAATAGTCTGTTTCATGCAAACATCAGGCCATGTGCATTGTGTGTTTGCTTCACTATTTACTGATTGGTAATGTATTATAGGTAGGCCTATTGTAGTATTCTAATGGTTATTTGGGTAGGTGGTAATGGTTATGATTTGAATTATTCTCAGGGCTATTGAGTGGAATTAATTGTGGATCTGAGTGTGGTTATATATATATATATATATATATATATGAAGAAACATACTCTTAAGGTGTGCTATATTTATGGGATAAATTGCTCAATATCAGAGATAGAGTGTGTGTAAATGTAAAAGTGAAAATTGAAGTCAACACTTAGAGGCAACAGGCTGTTTCATGCTAGACACAATCGTCAAGCCTGACGATTGCATCTCACATGAAACAGCCTGTCACCTATATATATATATATATATATATATATATATATTATATATATATATATATATATATATATATCTGTGACTAGCTGAATTTTGATCTGAAATATTCATTGTATAATGTCCAATCTGTGTCATAAATATTCACCATTGAATTAATTATGTCATAAAATTCAGTAATATATTCAAATTATTTCTATATTAGCTTTTTTCTATGATTTTCTTTCCTACATATAAGAAAAAAAATACACAAACCTTTATGATTATCCAGTATCATTTCCACAGAGAAATTCCAATAGTTGGTGGAATTTCAATATTCTTTGTAGTTACAAAGAAAATATTTAATAATTTATGAGACACTGTGCTGATGCAATCAGGTTACTTTCTGGAAGTGAAGGCATATTAATAAAAAGAAAATTCCAATCTAACAGAATATTTCCATTGCATAAATTTCTTTCAGGACATTAAATATAGTAACAATATAGAAAATTACAAGAAGCAAATAAAATAGAAAAGAATATAGTAATCTGAAAAGGATTTAAATCAATTATATAATAATATAATTTTTGAATATAAATCACTTCTTTAATAATTTTTTTAATATGAATCACTACTAGAATAATATAATTTAAAATATAAGCCAGTACTATAATAATGTATTTTTAAATTTAGATCAACCTATAATACTATAATTTTAAATATATATCACTTCTATAATAATACATTTTTAAATATTAGGTTGGTGCAAAAATAATGTCGTTTTCTCACATATGTTACTATGTGAGAAAACGACATTATTTTTGCACCAACCTAATATAAATGATTTCTATAATATTAGGTTGGTGCAAAAATATTGTCGTTTTCTGACATATGTTACTATGTGAGAAAACGACAATATTTTTGCACCAACCTAATAAAATAATTGTTGAATATAAATCACTGCTATTAGGTTGGTGCAAAAATAATGTCGTTTTCTCACATAGTAACATATGTCAGAAAACGACAATATTTTTGCACCAACCTAATAGAATTATTTTTTAACATAATCCACTTCCAGAATAATCTAATTTTTTTTATATAAATCACTACTAGAATAATATAATTTTAAATATATATCACTTCTATAACAATACATTTTTTCATTTAGTTAACTTTAATAATATAATCTGTGGAGGGCTCTTGATTGGGCCTTTGGCTTGTTCAGGAGTTTGAGAGTCTCTAAGTTTTTGTATATTCTCAACATTGCTAGCTCTCCTGACTGCCATTTGGTCTGGATTTCATTTGCACAGGATTTTCATTTCCTTTCTGCCACTTTGGCTCTTTTGATTGCAATCTGGTCCTCTGTTGGCTGAGATTTCTTTTTGTGAGGCATACTGCTGCCATATGCGATAGGCAACAATGAACTACAGAAGAACTCAAAATTAATCACTGCATTTAAATATTGCAATAATGTTTAAACTTACCTTATAAAAGTCCAATGATAATTCTTCTGCTGCCATTTGATTTAAAGGCAATTTGATGTATGTAGGTCCTTACTTTCCATACAAAAAATTATTTTTATTTCATGGGTGACTCTCGCTAGATTTCACAATTAATTTAAATTATTCCTAAATTTATTTCCAAGTTATAGAAGTTGCTAATGTACAAAAAATTCATTGCAAAAAAAAATCACCAAAAACAATCATAGTAATGAAATCATGGGAATCCAAAATTTCTGTAACATGAGCTATTGAAAGTTGGAGAGTTGTGTCCCTTTAAATGAAAAAGTATGACAGGGTGACATTCACATTTATTATATATATATATATATATATATATATATAACGGCAAAAAAAATCCTTCTAAAGAATGAGCTCAGTCACTTTCCTTTGCCTTCTATATTATTTTATATATATATATATATATATATATATTTCAAAGCAGAATCAGCAATATTATTGATCTTGAGTTGGCATCTTGGCTTTAGTCACTTTCCTTCCCTGTGCCTTTTCTATAAATATTTACATGTTAATTGTTTGGACAAACTCTTCACTATGGTATTTAGACTTCATAAATTTAAGTGCAGTACTAGATTGGCAGCAAGGTCTCATCAATTCACACTTGAATTGGCTAGATGTAACTTTTTCTCTTTTTCTTATTTTTTCACACTCAGTAACCCCTTGTGTCATTGTGGCTTTGCTGCCTTACATGGGGGTAATATGATTAAAAATATATATCTTGTCAGGCTTAGCCCAAGACATGTAAGAAAAAAGAGTGAGGACAAATATGCTTGTGTGTTTATTGCCCCTTTTATTGCTTTGTTTTATAGCCTGATTATCAAGTCACTGATGGCAGAGATAGGAATAGTTGACTGATATCAAATTTCCCAACACTACCCCAGTCAACAAGTTAAGGCTGTCATTTTATTTGATTTTTTCCAACTTTTAGTTGGACTAAATTAATTTCCCCTTTCCAATTGATACATTTCACTAAAAAAACCTTATACTGTATGGAATAAATTATTTAAAATGGACATTTGAAAACAGTAAGTTGAAATAAAGATTTGTTATTTGAAAAACACGGCATACAAGTCATTAGAGATTTTTAAAAGATTATTTATAAAATTAAAATAAGAAATACATTATCTATTAAGGACAGCCCGACTAGCCACGTTAATCTTATTTATTTTATTGTTTGTATATATATCTATGCATTAGTGTGTTTATGTATCTCTCTTGTCTGTGAATTTTTAGTTTAATTTATTGCTCATTTATGATCAGTACTGCTGATTGATATCATATTTCCTCAACACTACCCCAGTCACATTCATCACCCCAACCCTTCAGTCGATGAATTGAGGCTGCCACTTTGTTTGATTTTTGGTGACTTGAAGTTGGGCTAAATTTAATTTATCTTTTTTCAATCAATACATTCTGCTAAAGAATCTTATACTGTATGGAATAAATTATTTAAAATGGACATTTGAAAACAATAAGTTGAAATAAAGATGTGTCCTTTGAAAAACACGGCATACAAGTCATTAAATATTTTTTTTATAGTTGTTATTTTCTTGCTTTATTCTTTCTTTTTTCTTTATTATGAACAATATCAATGGAAAGTATTTCATTTAATATCTTGAGGCACTGTGTTATAACAATTAATTTTGGATCCAGCTGAAGTCAAGAATGAAAATGACACATTACCAAAGGTTTTTGTTGCTTTGTAATAGATATACTCAAATGTTGACTAACTTGGACTAAGCCTGACAAACCCAACCCCCTAGAGTCACCACTGAAATAAATATATATATATATATATATATATATATATATATATATATATATAAGCAAATATATGGATATAGATCCGACAGTATGAAGAAAAATATACGGAAAAAACAAACAAAAATCCTTATGCTGTTTTAATGTTAATATATCAACGTCGGATGTTTCGGTCTAATAAACCATCTTCAGGATATATTCATAAAATATAATTAACATTATCAATTCAACATGACAAAGACGATGGTCATAAGAACAAGACTTATCCAAACAGATAACTGAAAGTTTTATATGATCAGCGTTCCATTTTAAACATGGTCACGTTGTTGTCACGTGGGCGACGCTGTGAAAACGTATTCCTAAATTTGAGTATTTTGAATGAAAAATGAAAAGAATTCTATTTTGATCTAAAATTTATATGTACGCACGGTGAATACTAGACCTGGCTTCTTTAGTATTTCCCCTTTTCTAGCGAGATTAATGCTCAACAAGTGTACATATAAATGTCGTTTTCTCACATAGTAACATATGTGAGAAAACGACATTATTTTTGCACCAACTTAATATTTAAATTATTTGCATAAAAAATGTTTCAAAGTTTTTACTTTTGAAACATCAAAACTTCTAAAGGTATATTTGTTAGGGACATGTTTGATCTTAAGCTCTGGGTGAGAATCCAAGTACTGAGTTATTCTTTCACACTTCCGAGACACTTGAGTCACTTTTGTCATGTACTTGTAAAATCCACAAGAAATAGTGTTATCAGTTGATCAGTTTTCTTTAGATTTAAAAACTCAAACAAAATTCATTAGCATAGTTAATCATCTTTGGGGATCAAATCTTTCATGTGAGTAAATATATGGAGAGAGTTTTATCAATCTTTTGTCCACACAAATTCCACTGATGAGTTGAAGTCAAGATGGCTGGAAAGGGACAGTTATGACATTTTTTTTTTTGTATGTTGTTCCTGTGGGAGAAAATAAAATATCACTTGTGCTTGACAACCTGGGTTTAAAACAAGTTGCTGGTTTTATTTTATTTTCTTCTTTTTGAGCCTGTTGACATCCCCAGGTGTTTAGGCCCACAAAAAAGGTGATGCTGCTATGGTCCAAGTAACATGTAGGTTATCTGGCTTGTAGTTGCTAGCCCCATACTCAACCAGTTTAAATTCAGAATTGTTGTTCTCCTAGACTGGTCGCTAATATTGCCATACTCTTTTACACAGAGGTGGGAGAAAAGATCATTTCATGATTTTGTTAAGAGAATTAGTGTAAAGTGAATGCAGCCAACATGGCTGGAATTTGAACCCAGCTCATCAGTTTCATTTTCCACAACAATAATCAGTGAATGACACACATCCACTTTTATTTTCTCAGTCTTATCCATTGTCCAGAAACAAAAAGCAACACAAAATATTAAGACCTTCAAGGATTTCTTTTCCAAAATGGTTGCCAGTTGGCTGTTTGAATACAGTTCATATTTCTTTGATGCATTCATTGTTTTTTGAAGCCCTAAAAGTTCAAATGATTGCCCTGCATGATTTTAAAAATTAAAAAAAGAAAAAAATGTGTTGTAAAATATCGTTTGTTGTGTAGCTTTCTTTGTTACCATGCTGATGCCTTTATTTTATTTTATATTTTTTGTCTGTAACTCTTGTTGGCCATTTTAGATTCCTTCCATCTGCTTTATCAGTCTTTGTTTGAGTGCATGAAAAAACAAAATAAAAAGAGACTGTCAGAAAGTTTTATGCATTCAAGACAACATTGCTTTAACTTTGGGAGGCATTGTATTATTTGCACACACATGAATATATATAAAATAGTCTTATGTTTCACACACACACACACACACACATCTATATATATATATTTTATAGTAAAAAAAAAGAAAGAACAGTAAGATATATAATCCAGTGTTCTTATTGATATTTTTATTTTTACAAAACAGTGCAAAAATGTAAATTTACAGAGCATAAATATTATAAATTACCTGATTTAAAAATATGGTTCTATCGCTACACAGGAATTACCATGTTTCAAAAACAGAAACTAACAACTCTGTATCATTGGAAACAAATATTATGAATGTATGTGCTTTTAAAACTCAGTAAATTTAAAAATAAGTTATTCCAAAATTTGCTCGAAAATGAAACAGAACTAGTGATTTTAATTTAATTTTATAATTGAATTTGAAGTTATTAGTTTCTGTTTTTGAAACATGGTATTTCCTGTATAATGATTAAACCATATTTTTAAATCAGTTAATTTTATAATTATTTATTTAAAAATTATAACATAAATATGTTATAAAATCACTACAAAAATAACCATTTTGTTTCAACACCTCCAGTGATGATGTTGAATGTAATTTTATAATTTTAAACTTAATAGAGATTAAATTTGGATTTTAAAATTGGTAATTTTTACTTTTAATTTTAATATCAAATTTTATCATATAATTTAATAATTATTGTTTAGAGTAAATTCTTTTTTAATATTACCCGTATTTTAAAGATCTGAATAGCTATTATAACATGACTTCATTGTCAAGCTTTTTGAATTTTTCTATACTTGTATTTTGATTGGTCATTCTAGCTTTTGTAACAACATTTTCCCCTTGCAAAGGATCGTTAATTAATTTAAAACTTTTAAAACTATTTATTTTACATTCAACATCATCACTTGATAAGACACCGGAGGTGTTGAAACAAAATGGCTATTTTTGTAGTGATTTTATAACATATTTATGTTATAATTTTTAAATAAATAATTATATCTGCTCTACTCTGTATTGAGCACTCTTTTAAGAATAGTAATTGTTGGTTATTGGAATTCATTCCGTATACACCAATCATATACTTGGGTATATATATATAAATATATATAATTATTACCAGTAAAATATTTATAAAATATAATTGTCCATATTTGATCTATATTTGATCCCAACTCATATATATATATATATATATATATATATATATATATATATATATATATATGTACTCGACTCTCCTGTTGAATTCGATGTATGAGGGTCAAGCAAATCAGTTCCTAGGAAACCGATAACCCAACAACAGCGCATGAGATTTGATTATAGTGGTGAAGGTTTTGTGCAGGACCATCCACACTTTTTGAAGGACCGAATACAGAGACCTGGTACACTAAGTTGTCCTTCTCCTAGACCAGTTGCCATCCAAGGCTATAGAACCCAGTCTGTTCTTCTATTTACCCATAGCTGGAGGGAGAAGAGGATTCACACCTTTCTCAAGGGTATTAGCATATAAGTGAATGTAATGGAGAGCTGAGTTCGAATTCAAGTCAAATATATATATATATATATATATATATATATATATATATATATATATATATATATATATATATATGCTCATATACAAATATTGGCAGTACTTTAATCAAGTATTTGGACATGTGATAATGTTTATTTAAGATAGCTTCCCAGAATAAATTTATCTGAAGTAAACACAAATTAGATATTTTAATGTGAAATTTAAGAAGATGAAAATAAATATCCAGAAATGTGGACACGAAAAAGAAAACTATAAGCAAGATAAATATTTAGATGCATAATTCCAGCAACTTTAGCCTGTCCGGTGGTTGAAAGAGTTGCCTATTTCAAATTGGCACCAATCATCAGTGATCAGTACCACTTGGAAGTCTGACAATATATAATCTTCTCAACACCAGTTCCTTAAAGATTTTTTTTTTTTTAAGGTTAAATAAATGTCTTTAGTGCCGGCAGCAGATCCTCCTCATTTCTGCAAGCATTCCTTTGTTTTCCTTAGGTGTAAACCTAAAGTAAAAGAAAATTTTGTAGTCCTAAATTTCCAGGAACTGGTTCAATAAAGGCAGGTAATCTTTAGGAACTAATTCTGATTATTTTCTTTTCAATCTGAGAATGGAAACAAATCATTTTATGGTATCAAAAAGAATTAATCCATTTTGATAATTTAATAGAAAATACTTATTTATTAAGATATTTGCAGATTTAAAATTCTGTTCTCATTATATTTCTATTCAGAAGTATGATGCTTTTTGATTAGTGTCATCTGCTGTGTTATGGTTTCTTAGCCACATTCAAAATGAATCACTGCAGTCCCAAAGATCCAATGGAAATCTTATCAAATTTATGATGAGAAGATTTACAACAATTTTTTTTCATTAGGCAAATACACAAGCATAGCATAACTAACATTTTACTTAGTCCACCGGCTATTAAAATATAAGATTATTTTCAGATAATCCAACAACTGGTTTGCTAAGCTTTTTTAATTTTGGGAATCACTTTGATGTCATTACTGGGGTATAAACCTTACCCAGTCCCCTTTTATAGATTTATTCTTGTATTCAGCTTTATTTGATAAAGATCTTGTAGCAATGAAGATATTTATTCTGCTTAACAAAGCACTACACTGCTACACAATCTTTAACAGATTACTCTGAATAAATATCTCTGCTGCTACACAATCATCATTAGGTTGCATTGAATATATATCTCCGTTGCTGCCCAATCTTTATCAAGTTAAATAACTATATTGTTACATGATCTTTTTCAGGTTAAGCTGAATAGATATCTCTGTTGCTACACAATCTTTTTACTCTCATTTTAAATTGTGAAGTAGTCAAGAATGTATTAAATGGGGATGAAAACAACACAAGAAAATTGCAGTTTAAATTCTGATATTAAATTTTTACCATTTCATCAATTATTCAGACAATTTCTGATGAGTTTTTCTCTTTGTTACTCTGCAATTTTACAAATTTAAGGACAGTCGTAGAGTGACAACTAGGTCTCATCTTTTTACAGTTCAAATAGCTAGATGTATCCGTAAGTTCTATGCTAACAGTTTCTTCTCTTGCACTTCTCACTTGTGGAACTCTCTTATGGTTTCTTGTTTTTCAATCAATTTTGATCTCAAAAGATTTAAACACAATATGAATCATCATCTTTTGTCTCTTTAAATCCTATTCATTCATTGTACTCTCTCCTTAATAATTTTTCACAGTCTATCTCACTCTCAGTAACCCCTTGCATCTTAGTGGCTTTATCACCTTGTTTGAGGTGAAACAATTATAAAAACATCCTTACCATTTTTTTTTGTTTCAGTCACAATATTTCAACTGGCATTTTCTTGTTTTCCATATTGACTCATAGGCCTCTTTTTTCTCAGCTATTTAATTCACCTGGCCTTGTTCCAAACAATCCTAAATAAATATGTACATTAATTTAACAGCCATAATATTAACTTGCAAAATGTGTGTCACTGTCTGATGAGATGTGATTCAGTTTATATTTTCAACAGTCAAGTTCATCTGGAGATCTGTCTGGTGAAAACCAACTGCAAAGATGTCAGGCTGTTAAAATATGCATTTCTTCATGACAGACAGCAAAGTCTGCAGAAACAATAATAAGAGTTTAGAATTGTTAACATTAAGCTCGTTCCCAGAATAACACGCATAAGGCAAAATTCTGCTTTCATTAAAAAAATAAGCACATTTCAAGAGTAACTGCCACAAGGCAAAAGCTAGTTTTCATTTAAGAATTAAACAACTTCCCATAATAACTGCCATGAGGCAAAAGCTTGCTTTCATTTTAGAATTAAGCTAGTTCCTATAATAACTATGATAAGGCAAAAGCTAGCTTTCATTTAAGAATTAAACAAGTTTCTATAATAAAGGCCACATGGCAATAGCTCGCTTTCATTTAAGAAGTGAGATAGTTCTTATAATAACTACCATGAGGCAAAATTCTGCTTTCATTTATAAATTGAACTAGTTCCAATAACTGCCACAAGGCAAAAACTAGCTTTCATTTAAGAATTGTTCCCTAATAATTGCTACAAGGCAAAAGTTAGCTTTCATTTAAGAATTAAACAACTTTTCATAATAACTGCTATGAGGCAAAAAATAGCTTTCATTTAAGAATTAAACAACTTCCCGTAATAACTGCTATGAGGCAAAAGCTAGCTTTCATTTTAGAATTAAACAAGTTCCTGTAATAAATGCCACATGGCAAAAGGTAGCTTTCAGTTAAGAATTGAGCTAGTTCCTATAATAACTATGATATGGCAAAAGCTAGCTTTCATTTAGGAATTATTCCTTAATAACTGCTATAAGTCAAAAGTTAGTTTTCACTTATGAATTGAGCTAGTTCCTATAATTACTATCATAAGGCAAAAGCTAGCTTTCATTTAAGAATTGAGCTCATTCCCAAAATAACTGCCACAAGGCAAATGTTTCATTAAAAAATGATTTGCTTGGAAGCCTGTTGCACTAAATAAGAAACATGAGTTTTTATGGGCCAAGTATGAAAGCTGTTACTTAGACTGCTTTTAAGAGAGTTCTGTAGGTTCAATCCTGATTGTATCTCAAGAACAGTAAAGAATAATGGTAACATAAACATTTGAGGATGAATTTATGCTAGATGGTGTTGGTAAACTTAAACAATCTGATCAATCTGGAAAGGTTAAAGTAGAAATCTTTGCAAAAACAATTGCTTTATATACTGTTGTAGCATACCTACAGACGATAATGGATATGTCCCCATTCACATAAATACAGTAGTACATACTGTATGTTAGTCTACAGTTAGAGATTCATTGTGGAATTCACTTGACTCACTTTTAACAGTTGACTACTTCTACGCACCACTGGCGAATCTTATAGGTGTTGTTCTTATCCTAAGTATTATCATTCATTACCAACTTTCATGTGATTATTCTATTCTATAACCTTCCCTATATTACAACTTTATATATATAGTAAAGGTAATAAATCCATTGGTATATAATCAAAGTCGATCCTAGTAATATAAAATATTAAAACTGATCCAGAAAAAGAGCTCAATGTAAGACTGACAAATTTTTCATAGGCTGAAATAAGCATATTCTCCAGATGAGGTAATTTTGGATTTTATTATGTACTGTATACATATATATATGATAACAGTATATAAATGTTTATACATCAAGAACAATATTGGTGTATACAAATCTATGACAAAGTGGAAAAAAGTTGTGGTTTGAAAAAACGAATTTGAATTTTAAAATCCCAGCATCCCCTGTTTGTGTGCATTATGTAGTTGCACCAGCATAACAAATTTAGTCTGATTAAGTTCTAAATAATGAAACATATCACACAAAAACTTTTTCCACTTTGTCATATATATATATATATATATATATATATATATATGAGTCATGGTAGAGTAATGGATAGCGGCTTGGATTGAGGAATTGGATAGCATAGTTCAAATTCCAGTCAAATCCATTACATTCACTTACATGCTAATACCCTTGGGAAAGGTGTGAATCTCCTTCTTCTCCCTCCAGCTATGGGTAAATAGCAGGACAGACTGGGTTCTATAGCTTTGGATGGCAACTGGTCTAGGAGAAGGACAACTCTGAATTCAAAACCTGCAGAGGGTTGTTTGGGGACCTTGTGGCATGTAGTGCACCAGGTCTCTGTAATCAGCCCTTCAAAAAGTGTGGATTGTCCTGCACGAAACCTTCGGCACTTTAATCAAATCTCATGTGCAACCATATATAAATCCCAAATTTAAAAATTAATCAGTTTGTCTGATGATTGTAAATAGCATGAAACTCAGGGTCACAAACTCACACCAATCCAATTAAATATATCTATTAATATATATTTCTTAGTTCTGTCTAACCACATTGAGCACTGTTATGTTTACACCTTAAAGTAAATTTGTTAAATATTTATTTGCTTACCTGTGTATGCACGCTAACATGCACATATACGTTTGCTAATATATAGTTATTTGATTTACTCACCTATTGTGTGTGTTAACTGGATGTAGAATTGTATCCAAAACAACATCAAAATAATGAATTAATCAGACAAAGCGGGAAAGCTTTTTGACAACATTTTTTGCCAGTGTCTATTTTAGGTTCAGCTTTACAGGTCAGAATGAAAAACAAAACTGTGTGTAGGGAAAATGCGTTGGGATATTTGAAGATAAGAGGAGCAATAAATCAAATTACCTTATCAAATATGACACCCAGAGACCAAGACATATATATATATATATATATATATATATAAAAGTAAAATAAACACCAGACAGCTTACCAAAACCTAAACTCTTATCTTGATACAATCAAAGATAACAAAAACTGAAAAAAGAGAGAGAAAAAAGGTCTGAAAGGAAACTTATCTACTTAGTAAAGTGCTCAAGGTCTAGATTGCCTAGACCAAGCAAAAAACATTTACCAATGTTAAATCCTATGAAATGCTGGCTCTTTTTGTGACATGAGTTTCACACACACACAATCTTCAAAATGACTTGAATGGATACACACACACATATATATAATATTAGTGGTAAATATACACATACATATGCAATCATATATATAGAATATATAAATACATACATATATATATATATATATATATATATATATATACATACATACATACATATATATTTGTATAAAAAAATAATTCCAAGAGGATAGAATCCAGGTAGAACTCAATGTCCAGGACAGAGTAAGGATATAATAAAAAGGCTCAAACACTAATATTCCATGGTATTAGTGTTTAAGCCTTTTTATTATATATATATTCACGAAAACAAACGCCATTGTCAAGGTGGAGCAGATTCGAATGACTTCCTTTTTCAGCAAGATGGAGTACCACCCCATTGGCATCTCGGGGTTAGTGCTTATCTGAATGAAAACGTGCCTCAGCGATGGATTGGGAGGAGAGGTACTAAAGACCTTGCTCTCTGTGCTTGGCCTGCCAGATCCCCGGACCTCACTGTATGTGACTTTTTCTTGTGGGGGTATGTTAAAGACCAAGTTTATGTTCCAGCACTTCCAGCAAGTATCGATGACTTGAAAGATCGAATAACAGCTGTAATCAACACGGTGGACCGTGGCATGCTGAGGCGCGTTTGGGAGGAATTCTCATATCGGCTTGATGTTGTCCGCGCTGCCGGTGGTGGCCACATTGAGCATTTATAAAACATGAAATGAAACTTGAATGTATATACAACACATGTTTTCATACTAGAGGTTTGTGATTTTTTTCGTTATTGACACATCATGTGATGACTTTGGCGTATTCTTTTTGAAACACCCTGTATATTACATAAAATATTAAACCACAAACCTTGTCACTAATCAAAATAACTCCATTAAATCTAAACTAGTTATGATCAGTATAAAGTATCAATTTCAATGCTCATTACAAGACTGTTACTTTGGACTTTGGAACCAGGCCATTTCCAAACCTGAAATGTTAGAAATCACCCTACAAGAAACCTTATTTAAACATAGTCTTGCCAGCTCCTTCCATATATTGTTGAGTTATCAAAGATAGAACAAAGCTTAAAACAGGACATAAAACAATTGTTAATGCTTACAAATAAGGTTTTTATTGTTTCATGAAATACAAGGGCTAAAGAAAAAGCCTAAAACCCTAAAATAATATATACTTACTCTCCTGAATGGATCAGCATGCATCTGTATATCAAAAATGAGCATGATCGTGTCACCAAAACACTCTGCTGCTGTCAGCTGTTGCAGAAAGTTGTAAATGTGTGGCACTGCCTTTGTAACTGCTCAACTAAGTAATGGCAGATGATTAAAAAAGTGCCAGACCATGGGAGTTGCCAGACCACAATGTACCAGATTAAAGAGGTCATAATATATGCAGTATATATAAAATATATACAATCTTTAGACATTTAACAGCGTAATAATAATGCCAATAACTCTCTGTCACTGAAACAGACTAAATGATATGCATATAATGAATGTCATCATTTGCTTTAAAATAGACACCCCGAACCTACCTTGACTTGGCCTCTTTCCAAAAGTAACTAATATGTTGATACAATGTTAACCCTTACGCCTCTTATTGAAATAATTGCTTCAGCCGCTTCCATATTAATTAATTTTATGAATGAATATGCTTATAAAGATGCATAAATTTCAAGATTAGTTATTCCAAAAATTTTGCTTGAAGATGAAACAGAGCTTGATACTTTAATTCAATTTAATTTTAATAATTAAATTGAAGTTTTTAGTTCCTGTTTTTGAAACATGAGAACTCTTATGTAGCGATGGAATCATATTTTTAAAAAATAATTATAATTTAGGCTCTACTTATGTATTGAGCACTGTTTTTTAAAAATTTAAAATAAAAACAAAAATACTAAAGAACTTTGAATTATTAACCTAACGTGTTCTTTCCTATTTTTCTATATATTTGCACACATATATATATGTATATATATATATATATAAATATATTTAAAATAATAGGAAAGAACAGTGATATTTATAATTCAGAGTTCTTAGCTTTTATTTTTAAAAACAATGCTCAATACGAGCAATATGAGCTTAATATCATAATTATTTTTTTTTAAATATGATTCCATGACATAGAACATTCTATGCTTCAAAACTGAAAACACCAAATCTAGATTAATTTTAAAAATTAAATCTACAATACAGAGTTTTGTTCCATTATCAAGGGATTTTAAGAATAACTTTCTAAGAAATTGATTTACTTAATATTAGTGTAGATGATGTTAATATTTTTTTGGTGGGGTTAAAGGTAGTTTAATTTTTATTATTATTAAGGGGTGGTCAGGTTCTAAGCTAACTCTTGTATCGTCATCTATTGTGATTGTAAATTCGGTCAAATTTAAGTGGGGGATTGAGGTGTCTATTCATTGACATCTACTTCCTTTTTTGGTCGCAGTTATTTAAGATACTGTCTTATTTTTAAACATTGTCTGGGTTTAAATGACAATATATTTGGCCTTTCCATTTTTTTAAATTAATCTAGATTTGGAATTTTCTGTTTTGAAACATAAGATGTTCTGTGTCGCGATGGAATTATATTTTTAAAAAAATAATCATTATAAATATATATATAAATATATATATATATATATATATATAAGTTTGAGTACAGTCACAGTTTGAGCTAACACAAGAGATTATATAAAAATGGCACAGTATTATAGGCTCATTGTTAGAGATTTCAAGTGTCAGGTCAGCCAAACACAAACATCAAATGGAAAAATTTTATGTACCAAATACACATATAATGGTAAGGGCAACAAATGTAGTCTGTCAAAAATATCACTATTAAAGGGCATGGGTTATGAAAAAATATTAAATAAAACAAGAACTCAAGCTATATTTTGTCTTAGTGCTTTCCCTGTATATGGAAAAATTGCACCCCAAAGATGACAATTTGAAATTGTTGAAAATACGTGGCTCGTCAATTCCATCTGACAACAACTCAAATATAAGTATCATATTATTCAAGGAATTGATAGTGTTGTAACCTAGGGAAGATTACAGAATAGAATAATCACACAAAGGTTGGTAATGAATGATAATACTTAGAACAAGAACAACACATATAAGATTTTGACAGCAGTTATGTAGAAGAAATAGTCAACAACTAAAAGTGTATTCAACAATGAATCTCCAACCACAGACCAGCATACAGTATTTACTACTGTATTTATATGAATAGGGACATACCCATTATCGTCCATACGTCCTACAACAGATAGTAAACTAATGTCTCGTTAATCGTGTTAGCGATGTGATTTCACCATTAATCACATTAACACTGCCAATTAATTCTTTGTATAAATTACTTTTTTATGATATATATATATATATATATATAATAATCTTATAAATGTAAGAAAGTATACTCGTCTACACAAACCTTAGGTGTATTGGGTTGTAAATGAACAAACCAATACCTAAGGAAAAAAAAGGAATAAAAAAAGAAAGAACTAGGAACATGTAACATGTAATTTTGGCGAAAATAATGGCCCAGAATCCAAGCTCAGAGTCCAAAGAAAAAACCTCCGACACGAGTAAAATAAAATAACTAAGCAAAATGCTCAATACGCTAAGTAGAGCAAATCTAACTATGAGCCTAAAGAGCCAGGCAAACCTACCTAGGTTTTACCTACATGGATCGTCAGGATATCCTGACCAAAGATGTAACAATAGAACAGAATATAAATAGCCTACAATGTAAAAACGTGACCATGTGACCAAAAAACAAGTTTGGTCATATTTTTATGTTGTAGGCTATTTATATTCTGTTCTATTGTTACCTCTTTGGCCAGCATACCCTGACGATCCGTGTAGGTGAAACCTAGGTAGGTTTGCCTGGCTCTTTAGGTTTATAGTTAGTTCTATATATATATATATATATATATATATATATAAAAAGAATATGTTATGTTAAGAAAGTTTTTTCACTGTATTTCTAGAAAATAAATGCAAGTCGTCTTTATAATAATAATTCTCAATATCTAAAGAATAGAATATAGTTATTAATAGCAAGAAATACCTGTGAAAATATCACAGTTTTCCAATTTGAATTTTCTGATGAAACTTAATTCTTAAGTTAATGATTGAATAAGATCATGGTGAGTTCGATGACAGTAAAATATTCATAGAAATTCCTCTGTCATATTATTAAATATTTGAGCTTAACAATTTGTTATATGGGAATAAAGTGTCACTGCCAACACTGGAGTTTGAACATAGATTGCCGGTGATCAAACACAGGCAATCCTATTATTGAAATAAGTAGACCATAGGGGAAACTCATATATGGAAGGTAGTGTGTGTCTAAGTGATCGCCATTCTAGTCTATACTCTATTACTAAAGGATCGCTATTTCTATTCTATCCTCTATTACTATATGCACTGCTATTCCTTACATTATTCACTATACTATTTCTCTATTCAGATCACTATATGGATTACTATTTAAGTGAGTATTATCTAGCAAGTACTATTAGTGTGAGTTCTATGCAAAGGTGTCTGACACCAGCATTGTTCAACAGCGTACTATT
Organism: Acanthosepion lycidas; assembly: GCA_963932145.1. NCBI lineage: Eukaryota > Metazoa > Mollusca > Cephalopoda > Sepiida > Sepiidae > Acanthosepion > Acanthosepion lycidas. The sequence continues at coordinate 53,397,838 of OZ010613.1, read as the reverse complement.
GTTGTAATCTGCGATTACAAAGTCTCTACTACAACGAGCATTATGAAAGTGACAACGAGTATTCGTTGGCATCACAAAAGTGGCAACAAGTATTCACTGACATCACAAAACAATTTTAACAAAACATTGCAGCAAAAATCATAAATATGAATGCTGATGGTTATTTAAAGAAGTAAGCGGTTACAAATGAAAAGATTTGAAATTGATAGTTTTTTCCATTTTAATGAAAAAATGTTAAACACTTCTATCTTCCCTTGCTTTCTTTCTTTCTTTCTTTCTTTCATTGAAAATAAGTAGCATTTCTGATATGTTTTTTCCATCTTTCCATGCATCAAAACAGAATAGTCCATTATTTGTGAGGTATTGGCAGGGCGTAATGGTTGTGCTAAGGGAGAAACAAGCTGAATTATAAGATAATGGTAATGTCGTCAGCTTTATTTTGTATCTAAGAATTTAATTTCTTCTTTTCTGATCACTTCCTTTATGATGATGACATTGATGACTAAGTAGACCAATTCTTGCATGGAAGAATTGATGGTATTGACTACATGATGGTGTTGGTTGAGGACAAGGTTGATTTTGTCAAGCTTTTCTCTTTTGTCATTTGATGTCTTCCTTTTTTCTTCTGGTGGCTATGAAGATTTTAGCTTCAATGGTGAGTGAACAGAGCCAGTTGTTATGGTCTCGGGCTTGTGTTTTAAATGATTTAGGTTCAAGTTCAATAGATTTCAGTGTTGTTTTGAATTGGTCTTTTTTTTTATCTTCGAAGAGGGTAGATCTGTGGTCCTTTCCCTGAAGTGAAAACTTTGATTCTTCCATAAATGTACTGACCATCAGTCAGACAGTGTTTTATGATCAGTGTGTGTGTGTGTATGTATATATATTATTTCTTACCAGATAACCTCAAAAGAGTATATGTACATAAGTAATAAGAAATCAATGTAGGTGTATATATATAATTGTAGGCTTTATCTTGTATCTAAGAATTTAATTTCTTCCTTGCTGATCACTTCCTTTATGATGATGACACTGATGACTAAGTCGACCAATTCTTGCATGGAAGAATTGATGGTATTGACTACATGATAATGTTGATGGAGGACAAGGTTAATTTTGTCAAACCTTTCTCTTTTGTCAATTGACTTCTTTCTTTTTCTCTTCTGGTGGCTTTTAAGAGTTTAGCTTCGATGATGATGGAACAGTCCCAGTTTTTATGGTCTCAGGCTTATGTTTTTAAATGATTTAGGTTCTAGTTCAGTAGATTTCAGTGTCGTTTTGAGTTGTTCCTCATATCTTCAAAAAAGGTTTTTTCCTGGAAGTAAGTTCACACTGAATAAGACTTGACATGGAAACCTTGACCCCTCCATTTTTGCTACATATCCTGAACATCAAAAATGGTGTTTCATAATCAGCAATTCAATGCTTTCCAGGACTTTTTTATTGCTCACATTGTATTCCAATTTGATTTTTAAATCTCTTCTTCTTTGTGAAGATATTGTCCAACATTCACTGCCATATAGGAGAAATAATATTAAGTAACAGTTCAGGACTCATGTCTTTGTTTCTAACAAAAATTTTCCTCTTAATACTTTGCTTAGCTTTTGGAAGACACCTTTCATGATCACAATGCACCTTTCAGCAAAATGAAGCTTGTATACATTATTTCCTACCAGGTAACCTCAGAAGAGTATATGTACATAATAAGTCAATGTAGGTGCATATATATCATTGTAGGCTTTATCTTGTATCTAAGAATTTAATTTCTTCTTTGCTAATTGCTTCCTTTATGATGATGACATTGATAACCAAGTAGACCAATTCTTGCATGAAAGAATTGATGGTATTGACTACATGATAATGTTGATAGGACAAGCTTGATTTTGTCAAGCCTTTCTCTCTTGTCAATTGACTTCTTTTCTCTTCTGTTGGCTTTGAAGGTTTTAGCTCTGATGGTGACAGAACAGCTCTAGTTGTTATGGTCTCAGGCTTTAAATGATTTAGGCTCAAGTTCAGTAGATTTCAGTGTTGTTTTGAGTTGGTCTTTTTTATCTTTGAAGAGGGCCACCCTGTGGTGCTTTCCCTGAAGTGAGCTCACTGAATAAGACTTGATATGGAAACCATGACATTCTTGCTAATAAAAGTAATACTAATTTTGTGCTGGTGAGATGGAAAAGCACTAGGAAGAGGAAAAAAAGTAAGTTATGTTCTGACCCCAAAAAGAAGAGATATTGAGCAAATTTTCATGGGAAAATTAGCTCAGGGAGAGGTGTTGTAATGGAATGTCCCACACTCCCTATCCTATGTGGACTGACTATATCAGTAGATATATATAGTGAGCATAGGATATACCTGTGGGCTTGCATGGGGAATTAGTTGGAGATTTGTTTCCAACTGTGCTAGTCAAACTCTCTGCCTCCAGGCAGAGAGGATCCCCAGATGTCAAAGAGCAGAGTCTCGTTTCAGGAAACAGCTACCCAACCCCGTCTTATACGGGGAATTTTATGGCTGAACATATCAAATTCAGCCTTGTGCCACATCTGAGTGCATGGGGCAGTTAGTAGATATCTTTGCTTCAGGAATTACTAGCTTGCTAACTGATTTCCTGTCTTTCAGTAGTGTATTCTCTTTTATAATAAACCTCTCTTTCTTTCATCTACACCCGTGTTGCTGTTCCTTTCACTCAAGTACCACCTTTGCCTGTTTGTAACATTCTTTAAGGATACAACAACTAATAAATAAAGTTATTACATCTCTACTTAGTACTTTATTAGTCTTGTAATCCTCTAACCAGGTGACAAAGTTATTTTTTATTTACTTTTACAGATCATATTTTTCTGCAAAGACATTGTGGTATGACATGAAGTTATAACATCATCATTCCTAAGAAAAATAAATTCAAATGATTTTATGTCATAATTAAATGTTTTTTAGCAAAATATGATCTGTGAAAGTAAATAAAAATACTTTCATCTACTAATGAATACATTTCAAGATTTTTACAGTGCTTAGTAATCATTTTATTATATATATATATATATATATATATATATATATATATATATATATATATATATATATATATATTGTTATTATTATCATTATTTATAATAAATATAAAGTTTTCAACAATGTTTAAATATGGCAATGTTTCTTTTTTAATTAGATAATTAGAATTTTAATAAAACCTAAACATAAGAAAGTGGATATATACATTTTCTTAATTTTTGAGGCTTGACAACAAAGATATTAAACACTATTAGCTTTTTTTTATCAATTTCACGCCAATAAAGGTAGTAAAGCCACTAAGACACAAAGCGTTCACTGGGTGTGGAAGAATTAGAAACAGAAACCTTGCTAATGAGCAAGAACAAAAAGAGTAATCAGGAGGACAGTAGATAGCAATTGACATTACTTATTCAATATGACAGATTTTCTCTGCATTTTTTTTAAAATTAACTTTAAAAATTTAAAAATTTTCAAAATGATTTTTTTCAAAAAAGAGTAAAAAGTGGAGTAATCTATAATTGCTGGAGTTTTAGGCCTTGAATCTCTATTAATTAGTCATTTTTGATCCACGATCACAATTATTTAAAAAATTAGGAAATTAAAACAAGTAATCTGTGATATAAAATAATCTGAGAAGAAAATGCATTAATTTTGGAAAATCTTATATTTATTCAAATTTTCTTGTTCTACATGTCATTGATATTTTTATAAAATTATGAATAAAATATGTTTTTTCATAGGTATTTATCTATAAAATAGTAAATAATAAATATAGCAACTTATTGGTCCATGCATTTTGAATATTTCTCAGCTAAGTCTCTGCCCGAACACGGAGGTCTTGTCTTGTCTTGTCACGAGCCTGGGACTGACTTTGATGTGACTGGTATTTACAGGTTGCCCCACTGTAAACTAGTTGTAACAAAATCATAAAAATATCTGAACCAACTATAAGGAAATCCTTATTATTTACCATTTTATAAAGTTCCAATTGATTGGCAACTCACCAATATCTTACTATTTCAAAAAACACAATTTATTAGCTTCAACAATTGCTTTAGTCAAGGTGCTTAGTGTCCATTCTTCATTTTAAGATTTTTTCATCAGTCAGTGCTTGGCTGCCAATAATCTGTTGGCAGTTTTTCTAGGCATTTTTAAAAAATTAACAATGATTTAAAACTTTTTCAAAATGATGTTTTTCAAAAAAGAATAGGAAATGTGGTAATCTATAATTGCTGAAGTTTCAGCCTCGAATTTGTTTCAATTAATCATTATTGATCCAAGATGAAAATTATTTTAAAAAATGGGAAATTAAAACAAGATTTAAATCTGGGATTTAAAATAATTTAAGAAAATGTATTATGTTTGGAAAATCTATGTTTATTTAAATTTTCTTGTTCTATAGTTCATTAATATTTTTATAAAATTATGAATCTTGTAAATAAACATTGCTGAGGGAGTCAAAAGTGTATCCATTAATAGCAGTACCAAGGGAATAACAGTCCTCTTGACAGACCATGATTTTGCAAGCACAAAGGTTAAACATTGCCAAATTTTCTTTAATTTCAAAATCATAATATAACTCTAACATTAAAAATAACTTATCATATACATACAATTATAGACAATATTTACAGATTCTGGCACAAAACATAGTTTGTCTTATATATGAACATCATTCTTTCATAGCCATGGTTTTTGTTGAGAAAGGACTGGGATTAATTTTGCATATAGCAGGGTAGGTCACGCCTGACAGAGGATCTGTGTCATAATGATTTGAAGCAAGTTTTTACAAGGCCGGGTGCTCTTTCTGACATGAAACTCAGATACACAGGAAGGTTTCCATTCAAGGCTTGAGACTCTATCCTAGCCTTATATATATTGATATAATGGAATATACATACACCTGTGTTCCCCCACACTTGAAAATGATTGGCTGGTGTCCGTCATAAATACCGACAGACGTGTAGGTGTGGGTGAGTCAGAGCTTTAGTCTGAGAGCTAAGTCTATACAACGCCCATTGGACTACGCCATTGATCTACACTTCTTACCTGCGACTACAACGCGTACCAGTCAATTACTGCTACCGTGTTCTACTTGGTTATAGTAGCCAAAACCACTTAGCTACTTCGTTCAAATATATCTCTTTCCTGGACATATCAGTTTAAAAGGGAGCTAAAAATGGAACGGTTCGTTGATACATTTATTATATAATGGAATATGCATACACCTGTGTTCCCCCTCACTGGAATATGATTGGCTGGTGTCCGTTATAAATATCAACGGACATGTAGGTGAGTCAGAGCCTTAGTCTGAGAGCTAAGTCTATATGACACCCATTGAACTACGCCATTGATCTACACTTCTTACCTGCGACTACAACGCGTACCAGTCGATTACTGCTACCATATTCTACTTGGTTATAGTAGCCAAAACCACTTAACTACTTCGTTCAAATATATCCCTTTCCGGGACATATATATTATTTGTTATATGTGCTCTTCAAAATGTCCTTGTTCTTTTACAAAACACATTTCAGTTCTTTGCCTGTCTGATTCATTAACCCATCGAAGAGTTTCCTCTCATTTTACTGCATTCATATTTAAATCTTTCTTTCAGTTCCTTGGTATTTCTTGGGCACATCTGATAAACAACTGATTTCAAATATCAAAAACAAATTAGACATTTAAAACATAATTAAGTAATTAACCCCTATGGTGCATGACTTTTGCCACACCCAATTTTTTCATTTCGTTGTTGGAAGTGTTACCTGATGATCCGGAGTCCTTTAAAAGGATTTTGGTGAAATAAATTATTGTAATGGTACCTTAAAGTGGTCTGTTTTTCATTAAATTTATATATATATATATATATATATATATATATATATATATACCTATACATAACTATGAACCTAAAGAGCCAGGTAAACCTATCTAGGTTTCATCTACATGGATTGACAGAGCAAGCTGACATAGTTACAAAGTTACTTTTGCTTTACTTGGCTTGGAGGTTTTTTTCTTTGTACTCTGAGCTGGGATTCTGGACGATTGTTTTCGCCTCAATTTCATGGTCTTAGTTCTTCCTTTTTTTATCCCTTATTTTTCCTTGGGCATTGGTTTGTTTAATTATTATTATTATTATATATATATATATATATATATATATATATATATATATATATATATATATACATAGTATTTGTTTAGTTTGTCTGATGATCACAAAAGTGTGAAACACCCTATATATATATATATATATATATATATATATATGAAGAAATATAGTCATAAGGTGTGCTATATTTATGGAATAAAGTGCTCAATATCAGAGATAGAGCGTGTGTAAATATAAAAGTGAATATAGAAGTCAACACTTAGAGGTGACAGTCTGTTTCATGCTATATGCAATCGTCAGGCCACGTATGCTGTTATTTTTCTCGGCTATTTATACATATATGGGTCAGTGGTGCATTGTGGGTAGTCTATTATGGCGGTTATTTTACCGGAAGTCGTTTATTTATTTATTTGGGTTAAATTATTTTGCTTGTTTTTATTTTTTGTTTCTTATTTTATTTATTTATTTACTTATTTTTTAAACAGTGTTTTTTTATTAACATATTAAAGATTTGTTTATATCACTTATTTAATAGTTTTGTTTTGGTTTGAGAATTTAATTAAAGCTATTTGTTCGGTTTTGTGGTTGGTTGTTGTAGTTTATTGTAACTATTATTTTGGCAGAAACAGTTTTTTAATTCATGTTTATTTGGGTTGATTATCTTTATTTGTTTTTTCTAACGGTAACTTTATCGGGATTGGTTAGTTTATTTATTTACTTGGATGAATTTAGGTCAATTTATTTTACTTGTATATTTTCTCTTTTCGGTTTTCGGTTTTTAAGTAACGTAGTATATATTTATTTATTTTTTATTTTATTTTATTTTTTATTTTGTTTTATTTTATTTTATTTTATTTTTTTTTATCGCTATATAACAGTTATAGCTATTTTTCGTCCGATTTTTTGGTTTGATTTTTTAGTCTAACTGATATTTTGGTCATAATGGTTTGCTACGTTGTTTATTATTTACTTTATTTATTTGGGTTCGTTGTTTTTTTGTTTTGTTTTTGTTATTATTATTATTATATTTCGTCTATTCTAACAGGTGTGATTTGGTAATTTGGATTAATTAATTTAGCTTATTTTTATTGTTATTTTGTTTACTTGTTTATCTATTTGTTTTTATTTTA
>OZ010613.1:53343087-53385587 GCA_963932145.1 Acanthosepion lycidas | reverse complement strand
TTTATGTTATATTAATGGGTAAAGTGCTCAATATCAGGGATAGAGCATATGTAAATATAAAAGTGGACATTGTGGTCAACACAGTGGCAATAATAATATATATGTGATAAAGAACACATAGGAAACATTTATCAATCTAACATGTTTCACTTCTATTAAAGCTTCTTCAGAGAATGAGGTATGAAGAAAAATAAGAAATTCTGGTATTTTTACTTCTGTTTGATTTTCATGGGTTATTCATTCATTTTTTTTCTTATTCTTCATATCTCAATCTTTAATAAAAGTGAAACGTTAGATTGATAAACATTTCCTATTTATTCTTTATCCTATTGTCAGATTCCAATCTATATTTAATCTGAACTCATATATTTAGTTAAAATATAATATAACACTTGAGTTGCATATTAGAATCTCACACCACCAAATAATTTCTTGGAAATGTTTCTAAAAGAAAGAGATCTTATAAGTTGAAATTCATATGGCATATTCATCATATATGTATGCCTCCCCAAAATTGAGCCACAAATCTGACACCTCCACTAATATTTGATCTTCATGGGCTATTCATTTATTCATTCTTTCTTTCTTTTTCTCTATATCTCATTCTCTGGTGAAGCTTTAATAAAAGTGAAACATGTTAGATTGATAAACGTTTCCTATTTGTTCTTTATCATATATATATATATATATATATATACATATAAATAGAATTTTAAAAATCAAAATTATGAGCATGAAATAATCTTTTACTGAAATTACACACAAATTTTCTAATCAGGTCAAGATTAAACTCTTTAATTAAAATCCCATGTAGACTCTACTCATAATCATAAATTATGGATGATATTTGCTTGCATGTATGTGCTTTTTTTAATAGGTGTTTCAATTAGCAATTTTGTGTGTAACAAGATCACAGTAAAACATACATACAGGGCTGGTGCATGCTATACATGAACCCACCGACCTTCAAGACTGATTTGGGGTCCTGGGCCATGCTTTGCGACCCTTTCTATCTTATCAACATATTTTTTTCTACCTACATTTATATACATTACAAATTAAACCAAGCACAACTGACTATTAAAGGATGAAAAATATTTGCAGATGTAGATGTCATTCTGTAACTGTTTTTTTTTTCATTCAAATCTGTTAATTTTTTTTGTTCATACTAAGTCTCAAAAATACACTATATAAAATTCACTAGTTCTTATCCATAATGTTGAACGTGTTAAAATTATTCAACTTTTTAACAAGAAAAATCTCAAGCTAATATTAAAAATTACCATAAAACAATGATGATTTATTTGAGATGGAATGATCTATTATGACCTGTCTCTAATTTGTATTTATTGTTTATAATTTGTATTATCATAGATACATTGTATTTATTTTCAATTTTTCTAGTTGAATAGTTCATGTACATTGCATATGATCCATTATTGTACATAATTAAGTTACAATAGAATTTGTATTTTATACGAATTCTAATTTATGGAAATTGAGATGTAGTAGAATGGGGCACAAGACACTTGCACCAACTCTGTATATATACGTACATACCTATATATGTACATGTGTGTGTGCATTTTACCATGTTCCTCTCTTTACACGGCTGCTCACACTCTTTTGTCACTCAACATCAGTGCTTGACATGACCCATACATGTGTCAATGTTGTTGATATCAAAGCAATTATACTAACATCTTTTATTTTCCTCCCATTCTTTTTCAATGGCTTAGCACTAACAATAAAAGAAAAAAAAAATGAACAACTGGTTTCTCAGGAAATTGTGCAGAGACAATTATATGTTTAATGAATGCGCTTCAGTCTCTACATCCATGCTCATCCAGCCATATTGGATTTGTACACTGAAAAACATGGCATCGGTTAAAGTTTGGTACCAGGAATACATACAAAAGAGGAGGAACAGATAAGCCTTGAGCTTTTTATTGAGGAAATTTCAGTTGGAATTGGGATTTTACCATCTGAGTCCAGTCTATATTAACAGTAAGTATAAATTTTATTTCTTTATGGCTTTTAGCTTTTCTGCAATTGAACGTTTGAAAAAATGAATTTCCCTAATCTAAAATTTACATTCATTTTGAATAGAGCTCCCTTTCTCATCCATTTCTTATATTAAATTCCCAAGTGACGTGCATTGTATTATTTGACCACAATGAAACATTTCCAGATATTTAAATTATTTTTCAGCACAAAACAATTTAAGACTCATCTTCAGTCAGCTCCAGTGGGGAAAAGTTTCATATCAGGAAACACTGTGCATAAAAATAAAGATGCATCAATATTTTTCATTGACTAGTTTTGTCTTTATTCTGTTTTTCTCATTCAAGTAGTAGTTGTAGATGTAATAGTCTAAATTGTAGTGGGTTAGCCAATCTGTATCGGTGACAAATAAAAACTAAACCAACCCTATACTATTTTCACTAAATCAAATACAACAAAGACAATAACAAGAGAAATAATTAAATAGGCAGATATTTGTTTTAACAGAAAATATTTTATATAACAACAATTACACATGATATAATAAAGTTGTTTAAAACACTTTAGAGTTCTTGGTTGTGTGATCAAAGGTAATATAAAAGGTGTTATGCTACAGATCTGGGAAGGAATTAAACAGTTTATGTTGATGGTGAAATTGAATGAAATAGATTGCTTGATTTACTGTGGAGTTGTCTCCCTTCGACTGATATAGTTATGATTTCCTTTATGTTGTTAAGATATTGAGTGAGTTGGTTTCTGAATCTCAATTTGTTTGAATTGGTCATTTGATGAATTGATGTTGAAAAGAAACTGAATTCCACAAGCCATGTTAATAAAAATTGCAGTAAGTTATGCCCAGTTTCAGAAAGCTGTTTCAAAAGGAACAGTGTCAGTTCAGGTTGGTAAATCATGCAGTTAAGGTACTATATTTCTAACAGAACATGAATATAGATAGGCAGACATACCACAAGGGTCAATTAAATATTTGGTGAAAACCTATAACAACATCTGATTGTCAGTTCTGGAAATATTTCACCATTTTAAGTAATCAAATTCTAAGCAAATATTTGTTGCTTTGTAAAGAAAGACATGCCCCCTAACAGGGATCAAAACTATATAAGTTTTTTCATCAGGGAAAGCACTCCTTCTAGTGAAAATATGTCATTACCAATCTAGCCACAGTTGACTATCTTGATAAAGCAAAGTTCAGTTTACCTAGTTAAGGAACCCATGAAAAGTGATACAGGTTTGATTCTTATCACAAGGTTTATTTTTCTTTATTTGGGAATTCTCGATCTAGGTGAGTTGTTTTCAATTTCACTGTTTAATAACATTTAAAAAAAAAACAAAACATGGATAGTAATTCAAACATGTGAGTCCATTAAAAATGACATTTATAGCAATGAGAAATAATGTTGAATTAAAAAATCCATTTAAAAATGAATATATTTATATACAGTGTAACCCGGATATAAGAGAGTTGTAGGGACCGGAGAAGAAGTCTCTTATATCTGGGTTTGGTCTATTTTGTTTACATTAACACAGGCTCTAATTTGGGACCAGAGAAAATCTCTCTTATATCCGGGTTACACTGTACTAGCCTAAAAGCTGTCCTTTGGGCAAGCATTAGGCTAGCTCCTGCATAGGGAATTTGGGCCTTTGACCTTTTACCTTGAGTGTCCCATGTACATAAAAGTTATAAGAATTTAGAAATAATAAAATGATTTTATCTCTATTTGATGCCTTAATTCGGCATAATCTTTCTTTGTATACACAACTGATCTCTGTAGTTTGTTTACATTTATTTTGCGTGCAATTTTTATTTTCTTTTAAAATAACCATTCTTTATGATTCCTTCACATAAAGTCACTTTTAAAAGACCTTAGGGAACTCGAACTATGTAATATTTTGAATATGTTACACTACGTGTGCTAGAAAAGACAAGCCATATAAGCAACATACTATTCCCCACTTAAGTTTTAATTACAGTTTTATTAGACAATAATCAATTGCAATTGCGGTGAAAGGAGAAATTAAAGTTAAAACTGTAATAAAGAAATGCTTTTAAACCTTTCATTCTGTTCAATATTTAAATTTAACTTTAAATGATTTATTTATTTAATTTTTAATCATGTGTAACTACAGTAGTTACTACCTGTTACTTCAGATTGTTTATGATTCCCAGAGATCGAAAAACGGATGGACACACGTACACTGCGCTTTATTTATATAATGGTGAGATGGAAAAGTACTAGGAAGAGGAAAAAAGTGAAACAGTTATGTCCTGACCCCAAAAAGAAGAGGTATTGAGCAAAATTTCATGGGAAAATTAGCTCAGTGGGAGGTGTTTTAAGGAAATGTCCCACACTCCCTATCGCATATGTTGACTGACTATATCATTAGATATATATAGTTTGCATATACCTGGTGGACTTGCATCAGGAATTACTAGCCAGCTAACTGATTCCCTGTCTTTCAGTAATGTATTTTCTTTTACAATAAACCTCTCTTTCTTCCATCTGTGCCCATGTTGCTGTTCCTTCCATTCAAATACCACCTTTGTCTGTTTGTAACCTTTTTAAGGATACAACACTATCATAGTCTTTCCATTATCTATCGTAATGAAATGTTCCACTCTTCCTATTACCTATTGTGGACTTACTATATCCATGATATATGTAGTGTGTACAGGACATACCAGAGTCTGACTAGCTTTGGAAAGTGTTAGTCAGTTCCCTGTCTTTCAGTAATCTATTCTCTTTTACAATAAACCTCTCTTTCCTTCATCTATGCTCATGTTGTTGTTCTTTTCACTCAAGTACCACCTTTGCCTGTTTGTAACCTTTTTAAGGATACAACATATAGATATATAAAATAATATAGCTCACAAAAGAAGATTAAGAGAAAATTATATTTTCACATATAGAGACAGTTTAAAAAAGAAAAAAAAAAATTTATGTACTAATGTGTAAGTGTGAGTGTTTAGATAGTTTGTTCGAAATTAACTAGTCAACTTCCTGGGGTGGGAAAGACATCTCCTCCATCAAATTCCATGTTGTTGCTGCTCTATCTCAGTGTAAAAAGAGAGCAAGTGTATTTATGTACCTTCTTTATATAGTACTGAATAGAACACCATCTAGCAGGCATCCTGGCAAAGAAACCCAATTGAAAAAAAAAAAGCTCTCCTGGGAAAGAAGCACTATTTTTATTAGAAGTGTACATTTGAATATTATAGTCTTTTATTATAAAAAGTGAATGCTGACCAAGGAGAAACTGGTTTTCAGTTTACCAGCAATGAGAGTCTAACAGTGGAAGAATAACTTATCCAATTCGAAGAGAATAAATAGTCCAAGGGTGACAGAATAATAAGTCAAGTTGTAAAAGGATATCTGTTTATATCTCAAGGACACATGGCCCAGTGGATAAAGGCATTGGTTAGATCCAATGACTAGATCTAGGCTACAGCAGGGGTGAACCAAAACTTGGAGAGTTGAGTTAAAGGGAAAATAACTGTGACATCCGGAAGATGCATGGTATGTGGAGCTAGAACAATCTAACAAGATGCATCCTAATTATAAACATGATGAAAAGGCCATTAAAAATATAATTTGCCGGTATATCACAGTTAACGATCCTAATAAATAACTTAGATTTATCAAGTATTTCAAAAAATAAAAAATAGCCCAGTGGATAAAAACGTTGGTTAGATCCAGTGACTAGACTCAATGTGCTATAAGTTCAATACCAGGCTACAGTGGTGAACCAAAAAATTTGGAGAGTTGAGTTAAAGAGAAATAATTGAGACATTGAGGCATGGCACATGGAACTAGAACAATCTACCCCCTGTGGATGAAATAAAGGGTTTGGTTAAAAATTCCAATCACCTGAAGGAGTCCAGAGTGTACATGTTGGGGCACACCCACCTTCTCATCAGAATGGACTGATCTCTCTACTACTAATAGGACAGTACTATAGAGTTCTAGAGAGATCAGGTGACCATCACACTTCCATCTCTCTACCAGAAGATGCAGTTGGACTTTATATTCTTTCTTATTGTGACTGACTAACCTGCGTTCGTTTTACTACTAATCTCTCTGTTGTAAATACCTCTTCGAATATACCACTATTTTTCCCTACGTATGTGTTTGTCCTTATTTCAATACACTCATGCGGAAACACACAACATCTCAACAGTACAAGAGCCAAAATGTTGTGAATATGGCAATGAAGATGAGGATAACAGTCCGAATAATGCAAATGATATTCTAAAGGGATAACAAATATTTCAGTGAGAGATATGAAACTTACAGTGGGAGAATAGCTGCCAGTGGTTGTCTGTCTTTCCTTATACACAATCCCACAAAGTAGGATTATATTTGATGTGGATGATGCCTGTGCCAATTTTGCTACAGAGACCAACTGGCTCAGTAGAATTAAATCTACAGTCAATTAGCAACATCTTCTTCAACCACTTCACCATGTTTGATTGTTTGCCATTTGTTCAGGTTATATTAATTTCTTAAATATTTTCATTATTAATTTTTGACTAGATTCTTCTATGTGACATGTACCTCCAGAAGATGGGCGATTATGGCTCTCCACAAGCTCCAATTCCTTGTGGCTCTTAGCTTCATTTATCCCTTTGCCAAACGTCCCCAACCCCATTCCATCATCCATTCATACAAGCTCATCAGGTAGGTAGCCTGCTGCCTTGCCCCTATTTCAAACTGAACACTTTATTCAATCTAGGGAGGATAAATTATTCTCATTCCATTTCCACTGTCCATGTCTAGGGATATCTTGTTTTGGTTACTTCTTCAGTTATTTCTGGTCCTGTTTCCACTACCAAGTCTAGGGATTGAACTCACATTTACTATATGACTAAATTTACTAACCAGTACATTAATCCTCTTGACCACTATCCTGTGGGATGCTGTTAATGAGGATGCTAGGAAAGAGATAATGTTTCCAGTTTGCATTTCTCCATTCTAGGCATTATTATATCCATAATTAGGTAACACCTTAATACACAGACAGAACAAAATAGCTGAAAGAAAGAAATGACAAACATGCATGAGTCGCAAAGAGATTTTTGTACTGATATATACATACTTGTCACTGATTTGTCCCACACACAGAAACTATAACATATATATACAACAAGCAGTGTGAAAGTGGCAAAAAGAAAGACGGTTTTACTTGTAATATTTTCCCAAAGGGAAAACAGGTAGGCTGGTGGTGTCCTGTCTGTACCTGGTGAGACAATGTGGCTTCAGTGCACTTTTAACTGCCATGGGCAGACACTTCTTGCTTCTAGGCATGCTAAAAAGCAACTGATATTTGTCACTCTATGAACTAACATCACTCACCAGCTGTAACATGACCCTCATGAATTCATCTTTCCCAAAGGATGATAATTGTCATTTGTGTCCCTACACTGTCATCATAACAACAAAATTGAGGACATTAATTCAATTGGAAATAATAGAAATGTTACATCCTGAAAATTCAGACAGAAAAAATCATTCAGATTCTTAAGATATTCATTTGGATGGTTCAGATTTTTCACTATATACGTACATTAGATAAGTGTTAAAAAGGGTAAACTATGATTAAAAAAGAACTTATATTATTTATTAAAATATCAAGAAAGGACTAACAGTACCTATTTAAATAAAATGAAATGACTAAAAGTACTTATTAAAATATAATGAAATGACTAAGACCACTTATTAAAATGGAGGACTAGCACATTCCATCGCATGAGTACAGTTGAATAAGTAAGCATTCTACTTTTTTTAACAATGCAAATGAGAAGCTGTTTTTTATCACTTAACTCTTCTTTAACCATCATTTTCCTAGAATTTTTTCTTAACCAAAAGTGATAATTATTCAAATCTCAGAAAGTCTGTTTCTTCATCTCTTATTGAAGCAACAACAATTCCATGTTGTTACTACTACATAACAGAAACCCTTCTGATATTGACTCAGTGTGTTGGTGAATATTTGCAGATAGAAGCCTATCTTTACACACTATAAATAGTTCAAATCAATTGATACAAAGGATTTCTTTGTTAAAACCAGAATGTTTGCAATATATTAGTCTTGACTTGACATTTATATCACATGACGATATCTTTCTGTTACCAAACTATCATATTTTCATGCATTTCCAATGTATTAATGGCACTGTAAATTTTACTGATGTGTGATAAATAAATCATTCAGTTTTATTTCACAGGATAAAAGCAGGATTTTATTCAATGTATGTATTAGTGTGTTTATACATATACGTATACACATACACACACACATATTGTTTAAAATTTGCCATATTTATAGAAGAGTGTTCAATATCAGAAATAAAGTATTTGCAGATATAGACAGTGTGGACATAAGAATCAGCACTCCATGGTGGCTGTTATTTTCATGCCTTAATGCAATCTATATTAAAAAGTGTTGTAAAACTAGGAAGTCACCATGTTGTGTTGATTCAGATGACCTCACTGTAAATTGCTCCCTGTCTCTCTCTAGTTGTAATAGGCATTTGTTTATCATACCAGATAATGATAGTGACTTGTTTGGTCAAAGGTCAGTCCTTTTGTGGATCTCCAACATAAGTCAATGACCCCCTGTATTGTGTGGGGTGCTGAAAAGTTTTCAACTCAATAAAGTTGCTCTTTTAAAATAATGGTCATTTGGATATATTTTGAGAAGGACAACCTGAAAAGTTTCTATAAATCCCTAACTAGATATACAGGTCGTGATTGACTTACTATCTATATGACTTATAACTGTTCAACTTTCCAACCACAACAGCATATTGGTATGTTTGACTGTCCAGCTGTGACAGCTCCATATCTGGTAACGTGAGTGTTTCCCATTTTGGTGCAAGATGATTTTTGCCTCAGTTCCCGGCAATGCTAGCATTCCTTTGCTCACTCCAATCTCAGTAGTTAAAAAGATGTATTTTGGTATGTTTTGCAACGAAAATGTTTTCTGTTTTTTGCACCCGTATTTTTGTTTTTGTATGTTTAGCAAATATTAAACCAACTATACTGTAGTATGCAGTGTTTGACTTTAACCTGACAAACGTAACAACAATAAACAAAACAGTGCATATAGAGATGACACAAATGATATCAAACATAAAGAAACCATAAAAAATATGAAAAATACAATAAAGTCTACACAATATAAAAAGCTTGTAAAATCAATTACAGGGTGAATTATGACCAGATCGATTTATGACCCACCAATCATAACCACTCGTGGTCATAAGTCAAAAACAACCTATATATATATATATATATATATATATATATATATAAGTTCATGAATCATTCATACAAAAAACAAATATAGAAGTTAATGATTTAAATGGCGAGAATACATCGTTGCAAACAATATAAATAAGATACATCAACCCCGAACCTGTATATGAATGATATGATCCCAGTTGCATAAGGTCTTTTTAATTTTTTACAAGCTTTCGTCTGTTCCTACAGACATCATCAGGTATGGAAATAGATTTTGTTCTTGTTTTTTCTTCTCAGTGATAAGAGGACAACGAAAATAGAGATGGAATCCGAAAAAATGGTATGAGAAATGTGTTATTGTTTTGGAGCGTGCGGTGGCAATGCTGAGTTTGAATTTAAATTTTAAGGTTGTGCGTTTTTGTACAACTATAGCAATAAGAGAATTCTTTTTTACTGGTAGATCTACTTCCATACCTGATGATAATTATAAATTATAATATAATAATAATTATAATTATAAATTATAATTGCACCTTTTAATTGAAATATATATATATATATATATATATATATATATATATATATATAGTTGAATTGATGTGAGTTTTGTACAAATACAAATTCAATACTCTTGCTTTTCTTCTCACCTTCCATATCACTTCATGTTGTGTGTTTATTTATTTATTTTGAAACATAATTTTATATATATATATATATATATATATATCAGTGGAGACTCATTACAATCTTTAACAAAATATACTATTGGTAATACTTAGATGTTGAAATGATTCCTTTACTCTAACAAAGTTGCTCTTCTAAAATAAAACAGTACTGCTGATTGATATCCTATTTCCTCAACACTATCTCAGTCACACTCCTTACCACAACTCGCTAATCAATCAGTTAAGGCTTCCTTTGATTTTTGCTAATTTGGTGTAAATTTAATTTGACTAACTTTCAACTGATACATACTGTTAAAGAGCTTATACTGTACAGAAAAAAATATTTAAAATGGATATTTGAAAAGAATAAGTTGAAATAAAAATGTGTTCTTTGAAAAACAGGGCATACAAGTTATTAGAGATATTTAAAAGATTATTTATAAAATTAAAGCAAGAAATACATTACCTATTAAATGTCTCCAGCTCAGATAGGGTTCAGATCTACGCAGCCCAACTCACCATGTTAATTTTATTTCATTCTTTTTTTTACTTGCTTTCTTTTTTTCTTTCTTTCTCCTTTATTATGAACAATATCAACAAACTGTATTTTGGTCAATATTCTGAGGCACAGAGTTAAAATAATTAATTTTGGATCCAGCTGAAGTCAAAAATGAAAACGAGGCACTATGAAAAATTTTTGTTGCTTTGATATTGATATACTTGAAATCCCAAATCCCAGTGTTGCCACTTATATATTACACATATAGTGCTAGTGTTAATAAAACAGTGCTAAATGTAATACAACAGTGCTATTATGTATATATTAATAAATATACATATTATCCCTCACTGATAGCATGAAGCTCTGAGTCTTGCTATTAGTGAGGGATAATATATATATTTATTAAAATATATATATATATTAAAATATATATATATATATATCTTCTGAAGAAAGATTGAGGTCAATCTGAAATATCAAATATATATATAAATAAGAAAATACTTTCATAAAAAAACATTATATTTTTCTATATATACATATTAAGAAAGTATACGTGGCTTCTCATTATGCTATATATATATATATATATATATATAACGTCATCCACAGACAGACTGTTTCGCTGTTTCACAGCTCATCAGCTAGGATCGAAACCCGACTGAATTGGTGTCAGTCGGAGATTCTACCACTAAGCCGTCGGCGCACGGCAGGGATGTAGGTGGATTGGATTTTTAGCGTAGTTATTTTTAGAAACACGCCCAGTGACCGACAATGACTCAATTCGCTTAGCGAAGAGTCTCGCTATATTAGCTATAATAGTCACTGTTTACAAACCCATACCTACTCCCTAGAGAGCTCAACTGGAATTAATTTTTATTTCAGGAGCCAATATATATATATATATATATATAAACAATATTTATTGTATATACTTGCATATCATGTGACTTTTGAAGACCTAATTTTGAAGCTAATTTTAAGAAGGTTGCATCATGCATGAGATATAAAATATAATATGTATTGCTGGCCCTGGCTACACCATTGACCAAACTATATGTCCATTTACTGTAGCCAAGAAGTACAGCTATATTTAAAATGAATGTCTGATGTTACAAGAGTATATATAACATATATATATACATATATATAATTATTTATTTAAAATTCTTTTATGTACGTTGTTGAAGGAGCACTTATGCTGCCTCCATCTGGTTTTAAATTCATTCTTGATAGACCCAATGTATATCATATTAGTATTAGGACTCTCAATAGATGAGATAGTACATTGGTATACCACAGATTTTATGCAGCATTTATTTTCCAATGGGCAGTCTTCTGGGTTTCTACAATCACATAATTTTTCACTATTTTTGTCTAATTTAAGTGTAGGGTTTTTATTAATATTATTCTGGCATGGGGGTTTATTCAGGATTTTATTATTGTGTTTTTTTATTATACTTTCTAGATTTTCAGTACAGCTGTAACTTACTTTAATTCAATTTAATTCAAATAATTATATTGAAGTTTTCAGCTCTTGTTTTGAAACATGAGAACTCTTATGTAGCGTTAGAATCATATTTTTAAATAAATAATTATATTTATGCTCTACTTTTGTATCGAGCACTATTTTTTAAAAATAATAACAAAAATACTAAAGAACTTTGGATTATTTACCTAACAAGTTCTTTCCTATTTTCTATATGTTTTTACACACACACACACACACATTATATATAATTGTCTGAGTACTTTTTTGGCTAATCTGTGAGCCATTTTCCAGAATTTTAGTTTTACTACTATAATATATAGTGTGGAAGTGTTATTCATCATCGTCAACATAACTGTGTTTTTGTTTGTTGAGGCAGGACTAGGATTAATCTTACACAAAGCAACATGGGTCCTGCCTGACTGTTTATCTCAGTTTACCTCTATATATAAACCTGTCAGCATACTGAGAATTGTCATAATAATTTGAGACAAGGTGTGATGATGCCAGAATCTATTACTCAGAGTAGTCCAAATACACCTAATGTTTTTATTGTGATGCCAAGATGCCATCTTTAGGAAGGTTGCCATTCAAGTCTTGAGATCCCAGTCAAGCCTTATAAAGAAATGATGGATTTTTATTTATTAATCTGATTGTTATGATCCGGATCCTTGTACCACGGTGATAGTCCAGGGTAGAACCAATAAAGAAGAACTCAAACACGTATATGGAATAACACAGATATATTACAAACAGGAATATATACAGAGAAGTAGAAAGTGTTAGTGTTATGGTCCGGTTCCTTGTAGGATGGTGATAGTCCAAGGTAGAACCAATAAAGACGAACTCAAACACTGATATGGAATAACACAGATATATTACAAACAGGAATATATACAGAGAAGTAGAAAGTGTTAGTATGAACAATCGGGTTTAGTAGTAATTGTCGGAACGCGACTCTGTTTCGGACTGCCTCTGACTCGACTGGCTGACTCGTTCGCTCTGACTGACAGACTCCTGACGGACTTCTGATTTGAGTAGATGGTCTGTTTATTTATGTTTAATAATCACAATTAGACTCATCTAACTCTTTCTAAATCCTCTGCACTGTCCTCAGATTGACACCCAAACACTTTGAAATGTTTGCTTTGGAGTTTCTGGTGCAAATGCCAAGCAATACAGCATGCCATTTCCAAATTTCTGGTGGAGTGAATTGCGTCATGGTGCTCTTTTTCTCATAGACAGTGCCTGACTGATCTTACTATACTGTGCAGTCTACAAAATCAAAAACAAACACTGTCCATGTAGAAAATTAAAAATATAAAATGGCAACAATTTACATATCTCACCCTATATATATATATATATATATATATATATATATATATATATATATATATATATATAAAAGTGAACATAGAAGTCAACACTTAAGGTGACAGTCTGTTTCATGCTATATGCAATCGTCAGGCCACGTGTGCTGTTATTTTTCTTGGTTATTTATACATATACAGGTCAGTGGTGCATTGTGGGTAGTCTATTATGGCGGTTATTTTACCGGAAGTCATTTATTTATTTATTTGGGTTAAATTATTTTGCTTGTTTTTATTTATTTTTATTTTTTGTTTCTTATTTTATTTATTTTTTTATTTATTTATTTTTATTTTTTATTTTTATTTTTTTTATTTTTTTTTTAATCAGTGTTTTTATTAATGTAGTAAAAATTTGTTTATATCACTTATTTAATAGTTTTTTTTTTGGTTTGAGAATTTAATTAAACCTATTTATTCGATTTTGGAGTTGATGTAGTTTGTTCTAACTATTATTTTGGCAGGAACAGTTTTCAATTTGTGTTTATTTGGGTTGATTATCTTTATTTGTTTTTTCTAACGGTAACTTTATCGGGATTGGTTTGTTTATTTATTTACTTGGATGAATTTAGGTCAATTTATTTTACTTGTATATTTTCTCTTTTTGGTTTTTAAGTAATGTAGTATTTATTTATTTATTTTTTATTTTTATTTTTTATCGTTATATAACAGTTATAGGTATTTTTTTCGTACGATTTCTTGGTTCGATTTTTTAGTCTAACTAATATTTTGGTCATAATGGTTTGCTAATTTGTTTATTATGTACTTTATTTATTTGGGTTCATTTTTTTTTGTTATTATTATTATAATTATTATTATTCTATTTCGTCTATTCTAACAGGTGTGATTTGGTAATTAATTTTGCTTATTTTATTGTTATTTTGTTTATTTGTTTATTTGTTTTTCTTTTATTTTTTCCATTTTCAATTTTTAAGTAATGTAGTAAAAATTTGTTTTCATGTCTGCATTTTGAGATGAGCTCGGATCTTTTATTTCATAATTTATTTTGGTCTGGGAAAGTAATGATAGCTATTTTTTCCTCCAAGCAAAGATTGCAAGTTTTTGATTGGTTGTTGTAAAAGTGTTCAATATCTGTGGGAAAGTGTTCAATATCTGAGATAGACCTACTCTCTCGTTAGTTTCATCCTGAGCGCTCCTCGTTAAAAGCCTTGTGCCAGACTACACTGCAGAAAAAGAAATTAATTGAATATGTTATCCCTATAGTAATATGGTGAAGTTAATCCTGTAGACACTAGTTTTATGGTGGCATCTGAGAAGTAGTTAGATTGGGCGGAGTAGGCACAGGATACAGAGATTTTTCTTTTGTCGCTTTTACAAACTTTGGTCCAGTGCCCATTTTTCTGCAAGACAGACAATTATCATCTTTCAAGCACGAGTGTACTTTGCCCCCACAAAAAAAGCAAGCACTTCTAGTGGAGGCCTTGGCTTTTGGGTTTTATAGGGGGTCCGGACAGCTGAAACAGCTGTAAAGGTACAACTTTTACTATGTTGAGTCACTTCAGGAAATTATCGATAGATTCAGAAGACTTCTGGTGCTTGGTAGCAAGCAGATGTCTTGAGATCATTTGTTTTTTCATCTTGATATATAGTCTATCCACAGATCATAGAGCCTCCTCGAAGGTAGCCACTTTACAAAAGAATTCAAAAACATTCATAGATATGAATTCTATTAAGTAATGCAGTTTATTGCAAGTAGACCATCCTTTAAGAAAATTTTTATAGAGTCTTCACCAGTGGCAATACTCCCTCTCAGCATTGTTTCTTCAGATAGAGCCCATATTCCATCATTATATCGAACAAATTTTGCTGAATAAATTGTAATGAATAAACAATGCTGGATATAAACTCAAGCAGCTTTATTCAGCAAAATGAAATCATTAGTAATTAAACTGCCTTTCATGCAGGGTGGCTTGTATTAAAAAGGGTAGGATGGGATAGTTTCATTATAGGCACCACCACAAAAATGTGATACCAAACATTTAAAAGTAATTTTTAATAATGAAAAATCTTTCTTGAAGCTTTTATTTTAGTTTTAATTTAACCATAAAAAAAATAATTGAGGTATATAATGCCTAAGTGCTTGGTAATCTTAAAAATGTAAGATTATATTCTCTGTAATCTAATGTTTTTTTATTGAATTTTAGAGAATTTGGGCTCTAAATTAATATAGTGAAGAAAATGGCGACTTGTGAAACCAAGCAACAGCACGTCGCGTGTATCCTATGATGGAAAATGTGTCGACAAAGAAAATTACTTACCAAAAAAAGGGCACATATTCTGCATGACATGCTGAAGATGGAATATTTAAATTAAGAAACAAGTCTGTTGCAGGAGTCGCTATAAAAGTATTTTGATATGCAAAAATTGGGCGTCCGCTCCCAGTTGTTGACAAATGGAAAAAATGCTCAGCGGATAAAAACAGTTGGTTTCTCGAATCAGAGGAAAAATTTGGGTATTTTGGCTACTGCGTTTGTCAGAGAGTGAGTTATTTTTCTGACTGATTATGTGCATTGTGATTTGTAAGATAGTACTTGCAAATCGAGTTTTCGGCATTTCTTTCTGTCCCCAATGTTCGAGTCTGAACTTAGTGATTTATTCTCTGTGTTGTGGAAGTAATCTGTGACAAATATTTCCTTTGCAATCCCAGATTGCTTACAATTAACTATAGTTGTTGGTCCTTATTTTCTTATAGTGTTGTGTATGGGCAACTAGATCTATAAAATTTGGCACATTTTTACACAAACAAAAACAATTCAAAATTCATTTAAAAATATTTGGGGGTGTCAGATTGTAATAAGGATTACGATATATGATTAGTAAATTTAGTTTTACTTAATAACAATCTTTAAAGGAGTTATCCAAATGAAACTAAATTTTAAAAGATTTAAAAATATTACAAATTATTCTATTTAAAATTAAAAAAAAATTAAAAACAAATCTTGTAAAAATTAATTTTTTATTGAAAAAATGTTTTTCTTAAGTCAGTACTGTCCTTAATATATATTATTCAAAAAAGAAATTAAAAGCTTCTTTAATTAAATAATGTTTTAGTTTTATTGTGTTCTTTACTTTTCAATTCAGAGCAGAATTTCAGTAAGATGGGGTTATAATGGGTGTTGATGTATTATTACACCCCACCCCCATTGTTATTATTTTGTTGACTCTAATATGTTGATATTAAAATGCATAATTGTACAATGGTAAAATCGATAAAAAATTGAGACACATGTTAACAAAAATAACAAAAATTTTTATTTTCCTTTTATGATGTGAATTACAGAATATTGGTATGATGTGTGTAAAAATGTTCTCAGTGTCTCTTTTTTTTAAAAGTCAGTACTTACTTGGTTTGGTTCCAAGAATTTTGTTTGTGAGGATGGCGATTGATATAATCTGTTTTTGGTCTTCCTGGAGCACTGGCAGATGTGTGTTTCTGTACTGCTACTTGTCTACTCATCTACTGACTTCTTATCTACTGGGCCCTTCAAGTGGTGGATACGTTGTTTTTTTTATAATCACGAGGGTTAGTATGATGACATATTCTTCTTTTCTTTTTTCAAGGTTATTTTTAAAATGGTGAAATATCCTTATCATTCTGAACCATAACAGGGTCTGATTTTACAAAAAAAATTGGTGATTTAAATTCTCCAAAGAATTCTGCTTTTAACTAATATCGTCATATATATATAATGATAATAATATTGTCATATATATATATATATATATATATATATATATATATATAGAACTTCATTAGTATCATAACTAGGTCTACTGAGATGGTTTTCATAACCTAGCATGTCTACTAATCCTTTCACTCATTTTATCCTTCAGTGTTGCTCTCTATTAAAATTCCAAAATTTTCTCTTTTAATAATTACTACAAGACACTTAGAAAGTTGGCATGGTTGCTTTTAGTGAAGCATTTTTCAGCAACACCCAAGGAAGAAGAAATAAATAAAAACAAAGTAAAGATATTGAAAACAAGAAAAAAAGATTTCAACTATAAAATTAATTTTATTTTAAATGAAATACATATGTAGACATATTCAATAAACTCTGGCTTGGCTCTGTTCCAGATGATACTTTGGCAAGCTATTTACAATGAAGTCACAATCCTGTGCTGTACCTCTGAGGTGGACAACAAATTGCTGGATTGATTCACCTGGTCCTTGAGAAATTGAGGCAAAAGACAATCTATGAACCATGGGGTTCGATTTTTGTGTGACTAATGCCTCCAACATGTTCAGGAGTCTATTTGGTTTTTCAGAGAAAAATTTGGGGTATGTGTTTATAATTGATGTTTAGACAGTCTCATCAGCACAGTTGTATAACTGGATGTTGATCTGAGAAGGGGGCATGTTTGTCATTTGTACAAATACCTCCCAGTCAATTCTGAATTTTCGGAATTGCTGTGACGTCATCTCTGAATGGAGCTGGGGGAGTTTGACTGAAGGGGCATTTGTGATTCCAACAGTTCCTAAAAACCTGGGCTGTTAAACAAAGAATTTCATCAGTGGCCTATCCCCAGTTTTACAGACAAGCAGAATTAGCAGTCAAGACTGCAAAAAGACTCATAAAAGACTGCACAGGACACCAGGGTTCCTTGGACAATGACATGGCAGCACAAGCAATCCTGCAATATAGAAACACCCCTATCCAAGGCATTGGCTTATCACCAGTGCAACTCCTGCTTCACAGACGTCTTCAAGATTTTATCCCATTGCACCCACTCTTATATAAACCACACCCCAAGTGTATAGCCGCAGCGCAAAAATGTGAAAAGATATTATCCAAACACAATGCAGGCCTCCTCGAGAGGTACAAACATACTGCACATGACCTATCCCCAATTTGTAAGGGCAACACAGTCTCCATTCAAAACCCAAATAGCCATTGATGGGACATAGCTGGGCGAATAGTAGGGATGCTTCCCAACTGTCAATATAGAATTAGAGTTGCAGGATCAGGCAGAATAACCCTGCAGAACCATAGGTTCCTAAGGAAACTTAAAGTGCCAATAATCAAGACCCCCATACCAAGTGCCTTGCCTGTGTCACCTGAGCTGATGGTCACAGATATGTGTAGACCACATCAATCTGCCAGAGAGTCGGGAAATGGTGGCATTACATTGCGAAATGACCTAACGTCCCAGGGCCCTACTCAATCACTGCCATTAAGAACCAGGATTCCCAGTGCACTATCCCGACTACTCCCATACAGTCGGCCAGGCAATAAGGAACTGATTTCTCCCCACAGCCGCTATGCTCCCGCAATGGGGAGAGGAGGGAGATGTAGAAGTCAAGTGACTTACCTGCCAACATGGCTGCCTTCTTGAAAAAGCAAGCCAGCTAATTTTACCTCATTTTATAGAAGAGTGCTTAATACACCACTTAGGTTGGCCCATTTTGCTAGAGTTGTCTCTTTTCATCCATATATCTCTCCATTAAATGACTCAAGTCAGTTAAAACTTGTGGTTACACTAGCCTACTGGTGTGCAAGCTAACCAATATTCTACATTTACTTTTTACATATTGTTTTTACAAGCTGAAAACCTGTCTTGAAAACATTTTCATTAATAAATAAATAATTAAGGGGTACAAATGAAAAGATTTGAAATTGACAAGGTTTCCATTTCACTGAAAGAGAAATCCTTCAAACAATCCTTTCTTCCTTCAATCAATCAATCAATCAATCCTTCAAAAAATCCTTCCTTCACCCATTCAATCAATCCTTTCTTCCTTCAATCATTCAATCCTTCAAACAATTCTTTCTTCAATCATTCAATCAATATTTCCTTCCTTCAATCAATCTTTCAAACAATCCTTCCTTCAATCATTCAATCAATCCTTTCTTTTTTAATCATTCAATAAATCCTTCAAACAATCCTTTCTTCAATCATTCCAATCCTTTCTTCCTTCAATTATTCAATCAATCCTTCAAACAATCCTTCCTTCACTGATTCAATCAATCCTTTCTTCCTTTACTCATTCAATCAATCCTTTCTGTAACTTCAATCATTCAATCAATCCTTTATTATCTATAAGTAAGCATGTACAAATGAAAAGATTTGGAATTGACATCTTTTCTCATCATCATTCAAACAGCCATTAAACATTTATCTTTCTTTCTTTCTTTCATTTTCTCACTGACACCAAGTAGCATCTCTGATATGTCTTTTCCATCATTCCACACAATCAAAATTGAATAGTCCATTATTTATGAGGTATTGGCAAGGCGCAACGGTCGTGCAAACTTATATTTGAGTGTGACTTGCTTGTGTAAGTGTGTTTTGTGTGAAGTGTCCACAGACCTTTTGACTTCTGTGTGAAAAGTCAATGGCACACACTTTGAAAGGGGGAAAAACAGGAAGAGAGAGTTACTTAAAAGTTCACTTGTTTTTGTACCCTCATTACTGTTACTGATACAGTGTTTATAAAGGCACTATAGTACTAACTAATAAAAGAAAGACAAAAGCAAAATTGTAATAGAGATACTAATGCTCACCCAATACAAGACCCAAGAACCACTCAAGGTAGTGTTACTGTGTGGTGTTGTATGAGCATAAGAAAAGCCAAGAAGTGACGTTCATGGAAATCTATTAATTCTTTGGAAAGTAGGTAACTAAGCATACAATATAATGCCAATATTGATTTTTTTTGGGATATCAACATTGAAAATTTCCCATCATCATCATCATCTAACAATTATTAATTCTTATTATTGTTGTGATGAAGGTGATATTTTTTTAAATTATGTCTTTCATTTTCTCTGGCTATTCCATTTTTTCAGCTAGCCATTTTAATTCTGCCTGAAATTCAAAAAGAAAACATTGTAAACAAATACAAGACTTCCAGTGAAAATATCAAAATTTAAGACACAAACATGAATAAAAATAGTGTTTTTATTTTTCTTATATAAACTGATACATACATTTACACACACATTTACATATAATTTGTGTGTCAGCAAATGCATTCAAAATGTTTCTAACCACAGTTTTTTTTTTCTGTCTCAGACTGATGCGTATGTAAAATATCCACTTCAGTTTTAATATTTACTTACATATTCATTCATTGTTTTTGTTTGTTGCATAGATAAATAGAAACAGGCCTAGGTATATACAGTTACATATAGGAACATAGATAGAGGCCAAGATATATACAATTGCATAGAGGAAGATAGAAAGATAAAAATAGGCATAAATATATAGTTACATATAGATAGATAGATAGAGGCCAAGATATATACAATTGCATAGAGGAAGATAGAAAGATAAAAATAGGCATAAATATATAGTTACATATAGATAGATAGATAGAGGCCAAGATATATACAATTGCATAGAGGAAGATAGAAAGATAAAAATAGGCATAAATATATAGTTACATATAGATAGATAGATAGATAGATAGATGGAGACCAAGATATATACAATTGCATAGAGGAAGATAGAAAGATAAAAATAGGCATACATATATAGTTACATATAGATAGATAGAGACCAAGATATATACAATTGCATAGAGGAAGATAGAAAGATAAAAATAGGCATAAATATATAGTTACATATAGATAGATAGATAGATAGATAGATAGATAGATAGAGACCAAGATATATACATTTGCATAGAGGAAGATAGAAAGATAAAAATAGGCATAAATATATAGTTACATATAGATAGATAGATAGAGACCAAGATATATACAGTTGCATATAGGAAGATAGACAGAAATAGGTCTAAATATATACAGTTATAGATAGATAGATAGATAGATGCCAAGATATATACAGTTGCATATAGGAACATATATAGACCTAAATATATAGTTACATATAGGAACATAGATAGATTGATATAGGCCAAGATATATACAGTTGCATATAGGAATAAAGATAGATAGATAGCCAGATAGATAGAAATAGGGCCAGATATATAGTTACATATGGGAACATAGAGAGATAGATACAATAGGCTAAGATATATACAGTTACATATAGGAACAAAGATCAATAGAAATAGGCCAAAATATATACAGTTACATATAGGAACATTGATAGATAGATAGACGGACTAGGCCAAGATATATAGTTACATATAGGTAAAGAGATAGATAAAAACAGGGCTAGATATATAGTTACGTTGTTACATGAGATATGAAACTGACAGTCAACATGCTCTGTTGATTCCTATGTTTATCTCTAGAAACCTCATTTAAGTTTTAGCTCAGCCTAAAAAACTATTCTTATGATATTTTAACAATTGCCTAACCCTAAACAAATCCTTTTCTTGTTATAACATCTTGTTTAATTATTACTGCATCTTTTTGATGTAAGAATAAAAATAAAAATTTAATTTTACACAGCAAATATTTTTCAACATAGATTCCATCATAATTTACATTACTTACCATCAGGCTAATGCTTTCATCTTTGTTATTCCTGTCACAAACTTTCAGCCGTTGGTGTCTCAGACTTTCTTCAGGTGTCAGTTCATGAGGGTGATCTTCAGAGAATTTTAAATTGAACACTTTTTTCAGTTTGTAGATTGAGATTCTTTTCATTCCACTTTCCATGTCAAGGGGTTAGGGGCCATATCATGTTGAAATACTCGTTTTCATACAATCACTGAATTTAAGCAATGTCAAGCCTGGTCTTTACCTAGATGGGTGACCGCTTTAGAAATACCAGGTATTGTAAATTTGGATGTGCAGGAAATCAGGGAGCTGAGTTCCAATTCCAGTCCGGTTTGTTAAATTCACAAATACCCTTGGGAAAGGCATGAATCCACCACTTCTTCCCAATGGGTTAATTAGTATTATTCATTATTATTTTCAAAAAAGTTCTTACAATCTAAAAATATTTGTATGGTTGTTATGGGACCTTACCCATAATAACATAATGGACTATTCCATACATAATAAATACTGCACCTCAAGATGGAAGCAAGGAGTTCAGTCTCTGCCTTTGGACAGGGAGGAACCTGAATGAGGCTACACCGAAGGGCGGAGTCTCTTTCAGGGAGGAAAACCGACCCTGAATCCGTTTATACGAGTTCAAAGGGCATATTTTTGGCCGAGCCCATGGGCTCAGAGATCCCACATTAAACCGGCCTTGTGCCACATGATGCCCTCGTGTGGGGGGTGACTAAATACCGTTCAGTCTGAAATCTGAAGTGAAGTCCATCATGAGTCTGTCAGAGCGAGCAAGTCAGTCAATCGAGTCAGAGGCAGTCCGAAACAGAGTCGCGTTCAGACAATTACTACAAGACATTGGAATAGTGATACTGGTTGAGACTACACTGTTCTCCCTACTAAACCTGATTGTTCGTACTAACACTTTCTACTTCTCTGTATATATTCCTGTTTGGAATATATCTGTGTTATTCCATATCCATGTTTGAGTTCTTCTTTATTGGTTCTACCTTGGACTATCACCGTGGTACAAGGAACCAGACCATAACAATGGTTTTAAATAACCTGCAGAAGGTTGATAAACTGTAAAAAATCCTAAAAAGCATATCAGTTGTCAATTGCAAATCTTTTCATTTGTATCCTCTTACTTCTTAAAATAATGACCAGCATTCATATTTATGATTATTATTACAATATTTAAGTTGCTAAGCTCAAATATTTAACAATGCGATAGAGGAATTTCTACAGATATTTAATTGTTATAGAATTCGCCATGAACTTAGTCATTAACTTAAGAATTAAGGTTCATCAGAAAATTCAAATAGGAAAACTGTGAAATTGTCATGGGTTAAAACTAGTTTTAAGGTATGCTACAATTATGGGTTAAAGTGATCAATATCTACCCAGCCCAGGGATTGAACTCACAAATACTATATCACTAAATTCACTAATCAGTGCTTTAATTCTCTCAGCCATTGTCCTCCCTTTTCAATGCACTTAATTCAACATGTCTCCATAGATCATTTAGTTTAGACATCATAGATTAAAAATTTCAAATCCAAACTAAATTAATAACTGTACATATATGATTGGTTCCAGTCAAGGTTGATTAAGGAGGTAACAGATTTTTTACTATTACTGCTTGAACATGCCAGATTGTTACAACAGTGGTTTGCTTGCTCACTCAACTTTTTTCTCTGTCAACCAACCATGCCAGTTTATAACATTTTTGAGATAGAGGACAGTGAGAAATTATCATGCCATTCCCAAGGGCATTAGCCCAAAATGAACATAGGTAACCTCAGCTGAAAATGAACACCAGTCTACTAATTCCATTTCCTTCACTGATAACCATTATTACTAATCATACCACTTTTCACTCTTGTATTGTTACAACAAGGCAGCCATACTTTACAATACATCATTTAACCTTAATCTAAACAATCCTTTCTTTGTTGTCATATATGTATGTAGATGCCACTCATATAAGTATAGCATTCTTTAAATTGTAATGTACAACATTAAAAAGTTGTTACTATTTACCTAAACTTACTTCTTGCCTATGGAACTCTTTTCCAGATTTTTGCTTTCTTGTCCACTACAATCTTCAAAAATTTAAATGTAATGTCAATCGTTATCTTCTGTTGCTTTGAATTCTCTGTTTTTTTTATTTTCCTTTCTTCTCAGTAACATTTTTCTTAGTTTCCTTCATTCTGTTGTCTTTCCTCCTCAGTAACCTTTTGTGTCTTAGTGGCTTTATTGTATTGCAAGCACTGCTTCTAGTTAGACTGCAAGATATGGCAATAGTATTTTGTTCATGCAAATGCCAGGTGCAAGGAATTGGAAAACAATTTCAGCAAGGCAATATTTTATATTTTTGTTTTTATATAAGTAAGTAAAACATAAGAGAAAAGATACTAGTATGCATACAAGTGGAAGAATATATTAAAAGTTAGGAATTGTGTGGGTGATAAATGTGTGTGTGTAGTCAGTCAGGGGAAAGATATCCCCATGTTTAGAAACAAGTTGGAGGTGGTGTTGGCACTCAAGCATGCTGGGAGGAAAAAAAAGAGAAAAGAGAACAATGACAGGAAGTGTCACATTTTATAGGTGCTTGGCATTGAAAACTACTGACTTTGTGGCAAAACTGACAAAGCCATGTGAGGATAACTCACAATCACCTTGCTTGGGGTAAAATAATTATAAAAAACAAAACAGCCCTTTATCATTTTACATGTTTAAAATTCTTTTTTCTGCTAAACCATGAGACTTACTTCATGAAGCACATCGAATTTGTAACATTAATATTTCATTGTTTATATTAAACTATATATGCTGAAAAATTCTCAGCCTAAGTCATGTCAAAATCTGACTAAATTTCAGAAAATTTCAAAATTCACCTCCATATGTAAATAGTGTGGCCATAGAAATCAACATTGTATGGTAACTGTCAGTTTCATGCTTCAATGCAATTTCAGACCAAGTGCTACTGCATCTTTAGCAGGCTGTATATATGGTGATTTTCTAAGCACAGCTTAGATGTGGCACAAGGTTGAAAGTATAGAGCACCCAGTGAGAAAATTTCCTTCTCCCAGCTAAAAAAAAAAAATCATTGTTATTCTCAAAAAATTGTTACTGCGATATTCATTCACAAAAAAGAATTATTCTTATGATTGAAAATATGTTTCGGTTTTAATAATACCCAAAGGGATGATAAGCTGTAAAAAAATCAGTCACTCAATTCAAATGAAAATAATTTCAATTCAGTTACAATCTGTTCAGTGTAGACTTTATTCAATGCTTTGAACCCAACTTTTAACCTCTTGTAAGATATTTTTTAACAATAATGTTCATGCTGTACAAGGAGCAAGAGCCACTCAAGGTACAGGATTATAGAGGAAGAAGTGGCACAGCTTATGGGGATATGTCTAGATTAAGCCTAGACATGCTTGACTTGAACAAGTTAAGATT
Organism: Acanthosepion lycidas; assembly: GCA_963932145.1. NCBI lineage: Eukaryota > Metazoa > Mollusca > Cephalopoda > Sepiida > Sepiidae > Acanthosepion > Acanthosepion lycidas. Next base: position 53,360,392 of record OZ010613.1, on the reverse strand, counting down.
GTAGTGGTCAAAGAAGCATTCTCTTGGGAGTTGGTTCTACAAAGGAACAGTTAATGGGGAGAAGCTGCTCAACAATGAAATACAAAGGAATGAGGTTTTTTTTTCTATCATTTGCATAGCCTGGAGGGTGTTAACTGTGAAGATTAAACCCAATGGAAGTAAGGAATGTAGTTTATTTGGAATAATGACAGAACAGGGAGAGGCTTGCAAAGTTTTGTCTGTGGGAAAGAGGTTGTAGAGTGGAAAATATTAGGTTGGTGCAAAAATAATGTCGTTTTCTCACATAGTAACATATGTGAGAAAACGACATTATTTTTGCACCAACCTAATAATTCATCACCCACAAGGCTGTGTAATCACTTTTGAATGCTATCAAGATTGAAAAGTAAAGGCTGAGCAGTTCCTGTCTATATAACGCAACTTCACTTTCAGTCTGATCTGCCTCTTGTAAAAGGTCAAGGATAGCAGGAAGATTCAGATACTTACTGGAGTGACAGGGAACAGAACATTTTTCCAGTATCCTTATTAATGGATCATATGCGTGAGGTTCACTTGAGGTCTAGGTAGGGCTTGAGTCCCAATAAGCACAAGACTTGGGGTCTCCCTGAGACAACACCTGGTCATTGTGATTGGCAAAAATTCAGGATCAACTCAGTGATGATGGAATGTTACTGGTTTGGTTTTTGAGGCACTGAACGTTACCAGACAGTTATAAACAAAAGTCATTTTAGTACATAATAGATGCTTACAGTGAAAAAGAGATTTCTGATAAACTTTGACCTGCCTGCATTGTATAAACAAATTGAGTTGTAAATGGACAGATTATAACATGGGGATGGCAGAATGAAAAAATGCATAAGTAAACAAAAATTTAAAGGTGGAGATTAGTATAAAAACTCTTTTTCCTCTATTTCTCTTGTTATAGAGCTTACTGTTTTCTTACGGCTATGTGTACTACATTCCCTCCCCATCTGGGAGGGGTGCTGATTAAGTGCTCCTTTGGGCAGTAATTTACTTTTTTCTACCTACATTTATATATGCTATATATGTATATATATATATATACACACACATATCTATCTATCTATATATATATATATTACATTTTCTACCTACATTTATGTATGCTATATATGTATATATATATATATATATATATATATATATATATATATATATACACACACACACATATCTATCTATCTATCTATCTATATATATATATATATATATATATATTACGTTTTCTACCTACATTTATATATGCTATATATATATATATATATATATATATATATACATACCCACTTGAGCCTTGATTTACTTTTGCTACCTACATTTATATAAATCACGGCTCAAGTGGGTACTTAATCAACACACCTCCCCGTCCAGGAGAGTGGGGTGTAGTACACAATGGTGTAAGGAAACAGTAAACAAGAGAAATAGAGGAAAAAGATATACAGGGCTAGTGTGTACTACCCCATGCTCAAAATCCCTGACAGGGAGGGGGAAAAAGCCTGATGAGTGGCCTTGGGCAGTGCTTTGTAATCCTTGCTGTCTTATAAATATTTGCTTTTTCCTATCTACATTTATATACATTGTAAATTGAACTTATTAAAGGATGAAAAATTGACATTCTGTTTATTTTTCCACATCCGTGAATTTGTTTTGTTCATGCTAAATCTAAAAAAAAACACTATATAAAATTCACTATTTTTTTATCTGTAATGTTGAATGTGCTAAATTCTTTGACTTTTTAACAAGAAAGATCTCAAGCTCATGTTAAAAATTGCCGCAAAACATTGTTGATTTTTTTTTTTTAAGATGGAATGATCTATTATGACATGTCTCTAATTTGTATTTAGTTACATTATATTTTTTTTCAGTTTTCCTCATTGAATTGTTCATCTGTATTGCATATGATCCATTATTGTACATAAAATTTATATTTTATATGAATACTACCTTATGAAAACAGATGTAGTAGAGTGGTGAGTCCTGTATCATAGATTCAGAGTAGGGGCACAAGACCCTTCCACTGGTCCTGCTTGTAAGCATCCACAAGCCTCTTGAGGAAGACAGGATCAAAAAGTGACTAAATTTAAACTTCCTCTTTTTATGCTCAGATTTATCTACTGTGGAAAGTTTGCATTATTGCCAAGGTTGCCATGAACATTGTTGTTGTTAATTTTGACATGACAGATTAAAATGTTATTGTGTATTCTGCATTAACGTCGGGGTTGATACGTGCAGCATGCTATTTGGGCCACAGGATATGACTTCTTTCATTTCTGACAGACAATCATTCTCCCTCTCTTGATGTATACAGTTGTATGCAAAAGTATTCAGCCCCAAGTCTATTTTTCTTGTTTTTTTCTAATTAATCATTCTGAATTTGATTTGATCACATTTATCTATTCACTGTTGCTTACAGCCATATCATCTTGAAACACCAGTAATCTTCAGTTCACCAAATTTAAGCAATGTTGAGCATGGCCATTACCTAGATGGGTGACTGCATAAGCCCCTACCAAAATGCATTAGGCCAACATAGTAGGGTCATGACCCATTCCTTCCCACGAATGTCAAAGAGAAAGATTTGGAGAAGGCCTACATTCAACAAAAGACTTGTTAGTGAGACACAGTAAGGAAACTACAAGAACTCCTACAGAAGGTTGTAAAGAAAAGTGAGAAGAAAGGACTAAGCATCAATTGTAAGAAGACAGAGTGTATAGTTGTCAGCAAAAAAGAAGAGTACTACATGTGAATTAAAATTTAGATATACCAAAATCAAGCAATTACTAAAATTTAAATACCTAGGAAGTGTTTTAATAGAAGATGAAAAGTACAGCATTTAGAGTAAATGGAATCCAAAAAGACATTTGTATTTAACATCTATCTATCTATCTATCTATCTATCTATCTATCTATCTATCTATCTATCTATCTATCTATCTATCTATCTCAGTCTATTTCTTTCTTTCTTTTTTTCTATCTGTCTATATATCTATCTATCTATCTATTTCAGTCTCTTCATTATCTATTTATCTATCTCAGTCTCTTCATTATCTATCTATCTATTATCTAAGTCTTCATTATCTATCAGTCTATCTCAGTCTCTTCATTATCTATGTATCTATCTCAGTCTCATCATTATATATCCATCTGACTGAGTCTCTTCATTATCTAACTATCCATCTATATATATATATATATATATATATATATATTACGATTAATACAAATAATATATAATATACTACGTATAATATGTAAGTTATATCTCAGTATATATACAAGGTGCAGCAGAAATACCTTCCACATAATGGTAAGACATTAGCTAGATGATGACACCATTGCCACTCATGTATTAAGATGTGTCTTCATCGAGCTAATGTCTTACCATTATGTGGGAGGTATATGTCTGATGTCTTTCTGCCACACCCTATATATATATATATATATATATATATATATACACAGGGTGTATCAAAAATACCTTTACAAACTTTGAATTTCTAAATATGAACAAAGCATTCTTGAAGATATATGTGTTGCATTATATATATGAACCCTCTTCGATAGCGATATCATACATGACCAAAGTATCACATCGGGTGGGTCATCATTATTTTGCACACTGCCCCTCAATTGTTACACACAAAAAACATAAATATATATGTGGCATATTATATATATATATATATATATATATAAAATCATCAAAGTAACAATCTATATATATATATATATATAAAAACAAACAATATCAAAATAACAATATATAGATATATATGTGTGGATGGTCCTGCACGAAACCTTCACCGCTATAATCAAATCTCATGTGCTGTTGTCGGGCTGTCGGTTTCCTTGGAACTGATCTGCTTGACCCTCATACGTCGAATTCAACAGGAGAGTCGAGAGTATATATATATCCGAATATAATGAGAACAAAAATAATATAAATTCCAAAATTCACCACATTAATTCAAAAGAGGGCTCAATACCAAGAATAGAGCAATATCTATTTTTGGTTCTCACCAGTCGAGATGCAGTCACATTGAAACAAAAATGCATCTTTGTAGTGAGCAAGTTTGTCCGTATATAAAAATTACAATAAATAAAAAACAAATATATATATAAAGAGGGCTCTGTATATTTATTAGAGAGCATATAAGTGAAATACAAAAATGAAACCCCAATTTATTTATTTTTTTATTTTTTTTCAAATTTCTTAAAAAAATATTAGAATTCATTTCTTTAACAAATATATTTACATTGACAATTCCCAGGGAGAATATCCCGGGGACGAAATGGCCATATATATATATATATATATATATATATATATATATATATATATTTTGTTATAACCTTACTGAATAGAATAATCATGCAAAGGTTGGTAATGAACAATAATACTTAAGACACAAACAACACATATAAGATTCACCAGCAATGCGTAGAAGTAGTCAACTGCTAGAAGAGAGTCAAGTGAATTCCACAATGAATCTCCAACTGCAGACAAACATACAGTATTTACTACTGTACTTATGTGAATGGGGACATACCCATTATTATCCGGAGGTATGCTACAACACACACACACACACACATATGTATATATATATTTTGCTAATGTTCCTCCAATACAAGGCCCAAGAATGGCAATAAATGAAGTTCTTGGGCTATGCAGTAAAGACAATGACTAACTCTAGACTTGAAGAGATCAAAATTTAATTAGTGAATAACATTTCAGAGTTCAGGCGGATATGTTAGTAGTTTATTGTGGGAGTAGACTTTAGAAGGAACTGGAAACCCAATCCTAAAGAGGAAAGAAGGGATAAACTGGGGAGGAGTGTAAACCAGATGATATTGGAGAAGTAGAAAAAAATTAGCGGATAGATAGATAGATAGATAGATAGATAGATAGATAGATAGATAGATAGATAGATAGATAGATAGATAGATAGATTTATATAAACAGCTAGATATGGATAAACTTGACATTGATAAAAGCAGGTTGTGATTGATATGAACAAACTTGTGAACATAAGATGTCTAAGTAAACTTGAATTTCAGTTTATATTACCGATAGAGCAGAAGTTTCTCTTGGTATTTTCACAAGCTGTTATTTTATGCCATCACATCCACTTTTAACATCAAGGATTAAGGATACTAGTAATTGATTCTGGCAGAGAAATATAGGCCATCAGATTTGTTTGTAATCAGTGAAACATCCATGTGAATGAAGAAGGAAGCATCACTCAAATCAAAAAAACACTGGGTCATGAGTCATATATCGATCAATTTTGGGTGAAGGCACTGATCATTCTCACTTTCTAAGAATGATGGGAATAAATATCAAATGAGGTTATCTTGTGATTGAGATAGTTGTGTAGTTTCCATTGGTGCCAGAGGGCCAGGGTTCAAACCCAGCTTAAAAGATTGTCTGATAAATGCTAATTTTCAAAACAAAGCAGACATGTTTTTTTGTATTCTCTATCACTTCTGGATATGGCCAGTCATGACTCTCCACAGTTTCGTCTCTTTTATTATCTTAGAATTTCCCCAACTTCTCATAAAAGATAGTGGGAATTATTTTCCTTATTTCTGATCAGTCATTCCAATTATACAAGTAGCATAACAGTTATCAACACAGAAAGTGGAATTTCCAAGTCAGTTTGATGGTTTGGTTTGTTTTGTTTTACGGCATATCAACCTCAATGAGTTATTTAATGCCGACAAAATTTTTATTGCTGGTAATATTTTGTTTTGTTAAAAATCTATTTCTGGTAATAATTTTTTCCTTCAAAAATGTATTGTTGGTTATATTTTTTTTTCAAAAAAATGTATTGTTGGTAATTTTTTTTTTTTTATTAAATGTATTACTGATAATAGTTTTTTTTCTTCAAAAATTTATTGCTGATAATAATTTTTCACAGAGTATTTCTGGTATTAAAACCTATTTTTACACTTTCATAGGGTTTATACCCCAGTTTCAGGGTTAACTATTTGCCCATAGCTGGGACTCTAACAAGTCCAAGCCAGTTTGAGTTTTTTTAGTTTTACTGCATTCACTATTATGGGACGGAAGTAATATATTTACTCTGTCCCATAATAATTGTTACATTGGCACACACATTTCATATACGAAATGTATCAACTATTATGGGACAGAAGCTACATAATTCCTATCTCTGTCCCATAATATTTGTGACACATGCATACACATTTCTTATACTAAATGTATCAACTATTATGGGACAGAAGCTATATAATTCCTATCATTGTCCCATAATAATTGTGACACATGCATACATATTTCTCATACTAAATGTATCAACTATTATGGGACAAGAGCAATATATTTATTCTGTACCATAACGCTTGTTACATTTGCACACACATTTCATATACTAAATGTATCAACTATTATGGGACAGAGATGGTAACTGAAACTTGCTAAAAATGCCTTTACACACATTTTCATTTTATTTAAATGGTGAAAAAGAAAAAGTCATTTTTAAGAAAATATACAAGACATGGGTTGTCAAGATTCTGATGTAGTTTCCTTGTTGATTCTTGCTATTCCAGTTGTGTTGCTTTTGTCCTTGCTTTTAAAACAAGTAAATAAATGTCTGTTGATAATTTATTTAGCAGAAGAAAAAATAAATAAGAGTTGTTGTAGTTCAGTTCTTTTCCAACATTACAAATATAACACACGGACACATGTAGACACACACACAGACACACACACACACACACACTTGATCATGGGAAAACTTTATTTATATTTCAAGAGTTGTTTGTTTTAACTGGTGCATTTTCTATTTGAGTCTCTCTCCATATATATATATATATATATATAAATGACAATTTGAAAAATATCTACTTTGACATGTTTCACTGATTAGTTTGATTAATCCTGGCATCATCAGAAAAAGAATCTTATTTCCCAAGAAGAAATTCTATGTTAGACGAAATTAAATTCATCTTAAACACACTTAATTTTTTTTCTTTTAACTGTATCCTCATACAAATTAGATTGTAAATAATTTTTGAAGTCTATTATTTTTGTTCGATTTTACTCATCTAACTATATATCTCTCTTTTTTGTTTCTCTCTCTCTCTCTCTCCCCAAACATATGAGATAATAATTTATATTTTTATATATCAAGAGCAATATTAGTGAAAATATATGACAAAGTGGAAAAAGTTTACTTGTGACACATTTCGTCCTTCAGGACTTCATCCGACTAAATTTGTTATGTTGGTACAACTACATATGTGCATGAAGAAGGTGCTGGGGATTTTAGAAATTTTTCCTTCATATCTAGCCAAATTCATTTAGAGTCTTTTCCTTTTACTTTCTTTCTTTTACTTTCCATCACTTTTGTTCATAGGTATCCCACACCGTGATAATAGAAGATCTGCCAGGAATGGTTAAATGTTGTAAGAGCCAGGGTAAAATATGCTGTAGATGACCTTGTGATTGTAGTGAATTATTTTCTCCTTTGATTAGAGCAGCATTTTTTATGCCAAAATTGTGGTCAATCTTGTTACAGTTGGCAACCAACTCATTTGATGTACTGTTTTGTAAAATGTCCCTTTTGTGTTCATATAATCTTTTATTTAGATTCCTTGAGTTTTTTTCCTGTGTATATTTTGTGACAATTATTACAGGAGATGGAGTAAATTCCTCCTTCAGGTTTTATCTTATTGTTTTGTTTAGTATTAACTAAGTCTTTTATTGTTTTGGCTATAATAGTAACAAATTTTATGTTGAATTTAGATTCTTTTTCATTGTAGATGTGATAGAGTTAGTTGGAAGGATAATATATTTTTTGATTCATTTGGTTTGTCAAGAGGAGTTTTTTTTTTTTTTTTAGAATGTTTTATGGGCCTTTTGTTTCACATTGAATATAAAATAATTAATGTACTGTAGAAGTTTGAATGTGTTTTTAATGTACTTCTCTTCATGCAAGTAACGCAGGCTGCATATTCTGAATGCTCTTAAGTAGTTGTACCAACATAACAAATTTAGTCTGATGGAGTACTGAAGGACAAAACACATCACAAGTAAACTTTTTCTACTTTATCATACATTTTCCTCAATGACTTGTTCTGTCAAGGGGAGATGGCTCAGTGGTAGAAGCTCTGACTGATACCAAAATGGTTGGGTTTCAATCTGGGCTTTAAGCATTCGGTTGTCTAGATGCACTGAGGAACTGTGATGCGGTGAAACAGTACTGTCTGTGAATGACATTTTATATATATATATATATATATATATGGGCAGCAACCTTTCTTTCAAACATGTTTTATTGAATATGACAGACAAGGAAAATTTGACAAATTTTTTATTTAGCTTTTCTAATATTCTTACATTTTTTCCATTTGTTGAGGATAAAGAAGTGTAAAAATTGACCGTAGTGTCTATTGTCCCAAGTCCTTTTCCCTTTTTAAAGAAGTTGCCAAAAACACTTTAAAAAATAAACACTATGGACAATTTTTACACTCCCTTAGTACTAATTTGTTCATTGGTTGAAAAGATGCATTTGCCTCAGCAGCCACTGCACGCTACCAGTGGGTCTCTAGTGATCCACCAGCAGTAACATTGCCAAGACAAATATGCCAGTTTCCCGACAGCAGGCCACTAGCGGCAAACACTAGTGGCATTGCCCCCCAGTAGCAGATTGGTAGCTTGTGTGTAGGATAGCGTTTACCACTGGTGGACCACCAGTGTGTTTGTCTTGGCAATGTTACCACTGGAGGACTATTAGAGGCTCACCAGTGGCTACCAATAGAAGACTGTTGGTGTTGCTAGCGACTTGTGTGTAGGGATACATGAATAGAAAAAGAACTTTTATTTCCCAAAGACAAAATCCAGTTTGAGATGAAATGAAATTCACATTAAACAGCTGGACACTTGAATTTTATGTTAACTTTTAACTTTGAACCATTTTTCTGGTTTTCAGAGAAAATTTGAACATAAATTGTTCAATGTTTTCTGGACATTTTCAAGCCATTATCAAACAATTTTATTTTTATGCTCCATGTACATGCATTATGTTTTCTTTGGTAATTATGTTTTCTTTGAAAATGTAACACTTGAAAACTCAAGTGTTACATTTTCATGTTTTGATTGTTTTAATGTTGGGTTTTTCAGTTATTGTGTCTTTACATGTCAGTGGGTGGGGGTCATCTTCTTTATTTTTTTTAAAAGTATATCATCTTCAGACACCAGTTTGTGATGTTGTGTTAATCATTAAATAGAAATTATCACTTGTGAAATATATTTAGTTTGTTTTTTTCTTAAATTCAATGAAATTTTATCAGTGTTGAGTTGTTTTTATGATTAAGGCTTCTAGAATTTATTTATTAAAGACATTTTTGTGTTTAACGTTATAGATACAAGTATTTAAGTAAATGCTCTGTTTATAATAAACAGTATTAAATAACATTTACCGGCCTGAATGTCCGAGAAATTTTCATAGAAAATATTCGTTCTTTGACAGGATTCGAACCTGCATCCTATACGGAACCGTCATTTACGCTGACGTGCCTTACCGTTAGGCTACAAAGAAGCGTTCGGTAGACAAGGTCGAATTTACTGCTTATAAACTTCAATCTTCCATGAATCTCGAATATTCATAACTTCTCATGGCGTATCAAATGTAAAGAAATGACGTCATATATTACGAAATGGACAAATGGTTACAAATTCTAGAAGTGGACAAAGTCCACTTCTAGAATTTGTAACCATTCTTTACAATCCATGTCATATAGTATTTTTGTGCTGTTGATAAAGATTTGTCAGACTTCTGATTTTGATTTGCTATTGTGTTGGTTAATAACATATCGTTTAATTGAGCTATTACCAGATAAATGGTATGTTAACTGGACTGATAATGTAGTGATTATATAACTAATCTATGTGTTCCTTGAATTTTTGTTATTTGAGAATAAGTGAGCAAGTGAATTTATAAACAACATTGGCTTGTTGTTTTTATTTTTTTGTAGTGATCGTGTTGGAGGTTTTTAGGCTTTTGTTATAAGTGATGAACTATTTATTTGTTTTTGTCCATATGTCATCGATATATTAAGTTTCTTAGAAATTTTGTTATTTGCATTGTCTTTTTGTAGAATAGTTTAATGATGTTTTTATGTTATAATTATTTGGATTATTAATTTTTATTTTTATTAGTTTAATTTAATTTATTAGTTTAATTTAATTTCTATATTATGTGATTACAAAAATTATTCTGTTTCTGCTTGTTCCTTAGTTAGTCAGCACGTACATTATACCCTGCCAATACCTCATAAATAATGGACTATTCCATTTTGATTGTGAAGAGACATATCAGAGTTAATGTTTGCTTTCAATGAGAAAAAAAAAGCAAGAGAGAGGAGGGGATAATTGTCCATTTAAATTTTTTCATTTGTACCCTCTTACTTCTTTAAATAATGACCTGCATCCATACACATGATTGTTACTGATATATTTGGTTAAAGTTGTTAAGCTCAAATATTATTGATGCAATAGGAGAATTTCCACAAGTATTTGGATAGTTGTGGAACTCACAATAGCTTGATTGATGAATTGATTTATTTTCTATTGCTTATCAGTCCTTTGCAGTTTATTTAAAGCCAGGTTTTAGAGATTGCCAGAATCTTTTTTTTTGACATAATGGCTTAGGGATACAAGTCTTACTAATTAGCCCATAACTAGGGAGGAGAATTGGATTATCAATTATGGGGGAGAGAAGTGGATCCATATCTAATCAGAATTTGATAAACAAACAAGAAATTATAATGTGGATATAAAGTGGGGTGTCAATTCTATATTACACTCAATATATAACTTGATCCCTCATTTTGTAGCCTGTGTAGCTAATCAGTATTTGACTGGCCAATTGATTCATTTTCTACGTCTCATCAACCTTTGGCAGGTTATCTAAAACCAGAATTCTTTTTTAAATTCTAAGAATTTTTTTTTGATATAATGGTTTAGAGATACAAGTCTTACTAATTAACCCATAGCTGGGGAGGAGAAGAGAGGGATTCATACCTTTCCCAAGATATTTGCTTGTAAGTGAATATAACTAAACCAACAGGAATTGGAATTCTCCAATTAACAATTCTGAACCATTATCTTTTATGCCACCTGTACATCCAAGCTTACAGCACTTGGTATTCCAAAGTGGTCATATGAACGTTGAGCCATTCAATACAAGTCTAAGTTCGCAGAGGTAAGATTTATAATACCTTGCATACTAAATGGTCAAATGCCTTATTCTATCTAAACTATTATATCTCTAAGAGATGATTAAATAAAGAAAATGTATTAATCTACATTTAGTTTTTAAGTTTTGCTTCAGGGTTTGTTTATTGAATGAAACTTAAATGAAATTAGTCATTATGTTGGATCATTATTATTATATTATAATTCTGATTGTTCCTTAGTGTTATGGTCCAGTTCCTTGTACCACGGTGATAGTCCAAGGTAGAACCAATAAAGAAGAACTCGAACATGGATATGGAATAACACAGATATATTACAAACAGGAATATATACAGAGAAGTAGAAAGTGTTAGTGTTATGGTCCTGTTCCTTGTAGGACGGTGATAGTCCAAGGTAGAACCAATAAAGAAGAACTCAAACACAGATATGGAATAACACAGATATATTACAAACAGGAATATATACAGAGAAGTAGAAAGTGTTAGTATGAACAATCGGGTTTAGTAGTAATTGTTGGAACGCGACTCTGTTTCGGTCTGCCTCTGACTCGACTGACTCACTTGCTCTGACTGACCGACAGACTCCTGACAGACTTCACTCCAGACTTCAGACTGAATGGTATTTAGTCACCTCCCCATGAGGGCATCATGTGGCACAAGGCCGGTTTAACGTGGTATCTCCGAGCCCATGGGCTCGGCCAAAAATATGCCCTTTGAACCCGTATAAACAGGTTCAGGGTCAGTTTACCTCCCCAAAAGAGACTCCACCCTTCGGCGTAGCCTCGTTCGGGTTCCTCCCCGCCTGAAGGCAGAGAGTTCAACCAATTAGCCGGTTAGCCAGTCGCCTGACTTCACTCTGCTTCCTCTTGAGGCGCAGTATTTATTAGGCATGGAATAGTCCATTATGTTATTATGGGTAAGGTCCCATAACACTTAGTTAGAATGCACTCTGCCAATACCTCATAAATAATGGACTATTCCATTTTGATTGTGAGGAGATATATCAGAATTATTTTTTGGTTTCAGAGAGAAAAACAAAGCAATATGATAGAGGAAGAGATAATGCTCTCATGTGTTTAATGTCTGCTTCAGTGAATTAGAAAAACTTGCCCATTTTTAAATTTGGTTAGAAGCATCTTTGCAGCCTTGTAGGTGATGAAGTATTTTCCATTCTACAGCCTCTTTCCCACAGATGCAAAGAGTGGCAGAGTAGTGAGAATCTTGGAACATTTTATCTATGGGGAAAGAGCTTGTAAGGTGAGAAACTATTCATCACCCAAAAGGTTGTGTAGATGCTTTTAGACTTGATAGAGGGTGAAAGTGAAGAATGTGCAGCTCCAGTCCAGATATGTCAGTAATACACCATTTTTGTCCTTATCTAGCTCTTGTAAAGGTAGAGTATGGCAGGATTGATTGAATTATTTGTTTTCTATGGCTTATCAACCCTTTGCAGGTTATTTAAAGCCAGAAAATATTTCAGTATCTGTCTATATTTCTGAGATGAGGTATTATGTACACTATTTACATTATTCAGACTATTGTCCTCATCTTTGTCACCATATTTATTACAACGTTTTCTCAAGGACACATGGCACAGTGGATAAAGGCATTGTTTAGATCCAGGACCCAAAGAGTGTGAGTTCAATACCCAGCTAAGCCAGTGGAGAACTTTCAGAGGGAAATTAACAGGAGATAACTGACATCCATTAAACATGGCACGTAGAACTAGAACAGTCTACCCCAGTGAGCGAAATAAAGGGTTCAGTTTGACATTCCAACCACCTTCAGAAGGCCAGTGTGTACAACGGCCAAAACGTTGTAATAAATATGTCGACAAAGATGAGAACAATAGTCTGAATAATGTAAATAGTGTACAGAAAATATTTTTAGATTCTAAGAATTTTTTTTTTGAAATAATAATGATTTTATGATAGTAATTAACCAATAGCTGGGGGAGAAGTGGTGGATTGATACATTTTTCAAGGGTATTTGTGTGTAAGTGAATATAACAAACATAATTGGAATTGGAACTCGGCTCACCTATTTTCAATTCTAGACAATTATTCATTTGTATCAATAGCTTAAAGCACTTGGTATTCCCAAGTTGGTTATCCATCTAGATGCTGACCAGGCTCAACATTTTTGACTTCGGGGATCATACAGGAACCAGTGTTTCAACATCTGTCATCATAGTGGAGGACATGGTATAATCATTAGCAAGCTTGTCTCACTAGATCAATTATGACTGAGTTGTGTGTTCAATCTTCATTGGGGGCTCCATACTTTCGGTCTTGTGTCACATGTAAGCTACACTTATTAAATCACAAACAAATAGAATATGCTTTTAAGATGTCTCAAAAGAGCACTTTTTATGTCATTTCCCAACAGTGCATGAACAATCATAGTTCTCCACACCTTCTGGTACTTTGCAGCTCTAAACAACATTCATCTTCTTATATATCCCTCCCATCACCTGCTCTGCCGTCTGTTTGTACAAATTCATTAGGTAGCTTACTTAATGTTACCTCCTGCCCCTCTTATTTCAATATGTTCTGTGAGTGTTCAATTCTCTCAGCCTTCCTTTTTATGTGTCCCAGAAATTTCATTTGTCTCCTTCTAATTGTAAGTATAAATGTTCTTTTTGTTTTTATTTCCATTAAAACTTCCTTGTTGTTCACATGTTCAATCCATGGTATTCAACCTGTGAAATTCTCAGCATCCTTCTGTAGAAACACATCTGTCACTTCAAAGCTCATCTGTGAGGAAGTTGTCCAACATTTACTGCTATTCTTATGAAATTTTCTTCTGTTTTTATAGTTTGCTTAATTTCTGGTAGGCATATTTGTGTATCCCAATGATTGTGTCAAATAAAGAATACGGTCATATTTTATATTGATCACCTGTGTCAACAACAGTGTAAATTTCAGATAGAGACTTTAAATCAATTGAAGGGAACCAGCATCTGATGAAAACAGCATATAATACACAATTTCTTTCTTTGTTGGCATACCTGTTTAAAAAACAAATAACACCTGTCATTTTAAATTGGATATTGTAGGTTATTGTCTCAAATTCCCAGGTGAAGTTCAGCTTACTGTTTTAATATTGCTATCTGATTATTTAATTCAGTTCTCACAGCATATTTTGTTATTATTATTCATCTGAAATAAGGCCCAAGAGCAACTCAATGTAGAGGGTTAATGAATGAAGTTGATATATAAGAAGAGGAGATATGAAGTTCCAATTATTTGCATATGTAGGATAGATAATGGTTGACCCAAGACTTGAAAAGGTTATGTTTGAGTTAATTTGTTGATTCGTTTTCTATGGTTCATCAACACTTTGCAGGTTATTTAAAGCCAGAAAATATTTGTAAGCAATCTAGGATTGCAAAGGAAATATTTGTCACAGATTACTTCCACAACGCAGAGAATAAATTACTGTAAGTTCAGATTTTAACATCGGGAGCAGAAAGAAATGCCGAAAACTCGATTCGCAGGTACTATCTCACAAATCACAATGCACATAACTAGTCAAAAAAATAACTCAATCTCCAACAAACACCGTAGCCATAATACCGCAATTTCATTTTCTCTTAATCTTTTATCGGCCAAACATTTTTTTCATTCGTTGACAACTGGGAGAGGACGCACAATTTTTGCATATCAAAATACTTTCATAGTGACTGACTTGTTTCTAAAATATTCCGTCTTCAGCATGTCATAAGGAATATGTGCCCTTTTTTTGGTAAGTAATTTTCTTATTTACCATATTTTCCATTATAGGATACATGCGACACACTGTCGCTTGGTTTGACAAGGTAGGTCACCGTTTTCTTTGCTATACACTCATTATCATTCCCCATTCAGAATCCAGTAATTGATACCGCATTGTCATGTGCAGAGTAAACTGATATAGATCTGAGCATTTCCATGGCTTCAGTGTATAGGGGTGCTACCAACCATTACCTTTGCCTACTGTCATTAGATTGTAAGAATATTTTGGGGAAATAATAATGATTTAGTGATACAATTCTTACTAATTTAGAGGTTGGAGAAGGAAAAGTGGAATTATACCTCTCTCACATGTATTTGCATGTAAGTGAATGTAACAAAGCTGATAGGAATTGGAACACAACTTTCCAATTAACAATTCTGAACATATGGTTGTATAACTTGGGAAAGCATCCTCTAGGGAGTCTCTTCCAAGTAACAGTTCTAAGAAAGAAGCTGTCTGAATTGAACTTTCACCTTAATGTAAGATTTGCCATACCATGTATACATGGTATGGCAGGTCTTGTTGTTAAAGACTATGGAACTTTTTCATTTCGTAATCTTTTTTCTGTTTTTTCTTGCTTTCTCGCAATTTATTTTTATTTGGGTCTAAGTTGTTTAAAAAAAGACACTAGTCCATTACCGAGCACTTTCGGATGTCATCAACCATCATCATGGCTGTATGTTTTGGTTTGAAGTAGGTTGCTTATTATTTTATTTTATAGATAATATTTTGGGTATTTAGAAAATTTGGTTGTATTAGTTCATTATTAATAATAATAATGTTTGATATTTATTATTTGGAGGATTAGCTATCAAATGTTTGATATTTATTATTTGGAGGATTAGCTATCAAATATGTTTAAGACTATAATATATATAAAAAAACTTGCAAGAAAAAACAAAAAAAAGATAATTAAAGGGAAAAGTTCCATACTCTTTAACAACACATGCCTTTATATATATATATATATATATATATATATATATATACCTGCCATACCATGTATACATGGTATGCCACATTTTAGCTGTAAAGGTCTGAACTGGTGGAACTAATGAATGTAGCTCATCAGAATATTTGCCATGGAAATAGTGATGAAGTAGAAAAAGGCTTGTGCCATTGCATCTGTGGGAAAGAGGATGTAAGAATGGAAAATATTTCATCACCTACAAGGCAGCATAGACTGGGCAACTCTTTCTTGTCTGATTTGACTTTTGCAAAGATAGAGCATAGCAAGAGGAGTCAGATACTTTTAGTATTAAATTAATATTTAATTTCTGTACTTGGAAGTCATGAATGCAAGAAGAAATATATAATGATGCTGCATTTTTACTTAGCATTCCTTTACTGTAATGGAAAACCAACAATTATCTAGTGATATGAGGTATTGCTGGAGTGTTCTAAATTAGTGATAATGATGCTTCTGTGCCAAAACTATGCTTGATTTCAGAGTCATCCTCTGATGAAGCTTTGCTGTTGACACAGCTGTTGCTTTGTAACATGTGTATTAAATATATGAACTTATTTGTTTTTTTTTCTTTTTTACCTGTAACTAGAGATAATTCATGCAATATTGTAACAATTTTAATTAACTTCCATATTCTTTATTGGTATGTTAACCTTGTTTGTCCTTTATATAAGGCTTAGTATAGCACAAGGCTAAATAGCGAGTGTAGGAAGATTGTATAGGGTCACTCTCTTAATTGGGGATAGACTGCTGAACTTGACTAAGTCTTCAATGCAAGAGCAAATCAGGTTAAAAAATTGTACAGGACTGATTTTACAAGTAGAGGAGGTTTACCTGCTTGGAGACTTTTTTCTACATAGTCAAGGAGAAAGAGAGATGAAAGGCCTGCCTGCCATTCTGACAAGCCTTACTTAAGGGAAAATGGTTGTCGAAAGACTGTGTTGTATCAGAAGATGTCATGTGTTAACCAACCAATGCAAACAAAACAACACAGAATTTAAAAATCAAAACAACTTTGTTCTATTCCAATTCCCCAAAATTTTCTGCTGAAGCAAAATAAAAGCAAAACATGTCAAATTTATAATCCTTTTCCCACTTGTTCCTTATTTAATTATTCATATTTCTCTCACTTAAACTGTCTTCAACTCACCTCTCTAAAACTCCTCTCTATTAAGTTTTAATCTCCCACCTTCTCTCGTCTGTTACCCCTCTCTTTAGCTCTAACATTCGTCCCACACTCTCATACTTACACTCTCTCTAAATTCTATTTTTATTTCTGGGGTTGTTTTTTCTGTTTTCTTTTTGAATTTGTAG
>OZ010613.1:52998087-53335587 GCA_963932145.1 Acanthosepion lycidas | reverse complement strand
TACTAAGTACGGTATGTAGAATATGTTTCCTTCTTCCACAAATTGTAATAAATGTTGAAAAAGTAAAAATAATATACTAAATAAGAAAGGAGTCCCATTCCTGTTCAGGCTTTATCAGGCAAGAATATCTACTAGTAAACATCACAGCACACACTAACTATATTTTTTTTCATTTAAAAATTAAGGTCATGGTTAAAACTCATGAAATTAGTAAATAGACAACAATTAGTTATTTTCTGAAAAGTACAAGTTTTACTGTCAAACAATATTTTGAAATATAGACAAACTATCAGCAATGTTAATGAATACAGACATTTTACAAATTTATTTTACAGGTTTTGATTTAATTACTAATTATATTGTGTCTGAAGTTAAAGGTAAAAAAATGTTTAAAATGAAGTAATTGCTAATCATTCATACCTGGCACATAATTATATTATTCAAATAAACCACCAAAAAGCTTGGGGGTTTTTGACAAGAATTTTGTGTGTGGGTACAAATTTGGACACTACAGGTTTACTCATAATAAAGAAGGTAAAAAATTTTTTGAAAAGGTTTTTGTCAATTAGCATTCTTTAGATCTTCCTTGTGCCATGACACTTGTCAGAATAAAAAGAAAAAATGATTTGACTATTGTCTGAAATTGCTTTCATCTTTGATATTTGCATACAAGACTTTTTTTTTTGACAAAGATTTTTACAAAAGAACTAACAAATATATACATTTTATAATAAAAATGTTTTATTTTAAGAAAAAATATTAATCTATGTAAATAAAGTGCTGCATATGTGTGTCCATCCAGTGAAGTTGTTGCTGGTAATGTGAGTTTTGTTTAGGTAGAAAAAAACATGCCTGCTGGTATATTTTTTCCCACAACAATTATTGTGGTCTCGAATGTGACTCCAGGTAATAAATCATTAAAGTAACAACAAAAATATATACATGTATATAAACAAATGACAATGTATGTATGAAGAAAATGTATACATAGACAATAGAAGATTGTTGCATGTGACAAGACAATGAATATGAAAAAAGGAAAACTAGAGAGTCCTTGAGAAAAATAATGGAAATGAAGAGAATGTGTGTGTGTGTGTGTGTGTGCATGTGCGTACCCCAGTGGGGGATGTTTTTCTCCATGTGCAACCTACATCTTACTGTCACTGAGAAATAGAGGAAAGAGAGAATGACAGAGAATGACAATGTCTAAGGGAAATGCACAGCTGCAAATGAGAGTCAAGTTGATAATGGCCAGCACTCTGGTATATTTGTGTTTGCTTTAAAATATGCTATCAGCATGGCCCGACGTTGCCCGTGCTTGATTCAAAAATCGTACGATTCATACAGCAATCGCTATCACTTGATTTAAAATATTTTTGCCCTTCCTTGCCTTTAAAGGAGTACCCTTTGCCATGTTGATGTTGCTACATGCCTTACTTCTTGCCTATCTCCCACTGCGAATTTTTTCTAAGCTCTATACTAAACATTAAATCTGTTACGAAAAAAGAACTAAACAAAATGAACACAAAACGATCAGCTTTAAAAAAGGACTCTATCGATTTTTTTTGCATGCTAGCATGCTAGTTAACATTCGTGTCTGTCAGCTGTTGGCTCTCACGCTGGCCAATAGAATCTTCCTGCCTATTTGTGGCAGCTAGCTATAGGCTCTCACTCTGACCAGTACAAAATGGCTGCAAACTACATAAAAACTGCCATAAAAGCATGAAAAAATCGATTATTTCCACTATTGATAGGAGTTGGGAAATGCAAAGTTGGTCTTGGCCTTTCCACTAACTTGGAGTATGTGCATGTCAATTTTGGTGCAAATCTGTCGAAAATTGCGGCCGTGCATTCATTACATACACACACACACACACACATCCTGCCTTTTATAGATAGAGATTTTGAGTGGAGTGTGGCATGGGTGCGACTTAGCTAGATGAAAATTAGTGTGTAGTTAAAGATATATGTTTTCATATAATTGTATAAATTTGCTTTTAATTTGTTATCTCTAAGTGTAAAGTGCGTTTTTCCACTACAAGGTAAAAAGTAGTAACTACTGTAGTTACACGTAATAAAAATTAAATGTCGAACAGTGAAAGGTTTAAAAACAGTTCTTTATTGAAGGTTTAACTTTAATTTCCCTTTTTGTTGCAATTGCAATTGTTATCGTCTAACTAAACTATAATTAAAACTTAAACAGGGCACGGTACATTGCTCATATGTTTTTTTTTTCTTTCTAGCACACGTACCGTGAAATATTGAAAATATTACATAGTTCAAGTTCCCTAATGTCTTTTAAGTGTGACTTAATATGAAGGGATCATAAAGAATGGTGATTTTAAAAAAGAATAAAAATTGTGTGCAAAATAAATGTAAACAAACTACAGAGATTGGTTGCGTATATGAAGAAAGATTATGTCGAATAAAGATGAAATAATTTTTTATTTCTAAATTCTTATAACTTTTATGTACATAGGACTCTGAAAGTAAAAGGCCAAAGGCCCAAAAGCCCTCTGTAGGAGATAGCCAAAAGTTCACACGAAGGGCAACTTCTAGGCTACTATTACAATAAAACTTGTCTGACAAAATAGATTTTGTCCATTTTTAACGAAGATTTGTCATTCAACTATTTCCAAAGAATATTGTTAAAAAATATTGTTAGAAACAAAGAAATGACTACTCACCTGTTATGTATCAGTCTTCATATATGGCAATAAATGCTCAACAGTCTCCTGGCCAGTGAAGAAGAGAGTTGAAGCAATAGAAATGTGGTTCTACAGAAGGATACTGAGAATACTATAGTCTGAACATGTAAGCAACAACAAAGTTCTAGAGAAAATGGAAACAAAAAGGACATTTATATGTAATATCAGGAAGTAATAGTTGAAATTTCTGGGACACATAATGAGGAAAGGGGGCTTGGAAAATTTGATCTTCACAGGACATATTGATGGTAAGAGAGACAGAAAAGCAATGTTCAAACTACCTGGTAAGCTTCAGTGAATGTATGCTGGAACTGGGTTTTGGAGAGATGGCAAAAAGATGAAAGTTATTAAGAGTTACAAAGGACAGGAAATTGTGGAGAGACACGATCCCCAACGTCCAGAAGTTGGAGTTTCTTTCAGTATTAAATCTGGGGTGGGAGTGGGTTCAAATTTACAAAATTTATTAAACTATATATCTGTTTATTCTTCATTTAAGATAAATAGTATACCCCAATGTTTGAAAACAGTTAAAAAAAGAAGTTTTTTAAAGATTCCGAAAAATGAAAAAATAAAAATATGCAGCTATCCAAGCTGTAAGTACAGATTCAAACCTGACATTTGTAAATATAATTAATTTCCCATAACTGTATAAAAGTTAGGGATCAATTTTATATTGTATCTTTATTATGAATAGGAACCCCATTCTAAATTGATAACTAATCAATATTTTCCAATTCTGATTTGTGTTTTAGGCCAAGGAAGGTCTAAAGAATGCTAATCAGCAAAAAGTATTACCCCCACCAAAACTACTTAAGGAGTTTCTTTCAAGCCCTCTCCCCTTCCGAACACCTTAACTAAACACTACACATAATAGACAGCAAATTAGTAATTACAGATAAAATATGTTGACATATAAAAATATGATATATAATAATAGTCTTCCATATGTAATGGTTTTCTGTGACCCCATGAAATTTCCAGATACCCCTCTTTGGTTCCAAGGAGCCTAGACATTCCTGCACTTCTCTCATGAACCCTAGTGAAATGTTAATGTTGTGCTGTCTAATCTCAGTGTCTCGATTCTTCTTCTTGCCGTGTCCACTAAGGACATAGATGATCATGACTCTCCACGACTTCCTATCATTTGTAGCTCTTAGTAATGTTTTCCTTTTTTCTGCCTATTCCTGTTCTGCTATCTGTTTACAAGTTTGTTAGGTAGGTTACTTGCCGCTCCCCACTGTCCTTTTTGCTTTCAATATATCCTGTGAGTGTCAAATTTTCCAAGCTTTCTTTCCTCATTGTATCCTGGAAATTTCAACTATCTCTTTCTAAGTATAAGTTATTCACTTATAATGGCTGATGCTAACACTCAGGTTAATGTTTTGTACTGACACAGTACTTCTGCTATGTTTTAAATCATTACAAAAGTTTGTGCCCAATTTTCATTGTTAATATAAAATGACTACAGCTTGACACTGATGTTTGCTTTACTGCTGATATCTTGTGTGTTCTAGATTGAAACCTTGCATTGTTCAGTTGCAAGTCAGATTTTGAATGTTGATACATTGTCCACAAATAGATGCATTAAAGATGTCGGAGGAAATGTTGCACTTTCCTCGTATGAATTACATTTTCATCTAAAAAAACTTTTGTAAAGAGTAAGCATTAGAATTGTGAAAAAAAAAAATAAATAAATAAAAACATTCAGATCATTTATGCTAAAGGTCATTTTATATTGACTGGTCAGGAGTACTCGGGTCAAAAAGGGTAAAAAGAAGTTGAACACAGGTAATAAATTCATACCATGAAATGGAGACCACATGCTAAAGGTCATTTTATATTGACTGGTCAGGAGTACCCGGGTCAAAAAGGGTAAAAAGAAGTTGAACACAGGTAATAAATTCATACCATGAAATGGAGACCACATGCTAAAGGTCATTTTATATTGACTGGTCAGGAGTACTCGGGTCAAAAAGGGTAAAAAGAAGTTGAACACAGGTAATAAATTCATACCATGAAATGGAGACCACATGCTAAAGGTCATTTTATATTGACTGGTCAGGAGTACTCGGGTCAAAAAGGGTAAAAAGAAGTTGAACACAGGTAATAAATTCATACCATGAAATGGAGACCACATGCTAAAGGTCATTTTATATTGACTGGTCAGGAGTACCCGGGTCAAAAAGGGTAAAAAGAAGTTGAACACAGGTAATAAATTCATACCATGAAATGGAGACCACATGCTAAAGGTCATTTTATATTGACTGGTCAGGAGTACCCGGGTCAAAAAGGGTAAAAAGAAGTTGAACACAGGTAATAAATTCATACCATGAAATGGAGACCACATGCTAAAAGTCATTTCACAGCATAGACCACATGCTAAAAAAGTACTCCATTTTTCTCCCTGTCAGAGAGAGGGGTTACTTTTTGTCATGTAATGGGAGTATACTATGGTAGAAAGATTTATTCTCCCAATTAGATTTCCCCCATTATGGGTATTATTATATCCATGATGTAATAACACCATAATTCACGGAGCAGAATGGCTAAAAGGAAAAAGAATATGCTTTGTTCTCAGAGAGACTTTTACATGACTAGACATATATAAAACTATATATGCATATATATAAGTGTCCCATACAGATAAAATTATATATATCTACACAGCAAATTAGGATGTAAGGAGAAACAAAAAGGAATGGTCTTACATATAATATGGAGATACTCCTGTTTCTGGAGAAGTCATGTTTAGGACTCCAAATACAAACGGGCTGGATTCATCTATTGTATCCCAGGCAAGGACATACTCCACAAATGGGAAACAGTGTGTCTTGGGCTTTCTCAAATTGAGGACTGCGAGCTGGATTTTCTTTCTTTATCAGGGAAAGATATATTCTCAAAGGGAAATGGCACTGTGGACTTGTAAGCTTCACTGGGGGAAGCTGGCTGCCCTGCCCTGGGCAGAAGCCAGGGCAGGAAAAACAAACACGTCGTGACATCAATAAGCTTACTGACTGAATGGCCACTTTTGTCACCATATGAAGTGACATCACTAAGTGCCCATCATGTGAACCATGTGACTTATCTCCACTAAAGGGAGATAATCACTTTCTGTATCCCTATAATCATAATTCCGATTTTCAGTCGGCACTCAAAAAATTCAACCTTATGCCAAACTAACTATACTGAATCTATCTCATACTATGGCAATTTAAACGGCAAATAATATCAAAACAGGAAGAACACAGAACACAAATTGAAAATTAAAAGGAATATTATTGAAATCCATATATACAAATACTATTGAAATAACAGTTCTTGTTGCAAACATTGTTCTGTTTGCAGCTATATTATAATGAAACAATATGTCCACTTAACTGAAGTCCTTGGTTTGTAGAATAGTTTACGTACTAATATCATTAGTACAGCTCTCATGTCATAACTGCAGGTAGAGACAACTTTAACGTCCTGTGCCTTGAAGAAAAGAGAGACAAAGAAACAACAGAGAAAAGGGTTCTTTGATAATTGGCGCCAACATATTCTGGCTAGTGATTGGTTGGTTTGACACTATACATGATCTCTAGAGAGTGCATTTGACCAAGGGCGATAACTCACTTACATAACATTTTTCTTATAATATCTGGTGCTTGCTTAACAGCACATCATGGAGGTTGGATATGTTTGCTTGCAAAAATGCAAGCTGTGTGGGTGGAAGATAAGTGTGTCATTGCTTTCAAATGCTAGAAAAAAATTAGTAGAGTAACAAGGACTTACTACTTTAATACTTACAAATTATTTAGTATAGTTTTTTAGTCTTCACTATTATAGCCTAGTACTAGACTAAATTAAACATAAAGGCTTAGATTTAAAATTACTAATTTATGTCTACACCAAGCTATAATAGTGAGGTTATTTAAAATTAAATTGACTACAGTTCTACAACTTAAAAAAAATAATATATTTATCACTTTGGAACACACACTTTAAAAGCCTACATCACTTCGACATAGTGTAATGTTTAGTAAGCTTAGTGAGGTAGTGAGTTTGATTCTCACTGTGTTCTCCACATTTTTGGCCTTGTGCCACATCTAAGTTATGCTTAGAAAATCACTTTGGGCACTTAGACTTGATGTAATGGTGAGCATGCTTTTTTTGCTGGATCAGTTACGACTGAATAGTGAGTTCAATCCTTACTGGTTTACCCCATACTTTTGGCCTCATGCCACATCCAGAAAAAAATTTAGAAAATCATCATACTCTAAGTGTCTGACAGACGAGGGGGGACGTTTATTTATTTATTTTGAGAAAAATTTCCACTCCCTCTGTGTTTACTTAAGACCATTCTGTTGGTTTTGCACTTTTTAACCTTTTGAATAATTTTCTGACTCCACCTTTTTACCCGCTCCTCGTTTATTGCTTACTGAGAAAAATTCCACCACTCCCCGATTATTAAGACTGTAATGGGCACCTTAGAGTGGGCGATTATGGCTCTCAATAGATTCCTTTTCTTTTTATCTGTGATGACTTATTTGGAATAGCATGTTTTCTTTCCCTTTGCCTAATCCAGGCATTTCAAAGTTGGAATTGTACATTTTTCCTAGATTGGCTTGTACCCAAAGCTATCAAACCCACTCTATCCTTTAACCATAGCTGAGACGGAGGGAGAAGAGACAAAGGCACTTTTTAGTTATTACTGACTAAAATGCAAGTGAGGAGTTATGCAATTTTAAACTAGATAGGTTATTTTGTTTTAAAAAATTTTTAATTTTAAAATTTGTAATTGGCTACACAATCTTCCCTCAGCCAGCTGTAGAAAACTTTAGGGTAAGGGTTCGTATGTAGTCGTAAAACTGAAAAGTGACGAGACAAATTCATATTTTTCTTTTTTCCAAATGAAAAAAAGTAGAAAAAAATGTGAACGCACAGACAAAGCAGAGATTTGAACTCGGAAAGTCAAGTTCATTTTCCGTGTCATTGACTTACAGAACGCTACAAGGCTTACAAGCATATCCTGATCATTCAATACACAGACCAATGAAATAAATTTGATGTTCAAGTTAGTTACTAGTTACTACCTATCAGTCGATCGTACCGGCCTTTTTACTAGTTCTAGACGAAAAGCCTAAGAAATCCAGTGAGAATGAAACTGATTATTACAATAGTCCGCAAGACTAGCTTTAAATTACTTTACTTTTTTTTTTTTTTTTTTACTCCACGGCAAGACATCGTGTCTACTTGCTGCCTTCAATCGGCTTAGCTCGGATCAAGACTGTAAGAATCGAACTCAATTGGTGAGGACTACTAGCTTGAATTTCTTTACCCGACCGTATGGCGTGTAAATGTATAAAATAAAGACTATATTTTTTCTTTCTCTCTTTATTCCACGGTTTTGAAGTTAAAGTGGAGTCCATTGTCTACAGACATCATAGACCAAAAAAAAAAAAAAATATTTGTAACTATATCTACCCTAAACTCCATCAGTACTCAAATATCGCCATCATTATGGATGGAATAACGCTCAAATTGTTTTTCCTGCTGAAATGGAAGTAAGGTTTATCCCATCACCATATGAACTCACATTGATTCGTAAGCTTTATTTTATTCACTTGGGTACGTCATGTGTTAGAATCGGACTCATTGCAAAACAAACTTAGCTTGCTGATAAGTGACAACACGCACGATTCCACGCCGACCTGTCTACTTGTTGATTCACCATCGATCGATCGATCGATCTTTATTACTATCTATGCCACATGCAAATCAATTTAATCTTTTCCATTAAAAAAAAAATTAAAAAAATCTACCAAACTATGCACTATTGCTGCTACAACACATCATTCTTTCTGTCTTCAAAATATTCTTTGTAAAAAAAAAAAAAAAAAAAAAAAAACAGAAAAATGAAAAATCCATCCTCAGTTTGATACACTACGACACACTACGTATCACTCTATTAAATTTAAAGTAAAACTGTCACTCTGTGTTCGAGTGAGATGTATGACGTGCTGTGAAATGCACACTTCATTTGATTTTGTTGAGCTGTCTGTCTCTTCAATCTCGTGACAACACACTGTCACCAAGCTGTGACACTGTTTCCGATGCTTCGGATTTGAAAGTAAAGACCGATGTTCGGAAACCCGTATACCAGGAATCACATCCACTTTGCAGTTACACTCTAGAAAGATCAAAGGAATATCCTGATGTCTGCAACAATATTCAAGATGACTACACGAGTGGATGTGATGATTTATTGTTAACGCGACTTTGAAAAGGTGTGACTTGTGATTTAGTACATGACTCGACAAAAAATAGATCATATTGAATTATTGTATTATCACTGTTCTAACGAGGTGACAAATTACTGACATTTTTATTTGTAAGTTGTTTATTTAAGTCTCCTCTTTACTTACACAGGGCCACATTTTTATTGATTAATTCTTCGAACCGGTGTCAGTCACGTTTCAAAAAATTCAAAGCAAAGACATTATTTTTGTTGGTACATTTTTTTTACTACTTAGTTTATTGCAGGCCATAAGAAAGAATCGAGCTCCAAACAAAAATGGTCTGCCACTACAAGACATTTTTTTTAAATCAATCAATGTGCTGTTTGTTTCTTTGTATGATTTGGAAAGTGTAGATTTCAGTTTTCACGTTAATTAAAATACTTCCACCCTTACATTTTCTAAAAAGTGTGTTATAGTACAGTTGATTTGAATATTTTCTTCTTTTTAGTTTTTTTGTTTGAAAAATGTTTATTGTTCAAATAAGCAAACCAAACGCATTCAATAATTATTTATATTTTTAATTCATCATTGTTGTTCAAATTGTAACGCATGTGTTACAAACACATCTACGTACGCATTCACATCCACAACAAACACAGTTATTATTACAAACAAGCAATGAAACACGTGTGCACAAAAAAAAACAACCCAACAAATCTGTTTGGTGTTGTTTTCTTCTTTTGTCTTTTTTTTTAAAATAAAACGACTATGACTATTGGGTAATAATGAATGGGGTTATTTGTAAACTATCTTCTGATTGGTCAAGTGGGACGGTCCCCTTTTTTCCAAACTCCGCCTTCCTTTCCCCGTGAAAGCCGCACGCACATTATCAATAATCTTTGCTACAATCAAGAGTAAAAAAAAAAAAAAATTCCCTTTAAAAAAAAAAAAAAAATCGCCGAGAAAGAGCACTTGGCCAGAAAAGAAAACTGACTAACTAAATGTATGTATGTATCCAAGTCGTTCACTTACCACTGGAAAAGTTGTTAACAGAGCAAGCTGGATTAAGGATTTGCTGACACAACCAAAATAACAACAAACACTACTAAAAGGAAAACACGTCTCTATTTTGTAAGGGAGATATTAAACAAAAAAAGAAATAAAAAAACTGTCTTTATAAAACTCAATATTTTGCTTCTTGCTTGAATAATACAAATTTGTTTTTTGAACAAAAATGACACATCATTTCAAGGTAAGGAAGTTAGTTGCTTGTTGTTTTTGTTTTTTTTTTTAAACTATTTTCTCCAAACTTTTTAAAAGAATCAATGTGTGTGCCTAGACTCTAAGCAGAACATTAAAAAAGACATTTTCTTTCTTTAGAGACTGGAATAAGCAAAGCTAAAAAAGACTGACAAAAAAAACAAAAAAACTTAGTTTTAAAAATAAACATGACTTTTTTTTTTTTTTTTTTTTTTTTTTAAAATAGTCATTCACTTTTTAGCATAATAGTTATTTTAAAAAAGACCGGCTAGTGATGCGTGTGTAAAGAAAGGCATTTTTAAAAATAAAATTAGTTTTTTTTTTTTTTTTACTACTTTGGTTGGATCTTCTTTTGCAGCAAAAATCAAAATGCAGGTAGATTTGTGTTTTTGGGTCTTTTAGCTGACTAAATTGACTAAAAAGTAAAAATGGAATGTGATATTTTCCCCAAGGTTTTCTAATCTGTTTGAATTTTGCCTTTTCTTAGTTTTCACAAAGTTTTGTTTGTTTGTTCATGTAAGTTTTCTTAAGAAATATTACATTTCACTTCACTTGTAACAGTAAATTTAAAAAAATGAAATTAAAGTCTCCTAAATTGTCCCGCTGAATAAATTACAAATAACAAAAAGATATTTTTTATTTATTTATTGCAGTTAAAAGTTTGAATCTTAAAAACTCGAAAGAAATAAACAAATTAAAAAATATATGTACAAATAAATGGGGGAGGATGTAAAACTATTGTTTTGCTTGCAGTGTTGATTTATTGTAAAACAGTAAAAATCAAACTGTTTTTCGATAATCGATCATTGTTGTACAATATGTGCGACTTTTTAATTTAAACTTAGTTATTTATTAGTAATTTTTTTTTCTCCGCTTGAAATAATTCGGCACGTCTTCGTTTTTAAAAAAATTATTTCTTTTGTTTTTGTACGTTAAAAAAGAGGAATGAAGAGGAAAATAAATCCCGAATTAAACATAAAATCGCAATTAGTGCTTTTTTTTCTCTCTCTCTCTCACTCCGTCCCGTATTTGGCACTTTTTATTTATTTAAATTCAGTGGCGATATTTAATTTAAAATTGTCTATATATTGATATTAAAAAGAAAAGCACGTGGTGATTAAATATATTTTTATACTTTTTTTTTTTTTTTAGTGGTTTGTGAGCTTTCAACAAGGCTTTACCTACATGGGTTGGGTCTTCTTGTTGAAACCGAGAAATTTTTATTTCCATCTTTTTCTCTAACTCAAACGGTATCAGCTGCATAAAAAAAAAAGAAATTGTTCGTAAACGGCATAAAAACTAAAACATAAATAATAAATTTCCAGAGACCGATTCTCTGACTTGATCATGGGACCGAGTAAAAAGAGTCTGGTACTTGTAAATTTTTCTATTTGATTCTAATCTAAAAAGTCTAAAAAACAGTCTCTAACAAATAACTTTTTTAAATATTAAAATAGAACCATAAATTTATAAAATAATTTAATTGTAACCTGATTAACTAAAAATACGGCGCTTTTTTGTCTCTAGTGTTTTTGTTAATTTTGGAAAACATGTTTTGTTTTTTTTTAGGAATGATGACTGATATAGAGAATTCTTCGTTTAGGCTTGCCTTTTTTAGAAACTTTTACGGTTTATTTATTTAAAAAGAAATATTAATTGGAGAGTTTAGGAAACAAAACATGAAAAGTCAAAAACGACTTGCGTGTGATATTAAAATAAAAAAACTTGTTTGAAAATCTTTTTTTGTGGTTTGGCCCCAATTCGTTTTTATGCCACAGAATGGTCACGTGATCAACCCCACACTTTATATAGTACTGTGCTTCTTGCCTTTTGGATGTGAATAATGTCAGGATGGAAAAAAAGTACTTTTCTTTTTATATTTTCCATTTTTAATGTTGAAATTGACCGATAGACCATGAAATCCGTTTCGAATTCATAAGTGTGTATGTAGTGTAGATTTTAAAAAGACTGTAACCTTTTATCAGCAGATTGTTTTCGGGTTGATCTCATGTTTTAGTTTTCATTACTTAAAATAAAAATATCTTTAACTTTATAAAAAAAAAAAATTAAAAAAAAAAAAGTTGAAACGAAATACGTTTCTTTAAAGTAAACTAAATGCTTAGGATTAGCATACAACTAAGTCAAGCAGATAGTTTTTCTTAATCTGCTGCATCAGGCTAGAAAAATTGTTGAATTTATTCAGTTACCCATCCATCTCCAAGAAAAAAAAAATTAATTTTTTTTTCTTTACTTGGCTTTTTAGAAAATAAGGTTTATGAACTTTGCTTAGTTTTTATAAAAAGAAAATTAACTCGATCTTTTAATATCATTGACTGAAGAAAATTTCGATGGGGTAAATGAACTTTGATATAATTTCTAGTACAAGGCGAAGAAAAATTATAGCGCAACTGTACATCCATAATTGCTTAAGAAACCACACTACAAAACGTCCCTATATTGTTATACAACCCCTGCCATTTAACTTGCTATTATCAAAAAGATCTTTATTGTTTGCTACAAACAGAGCAAAAACGAAAAAACAAACATGTACTACTGTTATCTGTGTTTAATGAACAGCTATTTTAATTATTAGGTACAGCTATTCTGGGTAAGAAACAAAACGATTTCCAGGCTTGGAATAATCGAAAGTAAAGTGGTATTAACCCGTGTATTCTGGTGCCATGACTTTTTTTTAAAGTCCAACCACGTGCTTATTTTGTTTTTTCCCTTTGTTAGCCAGATTTCCTCTTTTTTTTTCTGCTCCGTGTTTACTGTTTATTTATTTGAGGTGGCAAAGAAGGGAATTGCTTAAATGCAGCATTTTTTAAAAAAGAGCAAACGTTGCCTTTTTTTTTTTTTTTTAAATCTTTAATAATTACACGCTTTTTTTCCTTTTATACTTCCTGGTTCATTTTTAACGCAAATAATTTAATTTGCTCTTCTTATTACTACAATATATCCGTTTGTTTTTTATTTTAAGTTATTCTTTAGGTCGATCTGGGTTTTTGTGCAAGTTCTTCGATAGTGTTGCTGCTGTTTAACTGGCATCCTTCGTACTATTTTACAGCTCTAAAAGAAAAATATGGTGTAAAATTCAATTCAGGAATTTTATTTTGTTATTTGTTTGCATATGAAATGACAACAAAAACGAATGTCCCAACTATGTGCACTTTCACACACAACCTTAAAATTTTAATGGCATTAGTAAACATTTTCACCACTAAAATTTTAATGGGTTCAAAACTTTACCATACCCATTTAATTGTGAATGACGAAAATAACGTGGTTTAATGGTTTATGCTTAGTATCTCCTCTTAAACTTAAACATAAAAAAAAGAAGCAATTTAACCGTAAATCTTTTCTGGAATTTATTATTGCTTCAAAAGTCTTCGTTTCAGAACGAATGAATGTTTTGTTAATTTGACTTTGCTCCAATTGTAATTGAATAGGTTTTTGTTTTTTTGATCACAGGTGTAAAAAAGGAAACGTCCAGTGCATATCTATTTGGATCTCATTCCTGAATTTTTTTTTTTTTTTTTTTTTAAACTGTCAGTAAGGTCCATGACATTTTTTTGAGTAGACGGGGGTGGGGGAGTTTTCGGAGAAGGGGGGTGCATACTGCGGTCAGTATCACTAATTGAGTGATTATTTAATAATCTGAAAAGTGCTTCATGTTGATTGTTGATCAATTAAATTATTTTTTATTCTTCTCTCTGCTGGAGATGACACGACGTAAATACAAAAAAAAGAAAAAAAAAAGTCTTCTCCGTACCGTGTCCCTTCAGGACGTGGATAATCATGTCTCACTTACCATCGTTTGTAGTGCTTAGTACGGCTTGTCTTTTTGCTATCTTTCCAAATTCGTGTTCTACCAACCATTCATTTACTAATTACTTACACAAACCCGTAAGGTAGCTTATTCATTGCTTTCTTCCTCCATTTCGCTTGCCTTAGGGTGCGAAAATATACGTTCGACTTTCTTTTTAGTTTTAGGATTTTTTTTTTTTCATCATTGCCTGTTTGTACGTGCGTGCCTTGTCGCATTCTCATTTTGTTTTTTGTACTCAATGAAATGTGACATGTCTGTAAAAAAAAAAAAAAAAAAAAAAAAAAATTGTCTAAAAAGTAAAACTAAAACATGTTGACTTTGAAATTCTAAGTCTCTTTGGTGTTTTTATTTACATTCTGAGTTTCTCCCATAATTGTAATAATGTCCTCCGCAAAAAAATTGTAAATCCCTAGTCACACTCTGCAGATACTGGAAGTTTTTAACACGCACATCATAAAAAGAAATATTGTTTGTTTTTTTTTGTTTTTAGGTTTTCGGTTTTGTTTTTTTAACTGAATGATTAATTTCTTTGCGTAAGAAATTTGAGGAGCTTCAAGTTTTTTTTTTGTTGTTGTTGTTGCTTAGAGGGAGGGCTGTGCTGAGCTTAAAAAATGACAGATCGTATTTCAATTTCATTGTTGTTATGGGTTTCTTCAAGTCACACAACACAGGAGATCATTTATTAGTTTTGATGTTGTAGTGGATCTAAGAAGGATGCGTGAATATTTAAGATTGTGCTGCAAAAATAAAATATGCAATATCCACAAACATAAATTATAAGAAATGGCCAAATGGTAACGATATTCAATCACGACAAAAAATACATGTTTGAAACAACAGATTTAAATTTTACATGCACAATTTACAATTTCTTTGTAATGATGTGTGCAAAAGTATAGAGAAACATTTCTTTGCTATTTCGGAAATGTTTAATGTCTAAAAAGTTGTTTGCCTTTGATTGAAAGGTTGAATTTAACTTTAAAGATTTTTCTATGAAAGATAGAAAGATATTAAGTGAAAAAGTTTGTTGTATGAATTTTTCTAATCTCTCATAAAGAAAGTTTGTTTCTTTGGCGGCAATTTTGACACATGATTCCCGTGTATATCTTTTACGTACGTGAGTCTCAAAATGCGACGAAAATTCGTTTGCTGTTTCTATTTATAGTTTGTTTTTTTGTTTTTTAAGAACAAAATCTGCTCCAGCGGCTTGGTAGCTTGTTGCGAATTTTTCTGAGAAATGCGTGGGCGAATGTTGTTTCCTATTTTTTGGGCCAATAGGATTTCTTGAAACATTTAAATTAGTGATGAATTTGAGAAAGATTTCTTTTTTATGTCAGTTGAGCCTATTTTTGCACAAATTTTGAATGTTTTGTTATGGAAATTTCTCGAAGGTTATATTTATTTAATAATGAATTTCAAGAAAATGTTTGAAAATTGAAATGAGGGTTACTAAAATGTCAAACGCATTTTCACTTCTACAACATGCAAATAGTTTTCCGTCTACACGGTGAATCCACTTTTGTAGGATAAGAAGAGAGTGGGCATCCTGGGGTAAAAAGAATATTTTCCCACCTAATAACAATTATTTCTTTATCCCCCACCTCATAACCACTAAATTTAAAATACTCATTAATTATTGTTTCTTACGTTAGGTATTAATTCTTATATTTCTTGTGCCACCAAACAGGTAACTTATTCAGTAATTTTAAAAATTATTGATATTTCTAAATTTCCAATATTTTCATATATTGATTTGTTCAGACCTAATTGTGGTTGTAATAATAGCCGTAACGTTTGGCGATATTTACCTACCTTTACATGATGCAGTTGCTACTGTCAGTTGACAGTCTTTTCTTTACAACAACAGTCCTGCTATTTACCCATAGCTGGAGGGAGAAGAAGAGGAGGATTCATACCTTTCCCAAGGATATTAGCATGTAAGTGAATGTAATGGATTTGACTGGAATTCAAACTCGGTTAGTCCACCACTAGTAGTGGTTTACCTACTTCATGCCACTGGCAAGTATTGTATTCTGTTGATGTTATAAATATTACCATTTCGTTTCCAACATCCATTTTGGTTATTCTTCATTCAGTAACCCTTTCTTTTAAATCCTATCCAGAATCTGTAATCGAATCTGCTTCTTCTTTTGAGAAATTTTGTTGTAAACGAGTGAGGCAGATATGGAGTGAGGGGGGGATTATATAGGATCTGTAATTAAAATACCGACATTTCCTATTCTCTCACTTTTTACTGCACTACTATCAGGAACTGCTGCTTTGTGGAACTGACTCCCAATTGAATGCTTCCTCAGTCACCATCATCTTAACATTATTTCAGGGTTAACCATTATCTTTTCCACATATCCCTATAAACTGTCCTTCTTACTCTGCAACCTTCTAGTGGCTCTTGGGCCTTGAAGGTGAAACGTTATTAAATTAAAATAAAAGGCTGGAAAGTGAGGATTGAACAACCCAGATATGGCTGTAGTATTTCATTCTTGGTCTAATCTGACTCTAAACCTTGCAGAAACATTGCATAATACAATTTAGGTGCATCAAGGGTGGTCTTCAGTGATGCACTGTCCTCATTGCTAATTTCAGGTTTTGCATCATATCGGCTCAAACAGCAACCCCGACCTGACTCCAGATGAGTCAGGCTGCCTCTTTGAAAGCATCATGTTACGTACTTCTACATTGCAAAAAAAAAAAAAAATTATATCAACTGACATATACAAGAGTCCGACTGTTCTGATTGAAATACGTCCATCTGCATCAGCCAATTAAAAAAGGCTTTTTATGCTCCCCCCCTCCTCTATACTAGTGTCTTTTTACTTACTCCAGTTTAGATTCGAGTTACTTCCCCTGGATTCTTAACTGGGCTTTTTCTTGCATAGTTTAATACAAATGTTTCATACATTTTAAATTGGTAATCCCATAGCATTACTAACCCTTTAACTAAACCTACATGCATCACTTCAGTTGTGTACCATACGTGATACATGTATAGGTGGTCATGTATCTTTCCATACATGACTGACGAAGCAGATTTTTTTTCCTGCAGTAGGTTGTCATTTCTTTCTGCTGTAGACCATTTGCCATCCAAGGCTGTAGAATCTGGTCTGCTATTTACCCATAGCTGGAGGGGAGAATTCATACCTTTCCCAAGGGTATTAGCATGTAAGTGAATGTAATGGATTCAAATGGAATTCAAACTCAGCTCTCTGATTTCCCAATCTGACGTGCTATTCATTACTGCAACGTGCATACTCAACCCAGATCTGTGATCTTTATATACCTGTACTAGCACTTGTCAAAAATTAGTCTAACTTAGCACTTATAGAAGTGTTTAAAAAAAAAAACATAATCACTATTCTTAGTATCAGATAAATCTTTAAGTTTACATTTACCTTACACCTTTAAATCTACTATCAATTGCCAATCATCTGCAGAAGGTAACAGTCTTGTTCTCTCTCTCCTTTGTTTCTGTATCTTTACCCCAGCTTTGATGAAGTTAATCTGATTCAGCTTCGTTCTTGGTTGATACTTAATGAGTCCTTATAGTTTTAGTCACCTCGTTTACAATTACTTTAAGGGCTTGGTCATGGTGCCAATGGTACCGACCATCACCCAAAGCTTTTGGGCAACTACTAAGGATATGCTATAAAGATCCTTTCCCTGCACCTAGTTGGCAATTTGGAGGTTCTTGCTCTTTCCCCACATATGCAGGTTAGTTGACATAATAGAATGAACTATCTTCTCAGCATCTTTGATGTTCTATTTTGACAAGCATCAGATTACTCCGAAAATGGAGTAGTGTTTCTATATCTGGACTGAGCATAAACCTGCCTTGTATAGAGTTCAACATGATGTGGGTATCTAAACTCAATGGAAAAGGGCCCACATAGCAATTCCTGCAATGTAACATATTTCTCATTTTTCGTATGTGTACTCAAAAGATTATTGTATATATTGATCTGTTTTTACTTCATGTAACCAGATTTTTTTTTTCTGGATAACAATGAACACAAAAATATCAATACAGCAAGCAGATAAACAAAACCTGATGACACAACTATTTACTCCTTTCTTAATAGTAAGGCTGATCAGTTCAATAATGTCAAATTGGCAGCTGATCTCAAAAATGACCTGTTGTTAATTAATGGGGCAAGGAGTCACTTAATTTTAACACCCCAAAAACGAAACTGCTCTCAATTTATTCAGTGTCAAATCAGCAAGGGTTTGACCATCACCTACATAGATTCTTTTCAAATTTGCTACACTTATAGAGCATAATGATAGAAATTGAATGGTACATATTTTACATCTCTAGGTCAAAGGGCTCCTGAGATATGATCCTTTGACCCTTGACAAAACGGTGAATTTTGGAAAATAGTCACAAAGTTTAAATATCAATAACTCAGTTGTTTTTCAGCCATAATTTATATACCATTTTAAAGTACTTGGATAAATCTAAAAGGTGATTTATTTATTTTTTTGTTAATGAACATTAACTCCCGCCACATACATACATACATATATACATACACACTTTGAAAATATTTTCAGTTCTGACAAATGTTGCTTCAGGTGGTGTTCTCAAAAATCTTCGTTCTCACTCTCTGCAAAATTGGCTCTCTGAAACAAGCTATGCTTACAAGACGAATTTGGTGGTTTGGCCATGTTCTTTGTCAACAATCTGGTGAATTAATCCATGAGACAATTGTTCCAGACCCCCTACAAGGTTGCCAGAAGTGGTGTGGTGCACAGCTAAAAACGTGGCTTAGCACAGTTAGAGGACATCAAACCATTCTTGGGTCCACGCATGTTTCAGGACTTGCCATTGGAACTGTGATTGGTTAGTTCTGACTTGGTTGTATCCAATTGCTGAGCTTGTTCAGCTTTTGTTCTGATGCAGCAAATTTGATTGACAGGGCCAGCTCAACTGATCCTAGGTGAGTACTACAAGTAATGTTGTGGCTTGAGAAAGGTCTCATGAATGCTAATTTACAAAAGTTGTTCTCCCCAAAATTTTTCCCCTATTTTTTTTTTTTTTTCAAGCAGACCAGTCAATTTAACCTTTAGCCCTTTGTAGGTGACTATTTCACCAAAACAATGTTAGCCCTGCCAATGCAATTTGAATTTCTTGGTTGTGTCGTCATATCCTTCTATGGCAACAAAAAAAAAACAATCTTACATTATTGCAATTTCAAATATATAGAACCAAGATATAAAATCCTATGTGACGGGCACACACCTGGCCCAGGGTCGAATCCTTTGGTTACGGCGCCAACTGTGACGTCGCTCCTCCTGGTCACTCCTCCTGGTTCCAAGCGTGCCGCTCCAACCTCTTGGTTAGATGATCACCAGCCTCGCCTTTCCCAACCCGCTTCCAATACCTGGTTGCTAAAGCAACTGTACTGATCTCCGGTCTGTCTACCCACGCTGTGTTTAGATCTTAGACAGACGGGACCAGCAGGGATTGGGCCGTATGCAAGTTGAGTCCGACGGGGGTGGCAAAACACAAGTAAAAGAAAAAAAAAAACTCACGAGACAAAAAAATTACTGATAAAAAAAAGGGTGACAACCTTTTATATCTAATGTCCGTTACATAAAGAAAAATTGTTCTCATTCCCGACCCGCTCTGTGGACCATGGCACCAAGCTTCTATCATACAACTTAACGATTTCGAATTGTCTACTCTCCAGAATTGTGTATGTCGGAGTGTGGTTTAGTTCGACACTGGGGCTAATTTCTATCAATCATTCGCAGTTGATTCTTCTCTTCGACTTGAGTTGTATTTCTTCACTTCGATCTGGTTGGGTCGAATTCTGTTCTCGGCTGGGCTTGATTTTAACTTCTTCCGTCCAGTAACTCTTTGGCCTTGTCTTCGACTTGGCTGCAACTTCTCCGCGGCTTTCGAGTAATCTTCTTCTTCGTCGACTTAGATAGAACTTCTCTTGTCTTTGACTTGGGCCGGAAGGATTTCTTGTTTTCGACTTGGCTGGAAGGATTTCTTGTTTTCGACTTGGGCTGGAAGGATTTCTTGTTTTCGACTTGGGCTGGAAGGATTTCTTGTTTTCGACTTGGGCCGGAAGGATTTCTTGTTTTCGACTTGGGCTGGAAGGATTTCTTGCCGCAACCCTCCGTCGTCCGAGGTGATCTCTTCTCGCTGCCGTCCGGGGCTGAACTCATCTTTTGTCGATTGGGGTCCTGCTTTTATTGACGCCGCAGCAAACCGGGGTGGGTCTGTCGGCGTCAGGGCTCTCTCGATAATCCCAAAAGTCGCATTAGTTCTGATTTCCCATTATCGCTATTATTTTCACCCCTACTTCCTCACAGTGCCTCTGGGGGGAAGACGCATACCCATCTCTCCCGGTCTCTCGTATGTCAGGTGACCGTTTTCGACCAATGGTTCTTGATCGAGCATTCTCCCTCCTCTTTCCGCATATCATGTGACCGCTTTCGGCCAATGAGACTGTGGTGGGACGCCTCCCGTCTCCAATCGGGCGTGGCTTACATCGTTCTTGTTCTAAAAAAAACAAAATCTAATTTGGCCTTTTTCACACGTACGAAAAATGATAATCTTGGCCTTTTCTCACCTGGGTTCTGTCAAAACAGCCTGCCGCTAATTAGAAGTGACTTCAGGAAAGAATATTGGCGCTATCTGTGAGCCGAGACAATCGTTTTCTTTCCTTCTTTGTTTTTGGTCAGACCTGATAGTCAAAAATCTTAATTATCTGAATTGAAAATGTCTCCACTTCATCATCGTGGGGTTCCAATTTTTAACAGGTCAGAATCTGTATACAGTTCCACCGGTCACCACCTCAACACAAAAAACACCTTTCCTCCGATTAAAATTTCGTTTTCATTGTTCAAAAAAATCTTTATTGTTTCAGCCAACCTTAACAAAACTTCCATCCTACGCGGACACGGAATTAGTTCAAGTGCTTGACCTGATAATTTTGACACTTGTTAGGTGCTGGTCGTACGTGTGTGTTTTCGCTTACGACCTGGTCTCGTATTATGTTTCTGTCTTTCCTCTTCTTTTTGTTTTATTTCATTATCTCCAAACTCTATTTCTTCAACCAAATATAACAATTTCTATTTCCCTGGATTTCGGTCAGGTAATTTGACCTGATATATTTTGACACCTGTCTTGTCTTAGTTTTACTTATGACCGGGTTTTGCACCATCTATTCCTCTTTCTCTTTCTTTTTATTATTTTTTTTTTTCTTCTTCTCTTTGGATCACCTAAATACAGTTAGAGAATTATTCTCAAAACTCAATTATTCTTCGTTTCTAAATAACTAACAACTGGTTAATAAACCGAATAAAAATTAAATCATATTTCTATGAATATCTCTTTTTAGTCTTTCTAAAAATGCAGGGTGCCACACCTATATTTTGAGAGTATTCCATATACAGTATAAAGGAAGTAATAATTATAAATGAAGCAAAGTGTTAAATGTTAAGTCAGTCAGTTATGTGCCATGCATTATACATACTTAGGCGATCATGTATCTTTTGATACATGACTGACGAGGCAGATTTGTTTTTCCTGCTGTAGGTTGCCATTTCTATCTGTGGTAGACCAGTTGCCATCCAAGGCTATAGAACCTGGTCTGTCCTGCTATTTACCCATAGGTGGGGGGAGAAGAAAAGGATTCATACCTTTCCCAAGGGTATTAGCACATAAGTGAATGTAATGGATTTGACTGGAATTTGAACTCTACTCTCCGATTCCTCAATCCGAGCCACTATGCATTACTCCACTGAGTAATGTTAAGTAATTCCCCACAAACTATTCTCACAATTACTACTGCAGTGAGTAATAGAAACTTTATCAGACAATGCTGACCTTAGTAAATACCCCCTTCCACACAAACACACACAAATATATATATATATATATATATATATATATATATATATATATATACATACACTGGTGGAGTGAGAGAAAGAAAAAGAGGGGAAATTACTGAGGTGCCTTGACAGAGCTCTAGTGTAAGATTATAAAGTTATACATTTCTTGCAGTGGTATCTAGGTCATTTCTTGCAGTGGTATCTAGGTCATGTCTAGGAAGGACTACTCCTGATATAAAAGGTCATACAATATGATATTTCTGTTGATATCAGTAACAGATGGAGAAATCAGCTTGTCTCTCCCTCCCTCTCACCCAAACACACATGAATGCCCTATTTGATAACATAGCGTCATATTAGATTCATCCCATTTGAGCTGAAATTTCAGGAAGATGTATTTTTCCATCAATGGATGTTTTTTCATGCATTTAGAAACCCTGCCGTTTTATGAACCAGTAACACTGGAGTTCTGATCTGGCAAAACTCTCTTTCATTCTTCTGTCAATCTCTTGGCCTCATTAATTATCATCTTGGGAGAAACATTTCTCTTTGAATTCCTCTAATCTACCACCCACGTTTTTATGTCATCCTCAAGCTCGGAACTGTTATCGTTCCCACATATCCTCATAAACTGCTTCTTACACAAATCCTCTACCTTTAGTGATTCTTGGGCCTTGTACCCTGGTGAACATTTTCTTTTTTTCTTGCTGAGATGCAAAGTTGAAACCTCCCATAGGGAAATTTCTTTCTTCGCACCTACCACTGTAGACTATAATTTTACTTCAGATGATCATAGTTTAAATCTATAATTGTTTCTGAATTTTTATGGTTTGCTTTTTAATATATCTATTTTTATCAACCTGACAATTTGATAAAATTATTTACTCAAACATTATTATTATATTACTATCTCTAGTGTAAAATGAATTGTCATAACAAAGTACCAGTGACATTGATCAGGTACCAACTGATCAATCATAGCTAAATATACCTCAGCACATTCCTATCATTAATCAGTTGAAGACAAAGAAAGAAAGATAACTGGAAGGAAATATAATGCTTTCTGGTTTATATTCATTACTGCAATCATACAGGATTTTTCAATATTGTGATTTATTGCTTTATGTTCATTTGTACGGCTAGCTTGCTTTTTATATACAGTAAGGTTTTCTGCTATTGCTAAAATGATTTTTCAATATTTTGTAATAGACTGCTAGCTTGATTTTTATAAAAGGGCTTTAGCATGCTGGCCTTGTTCAAATTATTGATCACGCTAGATAACATGCTCTTTCCCAGAAACTTTAACTAAGGTCTGCTCAGCATAGTTGCAGTATAAAGCACAGGTGGGCTCTGTGGGTGTTGAATAAACACAAATGCACCTGAGCAAGCATCTGCAATAGGGATTGGCCAGCTGACCTAATAGATGGGTATCCTTGAATATGAGTGGCCAGCTATACATACTTTTTATATACAAAGTTTTCTGCTATTGCTAATGTGATTTTTCAATGTTTTGTTAGATACTGCTAGATTGATTTTTACATACAGTAAGGTATTCTGTTATTGTTAAAGTTCCCGACTTTATATCATTTACTCAAACTATGACTGCTACTACTACTGGCATTGTAAAAAAAAAAAAAAAAAAAAAATTATAAAGTATAGGCAATGCTTATCCATACCAATTGATCCATCATAGCTAAATATCCCTGAACACACTCCTATCAAAACCCAACTGGAGATGAAGTGAGATACCTGTAAGGAAATTTGGGTAATGGTGTGTTCTGGTTTATATTGAACTTTTCTAGAATTTTGGTTTGAATAAAATCTTATCTGATTTGGTTTCTCTTGCAATTCCCTATTGATATACATCTCTTTCAATGATGGACAGAAAGTTTCCTTAAAGGATGGGAAACATTCAATTAATTTGTTGTCTTTGAAAGTGTTTTGGCAACAGTCAGCTCTTCCAAAAGTCAAGTAGCATTATCTTACATGCATATACATTTCACTTTTGTGACCTGTATTACTCAAAAACGTTTTCTCTAAGACATTCTTAGAAGTCTCTGCATTTATCTTTGCATCGTCATTTAACTTTGAAGGTACCTATAATTTTACTGTCTACAAAATGAGTACACCTTTTGTGCTGCTTAATTACAACTGTGAGTCAAAATGCAATTTGTTTTATTAAACCGGGAACAATTAAACATATTGTACATCAAGATATAGCTATACATCACAGGTGCACATCACTACTTCTCAACATATTTATCCCCCTCTTTCTTTTTCCACCTACAAATGAGGACCTGTATCTGAGCTTCATAAAACTTAGCTGGCTACAGATGTAGCCAATTCCTTTCAACAATACATCATCACCATAATGTTTGCACCTCAGAGTCTCTTTTATTGGCTTAAAGAGATGGATGTCTGAGGGTGCTAAGTCAGGTAGTGATGAAGAAGTGAAAACTGTTGTAAGGAATTGGTTACTTTAGCAGCCAGCTTAGTTTTACAAAGCTGGGATATATGCCCTCATTCGTAGATGGAACACTATCATTGAAAAATGTGGTGACTGTTAAAGTAGTGATGTGAAACTGTGATGTATAGCTGTATCTTGATGTACAATGTTTCATAGTGTTGCTTATTTCTTTTATGATAAAAGAAATTGCATTACTTTTTGACTCGCCCTCATGTTTGCATATTCAAAATAAACTATTTTGGGGCTATTTTAGTGAAGCATTGTCTGGTTGTATCCCCATTGCCTTATAATCTCTTGTATTTTATTTTTTTACCATGGAAGATATGTAGTCTTGTTGTATTGCCATGCCCTGATTCCTTACAGAAGTTTTCATTTCATCATCACCATAATGCTTGCCCCTCAACGTCTCTTTTATTGGACTAAAGAGATGGAGGTCTGAGGGTGCTAAGTCAGGTGGTGATGAAGAAGTGAAAACTGCTGTAAGGAACTGGTTACATTAGCAGCCGACTTAGTTTTACGAAGCTGGGATAGAGGCCCTCATTCATAGGTGGAACACTACCGTGGGAAGATGTGGTGACTGTTAAAGTAGGGATGTGAATCTGTGATGTATAGCTATATCTTGAAATATAAGTGTTCCTTATTTCTTACGTAATAAAAGAAATTGTATTACTACTTGACCCCCTGATATTTGCATATTCAAAATAAACTATTTGGGGGCTATTTTAGTGAAGCATTGTCTGGTTGTATTCCCATATCTTTATAAGCTCTTGTATTTTTTTGACCATAGGAGATGCAGAAGTCAGTATGACAAACCAGTTTAGTTCTTGCCTATTTCTGGAAGATCACCAACAAACCCTTATTTCTTTCAGGGCAATGAGAACATCTGACCAGGATATTGACCATTGTCTGTAAATGCTTTGAAGAAGACATATTTTTCCCTGTCCTACTTAGTATCTCGTAAAAATGCATGGTGGTCAGCAAAAGGAACAGCCCAACATGCAAATTTAACAGCAGACAGAAAGTGTGAAACTGAAATCCAAAGGTGCATTGGGATAGAAAAAGATGCCTTCCAAAAGCTAAGCAAAGTATTAAGAGAAAAATTTTGTTAGGAACAAAAAAAACAGTACTGAACTATTATTTAATATCAGTCCTCCTATATGACAGTGAATATCCTCACAGATGAAGAAAAGACTTGCAGCCACAAAGTTTTAGAGAAAATGGAAACACAAAGGAAACTTATGCTTAACATCAGGAAGAGAAAGTTGAGGAAAGATGGATTGGAAAATTTGATACTCATAGGACATATTAAAAGCAAGAAAAACAACACATAACTTAAATATAAATGGATGGTGGAACAAGGTTTAGAAGAGAGAAAAAACAGAATTTAAGTACTACAAAGAAAAGGAAATTGTGAAGAGCCATGATCACCAATGTCCCAATTGGACACATAGAGGTTGTTGAATGTGATTCTTAAATCATAATCTTTCTCTGAGAAGCAATCAATAATCATTTCTTTATTAAGTATATTTTAGGGGAGAGTAGGTCTCTGCAGCAAGTTTTTCGATCTTCACAGAAATTAAAAAATAACGACTAAGGCAGCGTTTCAATTCTTTTCACTAGAACAAGAGTCAAATGTCACTATTTTCTGGTTGTGTGTTTTTTTTTTTTTTTTGTTTTTTTTTAAGTAAACGTTTGCATATGGTTTATGATTAGCAAAATTCTTGAAACTGCTTAAAATATGATTTTGTCTCCCACCAAAGGGATTCTATTTACTGAATTATTTCTAAAAATGCCAGGGTCCGATTTCACCCAGTTTCATCTCCACCCTTTCACAAGGAAAACATTAACTTTTTTATTTAATTGTTTACATAGAACTTATTTCTTTTAATTTGTTTGACGAATAACAAAAACTATTAGGTTGGTGCAAAAATAATGTCGTTTTCTCACATATGTTACTATGTGAGAAAACGACATTATTTTTGCACCAACCTAATGAAAACATGGAAAATTTTGATATATTAGTACATATGTACTAAAGACACTTTCCTGAATGAAAACTCCTTTTAAGAGACCAACCTGTAAAAGATACCACACTGTACTAAACCTTATAATTTCTTGTATTTTGGTTCTGCTACCACCATTGGCCTGTTATCTATTTTTTTCGTGTTGTCTGGCATCTGAGTATAACATTGCCTTGTCATATGAAGTCCTGAGCCACTTCCAGTTTTGTCAGACCAGAAGATGTAAAGATGGATGTC
Source organism: Acanthosepion lycidas (assembly GCA_963932145.1). Classification (NCBI taxonomy): domain Eukaryota; kingdom Metazoa; phylum Mollusca; class Cephalopoda; order Sepiida; family Sepiidae; genus Acanthosepion; species Acanthosepion lycidas. The sequence goes on along the minus strand of OZ010613.1, from coordinate 53,308,975 downwards.
AGTAAATTGTGATTGTGCATTATTTAAATGCTCTGACCTCTAATTGACTTTCATTTATTCTATATCATTTAATTTCATTTGGCTCAAACTGCCAAGTCATGTCTGAATCTGCTTCTATGATGTTTCTCTTTATTTTTTTTCCTCATCTTTATTGGCAAATGACTGCAGCTGACTACCATCTTTTGGTAAACTTTGGTTCAACTTGAAAGCGAAAATCAATCTGTTGGTTCTGTTTTACCCAAAACCTAGTTTTTGATTGGCTTATGGCCACGTCATGTTAAAACACCAGTTCCTGTATAATCACTGAAGTTAAACAATGTCAAGCCCGGTCAGTACTTAGATGGGTGACCACTTGGGTTGGTTGACTGGTTAATTTTGTTTAGCAGCATGTCAACCTCAAAGGGTTATTTAATTCTGAAATCTGATTGGGTTTTGTGGGGATTGAAGAAAGGATAGGAGATGGCAATTGACATTGCATTTAAAATTTTGAAGATTCTAGTTATCAGGGAATCAAGTAAAAGGAAGGGAGTTCCACAGGCAGAAAGTACAGAGAGAGCTGAGATTTAATTTCAGTTAGGTTTGTCATATTCACATATATGCAAATAGTCATTGGAGAGATATGAATTCACCCCTTCTCCTCCTAACTATGGGTTAATTAGTAAGACTTGTATCACTAAAATTATTATTTCTAAAAAGGAAAGAAAATTGCATGCAAAATATTTAGATTATGTCATAACACATAGTTTGGTAAACCACTAAACAAAATCTACCCAAAATTCTCTGATTTCTTTCGGGCTCATTTCTATATCGTATTTTTATTCTAAAATAATTTCTATAAATATTTTCATGTTCTGATGAGCTTTCCTCTTTGTTGCTTTGGCTTCAGAAATTTAAGCATAGTACTTGATTGGCAGTTAGGTCTCATCTCATCATTTTTACTGCTGAAATTGCTTTATGTAACTAATTTCTATTCGAAGAGTTTCTGCTCTTGCACTTCTCACATATGAAACTCTTTTTCCAGTTTCTTCTTTTCCTTTCATCTACAGTTTTAAAAATATTAATGCAACATCAATTGTCATTTTTTTGTCTCCTTGAACCTTTTTTTTTTTTTTTTTTTTTTAAGTGTTGTTTCTCCTCAATAACATTTTTCTCAGCTATTGTCTTTCTTCCTCAGTAAACCCCTTGCATCTTAGTGGCTATATCACCTAAATTTTTAATCTTTTAATTAGTATCTGTCTATATCTTTGAGATGAGGTATTATGATTACTTGCATTATTTACATTATTCGGACTGTTATCCTCATCTTCATTGATATATTTGCAACGTTTCGGCCTCTATATCTCTGAGATGAGGTATTATGATTACTTACATTATTTACATTATTTGGACTGTTATTCTCATCTTCATTACCATATTCACAAGGACACATGACCCAGTGGATAAAGATGTTGGTTAGATCCAGTGACTAAACTCAAAGAGTTGTGGGTTCAATACCAGGCTACAGCCGTGGTACAGCAAAACTCGAAGAGTTGAGTTAAAGGGAGATTATCTTACATTATTTGGACTGTTATCTTCATCTTCATTGCCATATTCATGTTTTGGCCATTATACACTCCGGCCTTCATAAGGTGATTGGCTCTCTGAGATGAGGTATTATGAAAACTTACATTATTTACATTATTAGGACTGTTATCCTCATCTTCATTGCCATATTCACAATGTTTCGGCTGTTGTACACTCTGGCCTTCTTCAGGTGATTGGAATTTCAAACTGAACCCTTTATTTCATCAATTAGTATTTACTATTTTTATTTTCATTTTATTTACAGTGAACATTATTATCTGTCATATCACAATCTGTATCACCTATTTAGGGTCATAGGGACACCATGTACTGCAGCCATAGCAGCTGTAGGTGTGTCTATGGCAACTTAACCTGAAAGAGCTCATCACTCTTCAGGTAGGTTTTGAATTCAGATTTTCCTTCTCCTAGCTTGGTTGTCATGTCAAGACGAGAGCACAGTCTGCTCTACTATTTAACTTATAACTGGGAGAAGGTGGGTTGATGCTTTTCAAAGGATATTAGCTCAAAACGATCAACTGGGATTTGAACTTGGCTCACTGGTTTTACATTGCTTAACTATTACACTATCCATACACCCTGATTATAGGTAAAAACCTATAATTAATACTGCATATATTTATAAACTTAAAATTAATGTCCGATTTTATAGAACGGTAATTAATAATCTATATTTTATAAACCTACAATTAATGTTGAATTTTTAGTTGGTTGGCTGTTGGTTGATTTTGTTTAGTGGCATATCAACACCTCTATGGGTTATTTAATGCCAAAATTTAAATATTTTGAGCATAATTTTATGGCTTTAAACACAGATAAAAAAATATATACTTGTTTTGTTATAGATGTATTGTTGGTCATTCTACTATATAGATAGATATTGTTGGCAACATTTTCATATACTATAAAATTGTATTTTTATACTTTTTTTTTTTTTTGTTTGGTAGTTCACTATTTGCCCATGGCTGGGACCCCACTATGAGTCAGGGTGGACTTGGGAACAACAGCAATTAGGAAGTAGTTCCATATCCTTCAAAACCTCTGACTGATCAAAAGCCTTGCTGCCATATGTAGTTTATCATCATGCCTAGAATTATTGGATTTTTATAAACCTCTTATTAATGATGATATTTTTTAATTTTATAAATTAGGAAATCCTTTAAATTATAATTCATGCAAGATTTTATATGGATATTAATAGGTTAAATAATTTTGATATTTCATTGTACTTTTAATTTATTAATAAAAATGTAAAATTGAAGCTCTTCCTCACTTTCTTGTTTATTCTCAATAATTTCTGAGTATTTTACAAAACCTTCTCTTCAATAGTTGATAATTATGAGTTGTCTGCTGCATAGATGTGAAATTTTCGCATGTCTGTGTAGTGGACTCTTTTGGTGATACAACAAATATATATATATCGCATGTTCTCTCCACAGTATTCGTCAGTAGAACCACATCTTTGTCACTTTGTTTCTTCATCTTTCAGAACATAGTTCAGCATTCAATACTATACAGGAAATTAGATACTAAATATTATCATCCCACCCAACACTGGTTGCTAGGAACTGAAATGAAATCATTCACATGACTTCAGACACTCTTTGACTAATTAAATTTTTCTCCTTATTTTATTTTAAAAGAATTTTTTGTGTATGTTCACAACTTTCTTTTCTTCTTGGCTGACTGGTTAATTTCTGTGAAGGCAAGCATTTTATTAGTCCAAAAACTATTTCACATGTGCTCGCAAATTCTATTTCTTCTCAGCTCACTGCTCGATTTCTGTGACGGCAAAATTTTCATTGGGCCAAGGAAAATTTCACATAGGCTCTTGAATTCCTTTCCTCTTTCTTCCTCAGTCCTCCAAATTTGAAGTGAGTGAGTGAAGGGAATTATTATTGTGCACTCACTACAGAGCCCGTTTCTTGCCAGGTCAAACTGCAGACAATGCCCTCCAATTTGAAGGTTCACCATAGTCATTGATTCCATCAAATGAACATTCTGCCCTAGCCACTGATTTCTGTTGAGGAAGCCCTCTACCCAGTGATGCCATGCCATGCCATCAATGGGTTGGTTGTCTCCATAGCTCAATTGAGCTCAGTTTCCTCCCACCACCACCCTCCATTGTGTTAGATTGCTGTTGACCAGAGAGAATGTTCTGCTGCCCTTTGGCAGGTTTTGATTTTAATCTTGTGTGTTGAGCCACCCTCCTCACCAGAAAAAAACCTAGTGGGGGAAACAGTTTAGTCACCAATGCCCAACCGTGTGGCAAGTAGTACTGTTTTGCATGGTGCCAGTAGCACTTGTAGTGAGTGACATATTACATTATAGTTCAGCAATCTTTGTTCCTAGCAATACTTTAACTTTCCCATCTCTTAAAATACTTTGTTTCGTTTTTAAAAGACATATTTTTCTTTTTCTACGTACTCTCAGATTTTGGGGTCACACTTTCCATCCTCTGTTGAAACCCAAACCAGAGTTAAAAAATTTTAACTAATGAATAATAAAAATCCCACTTTCTTATCCACCTTGTTTCCCCAACCAATCATCCTCCCATTACTAACAGTACCAGTTTAACTAAAAGGTACTTTCTAAACCCCCTCACTCCTGAAAGTGTTATAGTGGAATACACCTATTCTAAAGTTAATAGACTCTCCCACCTATAATAAGTAGGAGTAGTAAGAGTAGCAGTCGCTGAGTCGGCAGGGAGTTGGTCAGTCAGTCGGTCAGTCAGTCGATGTCGGACGACTGTTAGTCGGATATTAAAGTATCAGCCAACACAACTAGATTACTGCGTTATTACTTATGATATCAAGTTCCTAACGTTTTTGTACGTCAAACCTATTTTAGGACAGACTTAGTACAAATACAAGACTCCACTGTGAAACCACTACATAATAAAGAGTTAGGTCCCTTCGACCTTATCTGATATTTTTAGTAATTAAGTTAGAATATCCCAGGGGAAATGAATAGCTTGTTCAGATTTCATTTTTTTCAATCCCTTACACACAAAAACAGCATAAGGAATTATTTTTCCACAACCCCAGCGTCTCTCAACCTCCCATCCACCACCGCTACGCGATCCTTCCCGTATGTTTATTATTTTGGGAACGAGGTCAACATGCCATAAAGCTTGAAGTAGTCTGTTCTTGCTTTTTCATGTTTTCGTGACACTCCACTTACTACATTTTTTTTATTCAGTTATCTTTACTTATATATTCGCTCACTAATCCACCCCGACCTGCTTATGCACCCCCGTAATTTTATATACCCCACACCTTGCTATCTTAGGAAAAGAAAAAAAAAAGAAAACCAGTATTTACTAGTTTGTCTTTTTCTCATTTGTCCCAATTTGGAAAAAAATTACTACAGTACACCATTAATTTTTATCTTCAGATTATTTTCGCGGTCGCATTTATTGTTATTTTTATTTTAACCCTTTCGTTGCCGTATTATTTGTGTTTTATTATCCAGGGTTTATGCGCAATTTAATTCATTTAACTTAAGCAACTTTGGATTTTCATCAGTCCTGTTAATTTTTGCGCAAGATTTACTACTCAAGTAACAAGTTGCTTAAATGAAAAAAAGAAAGACATGTGACTAAAAAATAAAAACTCGTAGAATTTAAAGAATTCGTGAAAGAAAAAAAAAAAACGTATTTATTTAATAACATTTTTTTAATTTTTATGGCTTTTAGTTTTTTGCTTAAAAAAAAAAGCCACCTCCAGTATTATTCAAATAATTTCAAATTTAAGTAGAGTAGTTGCTAATTAAAAAAAAAAAAATCGTGTATATTTTCAGTCATAAAATAAATTCTTTATATTCTCACACCCCTTTTTTATTTTCCTTAAAGATCTCCACAAACTTAATTTTAAACTTATTTTTGGTTTAAAAAAAAAAAAAAAATCTATACGCTCTGGTTTGGGTTGTTTGAAAGTCGACTCTGAAATTCAGCTAAAAAAGTCACGTGTCATAAAAGAGTTTTAAAAACAATGAGGCCCTGTTTTCTATGAAGAGCCGATGAAATTAATACATCATTTGTGTTGGATGTGCACTGACAATGATTTATAAACTAAACGGAAGAAAAGCTAAAATGTCAAGAAATAAAAACAAAAATATTTTCATGCAAATTTGAAGAGAACGCCTATTTCTTTTCTTTTTTTTTTTTTTTTCTTTTTTCCTAAATAAACATTAAACAATGTCTCAGTCTATATACAGACGTTATTGATAAAAAAAAACAAAAACAAAAAAACGGGCCTCTTAATTTTTTTTTTTTTTTTTCTAGGTTCCCTATAGTTTATTTCTTTTTTCCTCTTGTTTATTTGTGCCTAATACAGTTTTAAAAGATTAATGAACTCTGAACATCAGATTGAAATAGAAAAGAAAAAAGCCAAACAGGAATGGAAAGAATTTGCTTGAAAAAATGAATACAATCTCTTTGCAAACCTGAATGACAAGTTTCTTTTTGCAATGTTCACTTATACTACAAGGAAACAACACGAAAAACTATTTTGAAAATACTGAAACCATCAACACAATGTCCTATCTTTTAAAGAAATAGCTTTACCAAAAACACAACACTTCACAATAATATCATCTACAAAATTTGAGCTGGTTACATGTAACCGTAAATTCTATGCTAACAGTTTCTTTTCTCGCTTGTGGAACTCTCTTCCAACTCCATGCTTTCCAGCCAACTTTAATCTGCAAAAATTAAAATGCAATTTTAATCACTATCTACTGTCCTCTTGATTACTCTTCTTTTCTCTTCCTGCTAATTATAAATGTTTTTGTTCCTAATTCTTCCACATCCTCTAACCCCTTATTAGTGGGTTTTTTACTGTCTTCATTGGGGTGATACCAAAAATGGTGTTACTGCCTTGTCCTCTTATATATGGAAGATTAAACAAGAAGATAATCAGGACCCCATTTTGAAATGGGAAATATTAAAAAATGTTACAAATAAAAGACAGGTGATAAGTTTTGTTCCCTATGCACGGAGGAAAAATTAGCTATTGTTGGATATATAAAGAACCCAATAATTTATTGAACCTAAAATCGGAAATTTTTAGTAGGTAGGAAACGCTGGTTATTTGAGTAGTGTTTTTTTTTTTTTTTTTTTTTATTCATTGTTGAATAAAGTACATAACCCATAGCCCCCTGTTGTTTGTGGTTTTACTATGTTTTTTTTTTTTTTTTTTTTTTTTTTTCTTGTCACGTGGTCATGGATTTTGATTTTGGCTATAAATTCTATTCCACAATTTTCCTTTTCGGCAAGCTGATAATCCGTTTAGGTGAAACTTAGGTAGGTTTGTCTGGCTCCTTAGGATTATCTTATATATATATACAGTGTAACCCGGATATAAGAGAGATTTTCTCTGGTCCCAAATTAGAGCCTGTGTTAATGTAAACAAAATAGACCAAACCCGGATATAAGAGACTTCTTCTCCGGTCCCGACAACTCTCTTATATCCGGGTTACACTGTATATAAAACATGAAAGGCATATAAATTGCATTCAAAATATGTCGCTGAAGCTATAAAATTAATATTGCATACAAAATATTTAAATTTTGACCTTAAATAACTATATTTAGTCCCCCCCCCCACGTGAGCATTATGTGGCACAAGGCTGGTTTAATGTGGGATCTCCGAGCCTGTGGACACAGCCAAAAATATGTCCATTGAACCAGTATAAACAGGTTCAGAGTCGGTTTACCTCCCTGAAAGAGAATCCGCCCTTCGGCGTAGCCTCCTTCAGGCTCCTTCCCGGCCGAAGGCAGAGAGTTCACCTGATCAGCCGGTCGACCGAGATCAACTTGAGCGACTGACAATTAAATAACTCTTAAGGGTTGATATACCACTAAACAAAATCAACTAAACCTATGTTCACTTAGCTATGGACAGACCTTGAAAGAAGTGAATAGTCTAAAATGGATAGAGGTAAACCAGCTTATTATTATACATGAACAGGTAGGGAGATAGAAATATCAGACATCCCCTTGCACGAAAGCCAGTATCCTACTGTGAGGATCTTGTGACATCCACATTCAAGGAAGCTATTTTTATATTGTAAAGATCTACTAACTCTTCCTTTCAACAAAGCCATACTCCAATTTTGAGAAACTTGTGACATCCCCTTTTAAGAAAGCCTTTCTTCTACTTTGCGGATTTTGCAATATCCTTCACTTTTAATTGCCTAAACTTTTTAGGCAATTAGTCTGGCTCCCCCACCAGGTATTTCTGGTGAGCAGGATTAAAAACAAGACCTGTCAACAGGCAGATAAACCTTCTTGTAAGAGTTAAGTTATCTATATGTTGTAATGGAATGTCCTACATTCCCTATAGCCTATGTGGACTGACTATATCAGTAACTATATATAGTGAGCACAGGATATACCTGAGGGCTTGCTTTGGGAATTACTAGCCTGCCACCCGATTCCCTGTCTTTCAATAGTGTATTCTCTTTTACAATAAACCTCTCTTCTTTCATCTATGCATGTGTTGCTGTTCCTTCACTTGAGTACCACCTTTGTCTGTTTGTAACCTCATTAAGGATACAACACTATCCCAATAGGGTAGACTGATCTCTATAACTAGGTATTGTCACATGTGCGACAAAAGAAGAAAGATAAAGGAAATGACAGGAAGACTAAGTTTCTTTAGTAAACAAAAGAAATTTTATTTTAATTTAGTGTTTTGTTCAGTGGGTTAAAAGGAAATAAAAAGACTTACCGGCGAGAAGTTAAAATTCAATCTATGTTTAAGTAATGGGTAAGTATTTATGCCGCACTTGGTATATGAGAATAGAAATCGATATTCAAGCAAAAAAGATATTTAAGAAGCAATAAAAACTTCTGCAAGAAATGTTAAATAGAAACAGTAAAAAGTTGGCAAAAATCAGTGATTGAAAAGTTGATGAAGGTTATAGAATGTCAAGAGGTCAATGATAGAGGTTGCATTAATAAAATCAGTTTCTGTAGCCTATATATTTTGGATTGATTTATATTTTATGTTTTTTAATACAAACATTTTGTGTGAAAAAGCTTTCTTTCAGGAAACTTCAAATAAAAGTTTATTTTTTTAAGCAAAGAAAACTGAAAATCTCTTTGGAAAGCTATAAAATTTTAAGAAATACATGAATTTAAGTTTCATGAAAAAAAAAAAATATTTACTTTTTTTTAAGTCTTGATTATTGAAAAGAAGATTTATTTTTGTTTATGCAGCATACTACAGAAACAAAAATGAATCTTTTTAATAACTAAGACTTAAAAATGATTTTATGGATTAAAATTATAAAAACTAATTGTTGTAAATTTAGCTGCCTCACCATGAGTACAATTTGGGACACAAGGTCAATTTTTATGTGAAGAAATCGAATGTGACATTGACGGGAATTCCATACCTTCATTTTTTATTTTTTTTTTTTTTTTTGCTTATTTATAAATTAAACAAAATAATAAAAGTTGTCTTTAAAAAGACCCCAGCAGAACAACAATGTGAATTCTTTTTGTGTTTATATTATATAATTTCAATTAGAATTATTAAATTAATAATTTATAATATTAAATGGGTGAATTAACAATGCTTAAAAAGTAATTAAAAAAAGTTTTTTGAACTGAAACAGACTTTAAACTTGTGAACTTTATGGAAAGTTTGAGAACTGAGTAGAAACATGAACTTTTTTACTTTTCTTTTCCCTTTTTTTTTTTTCTTACACAAGTAAAATTTTACACCCGAGGTGTTATGATTTATAGATTTCATTTTTACTGATAGTCTAAAATCAATAAATAAAATATTTATATCTTTTTATCATTAGTACCGGCAATGGAAAATCAAGTTTTAAACAAAAAAAAAGAAAAAAAATAATTCCAAAGAATTGTGTTTGGAATTGGAAATTAGATTAAAAATTCTCTGATGCTGATTCCAATACCTTCAAAAATTCTGATATTTCCAATTCATGACTCCAATTCTGATTAATCATCCCATTTCTAAAAAATAATATCGTCTGCTGAATTATTTTAAAATTATTAAGAGAAATATTTGTAAGACTGGGATTTGGCTAGTATATGTTTATTTACAATATGTTTATTATGTACATATGTTTATATGTTGAACATCATCATAAAATTTTACACCAAATCAGTTTTTGTTAACAATTCTAATAAAGAGCTATTATAAACTGAAATTTACATGGTTTTGTGAAATGATAGCTGTGGTCACAACATTCACATAAAGATGGTAAATTATTTTATCTCAATCTTAAGTGTTTTGTGGTTTTTATGAGCAGCAGTAAAGCCTGTGAAATGGGGTCTTTAACCCTTTCACATTCAGCCCACCACATAATGTCTCTCAATGTTCAACCCACCATAAACCCACCCATAATATATGATGACTTCATTGCAAATAATGCAGGGAGTCATGGAAACAGATTTTAAAAGCTGATATTTGTGGGTTGGGTTTGAGTGTGTTGAATGTTAATGAGCTAAAGCAGCCACCCACTTGACCAAAACTGAATAAAATAATAGAAAATGAAAACTTTTAGCGACAAATGGCACTTGATCAGACAGAAATTTCTGTTAACAGGCTTGTATAACCAGTCACATTAGGGGTAATTCCAGGTTGCCTGTTGGTGGGTGCATGTCGCCCAATGAAAGAGTTGCCAGCTGTGTGTCGTAATGTAGATATGCGCAAAGGGGTAGTAAGAGTCAGAATTTTAGTTGGTTGACTAGGGGTGGGAGCTGATCGACAGTCTGATATAGCAGAAGTAACAGAAGTTCCCATGTGTCACCTATCTGACTAGACTCTGCAAGTGAATTCCTGAATAAACTACCAAATACATTATTTCCTTTACATCATTTGGACTTTATTGCCATATTCAAAATATTTCATCCATTATTTACACTATTTACATTATTCGTACTATTGTCCTCATCTTTGTCACCATATTTAACGTTTCAGCTGTTGTACACTCCAGCCTTGTTCAGGTGGTTGCAATGTCGAACTGAACCCTTTATTTCGCTCGCTGGGGTAGACTGTTCTAGTTCTACGTGCCATGTTTAATGGATGTCAGTTATCTCTTGTTAATTCCCCTCTCCAAGTTTTCCACTGCCTTAATCGGTTACTGAAAAAAGCCAGAGCATACAACAGCCGAAACGTTGTAATAAATATGGTGACAAAGATGAGGACAATAGTCCGAATAATCTAAATAGTGTCCATAATACCTCATCTCAGAAATTGTTGTGGCCTGTTTAGGGGCCAGCAAGAAAGTCACGGAAGATGAAGGTAGGTTGAACAAGTATATTGAAAATATATACAAAGAGTGTTAGAAATAAGTAGAGGTGTACATCCAAATGGTAGGTTAGCACTGCGTCTACCCCCAACCGACTCTTGCAGTTAGTATTTATGAGAGGAGGATGAGTTCATTCTACTGTACGAGGGTTTACCACAACAGAAATATAGACAAATTTCATCCCATTGTACACTCCAACTTTCTCCAGGTGATATATGTTGGAAGGTTGGAGCATACAACAGCAAAAACTTTGTGAATAAAGCAATAAAGATGAGGTATTTTACATTGTTCGGACTGTTGTCGTCTTCTTTATTGACAACAGTCTGAATGATGTAAAATACCTCATCTCAGAAATATAGACACATTACTTCCTTATCGCCATATTTATTACAACGTTTTTGCCGTTCTATGCTTCGGCCTTCTTTAGGTGTTTATAATACCCAGAAATTCATACACAGATATCCTCAAGGACAGATGGCACAGTGGATAAAGGCGTTGACAGGACAGGACCCACAGTGGGTGAGTTCAATACCCGGTTAAAGCAGTGGAGAACTTGGAGAGGGGAATTAACAGGAGATAACTGATAACTGACATCCATTAAACATGACATGTGTCTACACCAGTGAGCGAAATAAAGGGTTGACATTCCAACCAACTGAAGAAGGCCGGAGTGTACAACAGCTGAAACGTTGTGATAAATATGGCGACAAAGATGAGGACAATAGTCCAAATAATGTAAACAGTGTACATAATACCTCATCTCAGAAATATAGACATTACTTCCTTGATTATCATTATCCATTCTCAGTTTTCTGAACTTGGAATGAATACCAATGGTTACATTTCCTGATGGGATGACACATTCTGTGGTTTTACTGATCAACATGAATCTTTTTTTTTAATACTTTGTGATCTTATGCTTTAAAATTGAAATGGCCACATTTGAATGATAAAACAAAAACAATAATTATCTGTCAAGAAGAAATGAAAATGTTCAGTGACATGTTGTGGAAGAAAATCCCCAAAATTGATATCATGGCAGAATATGGGGAAATCCAGAGTCAGTGATATTTTGAAAAGTTTGAAGAATTTTTAAACAAAAGCAAAGTATGTATTGGGAAAATCCAAATACATCTGAAGCCAGATACAGACAAAAATTGATGCATTTTTTTTTTTTTTTTTTTTTTTTTTTTTTTTTTTTCAGTCAAAAAAAAAACTGGACAAAACCTTGAATAATGCATTTGAAAATGTTATTTGATGATATAAATGTTAAATTTCTAATTTTTTACATCATTTTTTTTCGATAACTCTGGTATTCAATTATCTGGAATTTTGAATTATCTGAAAATCTTTTTTCGTCTCCTGCTTAAGATGTCTGGATATTCAAAGAATTACGGTTTACTAGAAGCAGGATTTGAGTCATCATTTCTTGCCATGGTATTAATCTCATCTTTTGTTTCCTTGTGAATATACAATAGACCATTGCCATATTTTGTGCACTCCAACACAATTGGGAATAGTCCCAATCTGGTATTGTTTGACTGGCGGGGTGAGGGGAAATCTAAAAGAAGGACCACCATTGTAAAGTTGCAGTACATTTATCACATAAATATAAATTTTACATGTATCATTTGGTTAATGACAATTTTATTGTGATAACATTTATTTGCAAAATAAAATCTAATATAACAATACATATATTTGGAAACAAGGACATGCTTGAGAAGTGACAACTTGTGAATGCTGTAACTATTTATATCTAAAGATAGATAAGCCTTACCTATCCATTGACTGAGACAGAAATAAAAAATAAGTTAAACAAGATATTCATGTCAAAAGTTAAAAATGTTCATGACATAAAGTAATCATTTGTTATCTCAATTTTACATCCACTTACTTGCTTGCATTTGGAATTTGCTGTGTCACCATATATATCATTATAAGAATAAATGAAAGTTTTAACGAACTTGTTTATCTGACCAAAGGTTTCACAAATTACATAGAGGAGAACATGACTAAAGACTGTAAGGTTTCAAGAACACCAGAAAGCTGTAACACGAGGGGAAGTGGAAAAATCAGGTGTGGCTGTCCACATGAAGAGAAAAGGGAGATCACCTCACTTTGTGGGATCAGGTTGAGATAAAGAACACCACTGGAAAATTTGTAAACTTAAGGAATCAGCACATATGTTTGGCCACAAAAATCTCCTGAGCCAACCAAGCATAGAAATGAATACAATATGGGAACCAGTAATAAGGAGTGCCAGAGAAAAGCAACAATAACAACAAAAATTGCAATATGAGCTCTGCTAAAAAAAAAAAAAAAAAAATGAGGCTGAAGACATTAGGTTTATAATACCCAGAAATTCATACAGATGTCCTCAAGGACACATGTCACAGTGGATAAAGGTGTTGGTTAGATGCAGTGACAGGTCCCAAAGAGTGTGAGTTTAATAAGGCAGTGGAGAACTTGGAGAGGCGAATTAACAGGAGATAACTGATAACTGACATCCATTAAAGATAGCACGTGGAACTAGAACAGTCTACTCCAGTGAATGAAATGAAGGGTTCAGTTCTTCATTCCAACAACATAAAGAAGGCCAGAGTGTACAACAGCTGAAATGTTGTAATAAATATGGTGGCAAAGATGAGGACGATAGTCCAAATAATGTAAATGGTGTACATAATACCACATCTCAGACAGTTACATTAACAACTAGTATCAAAATCAGTTGCAATGCTTTTCCTATAGTAAAATCATCTTATGGATATTTTTCAAAAATGTCTTTCTATTTTAGTCAGATCATAAAAACATAATTATCTAAAAATGTTAGCATACTTATTTATTTATTTAGAATTTTCCCAAAGCTAGAATCCCCATTGAAATTCCATGAACATGATTCCTGAGAATTCAGCTGATATTAATCCCCAAAGAGAACTTTGCAAATTATTTTGAAAAATAGAAGACCTACTGGGATAAATGTGTGAGGTCCCTAGGGAAAACTTTGAACTGGACAATGGTGTCATTGCCCTAGGTAGGCATTTTCTTTCTCATTAATATTAAATGAATGGTTGGATACTTTCTAAGCAGAAATTGTATAAAAATGAAGAAAGAATCTTTAAGAGTTTAGTAGAATTATGCATTGATTGATTTTGTTGTTTATGACTTATCAACCTTTTGTGGATTATTTAAAACTGGAACATATTTTAGATTGTAGAAATAACTTTTATTTTTTTTATTTATTTATTTATTTATTTATTTATTTATTTATTTTTAAATACAGCTGATAGTTAAGATATTTCCGAACTATTTTAGCACCATTCATGACAATCATATGAAAATTTTGATCTGCCGAATCTATTAGGTTGGTGCAAAAATAATGACGTAATAATGTCGTTTTTGACGTTAAAAAATATGTCAAAAAACGACATTATTACGTCATTATTTTTGCACCAAACTAATAATACGCTAAGTGTATTTTTATATTTCTCTTTGAACATTTAATGTCGTCGGTCAGAGAGAGATAAGTAGTTATCTCCTATGCGTTGTTGATGCCCAGTGGCAGTGTCCTTTTTATAACAAAGGTAAATTATTTGAATGAATAACACAAATAAATGATTATCTCGTTAGAATTTAGAAAAGAAAGAAACAAAACAGATATTAGGTTGGTGCAAAAATAATGACGTCATAACGTCGTTTTTTGATGTTAAAAAAATACGTCAAAAAACGACATTATTACGTCATTATTCTTGCACCAACCTAATATTTAAGAACATGAAGCTTCAGATTAATGGTTCTGGTTTTGTAGCAGTTTGAGGTTTTGGGCAAAAGTACCCATGACACATCCTGTTTTAATGTTCAATTTTGTTATTTCCTATACTAAATTTGTTACAACTAGTCCATTGACCAAGGTATTTGAAGTGTTTAATATTTACAAAATTACTGAATTTTTATGATGAGTTTAAGATGGGTGTCATCACTGTTTTTATTGAAACAGTTTTTATTCTTGTTTCATTAGTGTTGTTATCTAGGAAGGGTTACTGAATGAGGAATAACCAAAACGGAGGTTGGAAATGAAATGGTAATCTTTATAACATAACAAAATACAATACTCATCAGCGGCATGAAGTAGGTCAACCACTGCTAGTGCTGGACTACTTAGACAGCATATTACACCCCCCCCACACACACACACTTACAATAGTGTCAAACGTATTTATGAGGATTGGGACATCCCCATTATTTCATAGGTTTGCTATATAACAGAAACGGAGAAAAGAGTAGTGAACTATTATGTAATATCAGTCTTCCCGGCAGTGAATGCTAGAAAATCTATTCACAGATGAAGATACTTGAAGCAACAGAAATGGGGTTCTACAGAAGGATGCTGAGAATATCATGAACTGAACATGCGAGCAACAATGATGTTTTAGAGAAAATGGAAATAAAGATACATACTTAATATCAGAAAAGGATAGTTGAAATTTATACAGCATATTATGAGGGCTTGGAAAATTTGACCCCCATAGGAAATATTGAAGACAAGAGGGAGACAGGGGAAAAAAAACACACAAACAACCTACGAGCTTGAGTAAATGAATGGGTAACAAAAAGACAAATGGGTGTAAGAGGTTACTGAATGTTAGAATATATGAGAAAAACGACTATTAAGGAGACAGGACGATGAAATAAAAAGACAGAAGATAACAATTGATATTGCATTTAAATTTTTAAAGATCAAAGTTGACTGGGAAGCAAAAAAGTCAAGAGAGTTCCACAGATGAAAAGTGCAATAGAAGAAACTGTTAGCATAGAACTTACAGTTCCATCTCGCAGCCATTTCAACTGTAAAATGATGAGACTTTGCTGCCAATCTAGTACTGTGCTGATATTCATAAAGCCTAGGTACCATAGAGGGAAGTTCATCAGAACAATTACCATGAAAGTATTTATAGAAAAAGCAGAAGGAAGCTCTCTTATGGCAGTGAGAAAGTGACTGAAGGCTAGATGCCGTGTCGAGACCAATAATATTGCAGATTCTTTGAATTTATCAAAAATCTCTAAATATATAGCAGGAGCACCAGACCATATTGTGGCAGCAATATTCAAAGTGTTGATGAATAATAAACTTATAAATATGTAATGTAGATTCTGGTGAGAAAAATTATCTTACACTACACTGTGACCCAAATTTCCTAGCTGCAGACTTAGCAATTGATTCAGTATACTCTTTCTATTTCATGACAGCAGACAACGTTAGCCTACGAAGATGCAACAAGTCATTCTGATGGAAGGTAGAAATGGCTCTCTCAGATGACTAATAGAAAGCAGTTTTGTTTTGGAGGCATTAAAATTAACAAGCCATTCCTTGCCCAATTTAAGAGCAGATTTTAGATCACTTTTGAGATCAGCTGCCAATTTGACCATATCAAACTGAGTAAATGAATGAATCCTCATCAATAGTAACTTCATGAATTCTCCTCCTCCTTTTTATGGCCTGAATGGACATGGTTGATCATAGCTCTCCGCAATTTCTTATCCTTTATAGCTTTTAGTAAGGTTTATCTTTTCACCACCCATACCAACCCTTGTTCTGTCATCCATTTACACAAGTTCATTAAGTAGATTACTTGCTGCTTTCCTCTTGCCTTCAATATATCCTGTGAGTGTTAGATTCTTCAAGCCCTCTTTTCTCATTGTGAGTTCTAGAAACTGTTACTATCTTCATTAATACCTCTTTGTTATTCATATCATTGGTATTCTCAGCATCCTTCTGTAGAACCACATCTTGGTTGCTTCAAGTCTTTTCTTCATCTTGAGATTGTCAAACATTCACTGTTGTATAGGAGGACTGATATTATGTAACATTTCAGCACTTTTTCTAAAAGATTTTCCTGTTAATACTTTACTTACCTTTTGGAAGACATGTTTTGCTATTCCAATGCCTCTTTGGATTTTGGCATCACATTTTTCATCCTCTGTTAAAACACTTCCCAGTTGCTAATTAGTAAATTCGATTTGAATCCTGAATGAATGATGCCTGTATTCTTGTAGAAAGTTTAACCATTAATTAATATCTGCTGATTTAAAAATAAAAAAAATTAATCATTTCACTCCATGCAAGGCCATAAAGCCACTAACGCACAAGGAGTTTCTGGGTATGAAAGAATAAAAAACGAGAAACATTATTAAGGAGCAAGAACAATAAATGGAGAGTAATCAAGAAGACAGTAGATAACGATTGACATTGCATTTAAATTTTTGAAGGTCAAAGTTGACAGGAAAGCAAGAAGCTGAAAGAGAATTCCAATGATATAATTGATGATGCTTGTTGCTTAAAACTTAAAGAATATATTTTAACTATTCAAATGATAAAAAATAAAGGCAGGTAACTCTGTATGGTATTGATGAACATTTAAAAAAAGTTTCTATTGTTATCGGCAACAGGTTCATTGGGCTTAAATGTATCCCTGATTCTTTTAATATTTGTTGTTCTTTGTATCAATTAACAGTCATTATTTTTAGCGTCTCTCTAATTTTCAGATTGAAGTGTCTTTAATGTTCCCATAAATAAGACTTGAACAAGATAGTTTTATTTATCTATGGCCACCCTTACATATACCTCCCAAATACAGTCTTGGCAGCCCCACTTCAAATTCAGTTACCAGTTAGGACTCCTTTCTTGCAAAGTCTGACATTGCACTAATTCCTATTGAAGTGCTTTCACTATTCATCAACTTATCTTAAATTTCTTCCCAGCATGCACTGTAAACTGATTTTATTTTAGAGGTGCCAAAGTTTTTGTGTCAACTTACTTCCCAACATGATTATTTTAATAAGAACTAAAGATCTGAATACTTGATTTGGGGAAGTGAGTTGTCCCAAGAACAATTCAGTGGTCCACCAACCCTGGTAGCTTTTGTCTTTCTCAAAACTTTACTATCTTGTTTTCTTACCCAACTTCTTTGTTTTTGCAATCTGTCTCACTTTCTTTTTTCTTTCCATTCTTTCTCTCTGTATTTCTTTCTTTCCGTTCTTTCTCTCTGTTTTTCTTTCCACTCATTACATTTTCCTCTCTCTCAGTATGTTTGTTTCTTTCCCATCTCCTGGTATGTTTGTTTTTTTTCTCTCTCTCACTCTCACTGAATTTTTTTGCTCCACCTCTCTGTATATTTGTTTTCTTTCCCCTCTCTTTCTCTCAGTACTTTTCTCCCCCTCTCTCTCTTGGTATGTTTTCTTTCTTCCCTCTCTCTCTCTCTCTCTTGGTATGTTTTCTTTCCTTCCTCTCTCTCTCTCTCTCTTGGTATGTTTTCTTTCCTTCCTCTCTCTCTCTCTCTCTCTCTTGGTATGTTTTCTTTCCTTCCTCTCTCTCTCTCTCTCTTGGTATGTTTTCTTTCCTTCCTCTCTCTCTCTCTCTCTCTTGGTATGTTTTCTTTCCTTCCTCTCTCTCTCTCTCTCTTGGTATGTTTTCTTTCCTTCCTCTCCCTCTCTCTTGGTATGTTTTCTTTCCTTCCTCTCTCTCTCTCTTGGTATGTTTTCTTTCCTCCCTCTCTCTCTCTCTTGGTATGTTTTATTTCCTCCCTCTCTCTCTCTCTCTCTCTCTTGGTATGTTTTCTTTCCTCCCTCTCTCTCTCTTGGTATGTTTTCTTTCCTCCCTCTCTCTCTCTCTCTCTCTCTTGGTATGTTTTCTTTCCTCCCTCTCTCTCTCTCTCTCTCTCTCTTGGTATGTTTTCTTTCCTCCCTCTCTCTCTCTCTCTTGGTATGTTTTCTTTCCTCCCTCTCTCTCTCTCTCTCTCTCTTCGTATGTTTTCTTTCCTCCCTCCCTCTCTCTCTCTCTCTCTCTCGGTATGTTTTCTTTCCTCCCTCTCTCTCTCTCTCTCTTCGTATGTTTTCTTTCCTCCCTCTCTCTCTCTCTTCGTATGTTTTCTTTCCTCCCTCTCTCTCTCTCTCTCTTCGTATGTTTTCTTTCCTTCCTCTCTCTCTCTCTCGGTATGTTTTGTTTCTTTCCTCCCTCTCTCTCTCTCTCTCGGTATGTTTTGTTTCTTTCCTCCCCCTCTCTCTCTCTTGGTATGTTTTCTTTCTCCATTCTCTCTCCTCTCTTCACAATCTCTCTTCTCTCTTCGATTTCTCTCACTTTTCTTTCTGATTTTTTTATTCTGTCTCTTTCCTCTCTCTCTTTCTCAACATGTTTCTTGCTCAGCATTTTCTTTCATTTAGCTTGCTCTCCTTTTTTCTTTCCTCTCTTTCTCTATTTTCTTTATTTTCTCACTCTCACTTTCTTCTCTCTCTCATCTCTTTTTCTTTCCTATCTTGAACTCCTCTTTTTTCTGTCTTTACTCTTTCACCATTTTCTTATCTCTTTCTTTACCAATCTTAACCTCCCTGCCTGTGTCTCTCAGTCTATTTAATCCTCACTCTCTCACCCTCACTCTCTCTCTGTACAAAGTTTATTTCCAACAGTCCCCATTGTTTTTCATTTTTATATTTCTTTTCCAAATGTATTATCACTCCTCCTCCTTAGATACATGTACCTTCCTTATACTGCCACCATTGCTTTCACCCTCTCTGAAATGACAAGCATGTTTGTCAACTTGCCCCACTTTTAAGAAACCCTTACATCTGCTTTAAATAATCATCAAACCTGAAAATTAACCATTCTCTGGGTTAGGTGTATAACAGTTTATTACCCTTTCTTTTTGAAAAATGAGCCACTGAATATGCAAGAGAATTTTTTTATTTTTTTTTTTTATTTTTTTTTAAAGGAATGAAAACTTTTACAAGACTGGATGCTGAAAATTTCTTGGCCAACCCATGTTCCCAAACCTGATCAAATATCGAATTTTTTGTGAATGCTTTCTTGGTTTGATGAGAACTTTTAAACAAACTCTTAGACATATGTACATATATACATACATACATACCACTTGTGTGCAGAAATGGGGGAGGGGGAAGGTATGACTAGCATTCATGTCAGGTGGCTATCCAATCAAAGTGAAATAAAAAATTTAGTTTGTATTTAATTTGAATAAAGTATTTATTTTATGTTTCATCTGTTTTTACATATTTAAAATGTTTTCCTTTTACACATTTCTCAGTACTAGGCCTTATAGGCCTTCTGCTTGAGTCTTAGTCATACAATTAAGGAGTTGGCCCAGGCATCACCAAACATTACCAAACATCTGCATGTCACTGATCCAGACATAATTATATGATAGGATAAAGAACAAATAGGAAACATTTATCAATCTAACATGTTTCACTTTTATTAAAGCTTCATCAGAGAATGAGATATGATAGGATAGGATAAAGAGCAAATAGGAAAGGTTTATCAATCTAACATGTTTCACTTTTTTTAAAACTTCATTGTTCTTTATCTTAAACTGTCAGATTCCGTTCCATATTTTTGATCCCAATACACACACACACACACACACACACATATATATTGATGTGAGTTTGTGACCCTGGGTTTCATACTTTTGTCTGACAATCGCAAAAGCGTGAAACCCAGAGTCACAAACTCACATCAATCCAACTAAATATGTTAGCTCTATCACTGATATTGAGCACTTTCCAATAAGTACCGTGCATATATAATATATAAATAATATATATAATAAATTGCATATATTTATATTTATATAACATACACATTTTATATATATATATATATATATAGGCAGCTACACATCTTCTGACCACGCCTGCCTGCTAGGGTAACTAGGAAATACCTGTTGCTCAGGCACATTTGTATTTGTTTAACACCCACAGAGCCCACCTCTGATTTATACTGTAACTATGTTAAGCGAACCTTAGTTACAGTTTTTGAGAGAGAGAATGATCAGCAATTTGAACAACACCAGTGCACTTCAATCCTCAGTCAGAATGACCTTGTGCAGCACGCTGACATTGCCTCCCCAAACCAATAACCTCAAAAAGTCACTTTCCTGGCAAATTTACTATAGTGAGATTCAGGAGCAGCTCTCATCACAAAATTAACACTTTAACTGCTCCGCTATGCACCCATATATAGTCTGATTTGCTACCTTTTCATCACTGAGGCCTGTTGGAAAGACGTTTGCCTGATAATGTAACTGTCCGGGTTTTAATTGTCGGTAGTGGATGCGCACTGCTGATGAGTCCCAAATATAGGACGAAACGGCCATCCAGTGCTTTCTTCATTTTCTTGAGTTTTCTTCTAGACTTGACGAATTACTTAATTATAATTATCTCAAATCCTCCTAATTTCTATCCTATATATATATTTATATATGATCGCTTGATGATCGTGTTGCCATTTCAAATATTGGTGCATATGAAACTTTGGCTGCATGAAGTTTTTCGATAAGTACTTAATATATTGCTCTGTTCATCATTTTCTTTGTTCATTGAACACGGTATTATAACCTCGCTATATTTGTTTGAGATGTGTGTGTGTGTGTGAATTACAAATGGGAAAAATTTCTGTGTTATTGTCCACAAAAAAGAATGTGAGAAATGCTGATACATGTATGTTTATTTTTAAATTTTAATTTTAAAATTTTTGCTGCCCACTGTATCTACCTTATTCTGCTTTTTACCACTTTCACTTTTTATAAGTCCTTTCAAAAGGGCAAAACACAACATTATACTTTTTCCATTTTTTCGTTCAGTTACATACACGCACACACATTATACAGATATATTATATGTCAAAAGTTATTTTTAGTGGATGCCTGTGTTTGTATAGGAAACTCAACAAAGAAAATACTGTCCTGGGTATGATGATACACTGCATCTGCGTTCTGGGTAAGACGATAAACTCTGTCCAACAGCAAGGCCTCTGATCAGGAGGTTTTGAAGAACGTGGAACCATCTCTTAATTGCTGGTGTTCCCAGGGTGGTGGCACCTGTTAGGGTCCCAGCTATGGGTAAATAGTTGACCCCCCCCTGGGGTCAAAACACTATGAAAATGTAAAAATAGGTTTTAATACCAGAAATACTTTGTAAAAAAATTATTACCAGCAAGAAATTTTTGAAGAAAATTTATTACCAGCTCTACATTTTTGCAAAAAAAAAAAAAAAAAATTACCAGCAATAAAAGTCTTGTCAGCATTAAATAACTCATTGAGGTTGATATGCCGTAAAACAAACAAACAAACAAAATGTACCTCTTCTGGCAGGATTCAATTTGATGCTACTCTACCCCCGCTTCATAGGAGGAGTTTTTTCTCGAATGCGTGGGACCAGTAGATAAAATAAACACAGTTTAAAAAAATTGGGTGTTCTACTTAAATATGGGTATACACGAAAATATAATGTTATCTCCATTATTTCTTTTGATTTTGAGAAATCTGAACGAGTGTGTGACGGCTTTAAAGGCAAATAGAACCATGCTTGATTGTGAAGCTCTTTGTAACTGAGCAGTTAAAGCACACTGGATCAGATGATGGATCCACCTACAAAGGGGACGTAGGTTCAAATGTTGCCCGAGGACACATTTTTAAGTTTTCTCAATTACTACTCAGACTGGTAGTTGAAATAAACACAGTTTAAATTAAAAATAGGGTGTTCTATTGAAATCCAGGCATCAACTAAAAAATAACATTTGGAAAAATAAATATATATTGGATTAAAAATGAAAATCCATCTTGTTATGTTTTCTTTGTCCAAAATAGTCACAAATTAGGAAGGCTGTAATTAGAGACTAATTGAAGGAACAGAAGATTAGGTATGGGAAACAGTGGTTTATTAAATACTCGTACATAGAACGGAAAAACTTTAGTAAATCAGATACAACTCAAGTCCTACTCTAATGTGGCTACTTGCCATATTTATAAGTAGGAACAGTTCATTTTCACAGGAGGAGGGAAGAACAGGAAGTACACCAAGTCCTATTCTATAATACATCTGAAGCTTCATAGTTTTGGAAATGCAAAGAAATAAAATGTCTTTTTTTTTAATCACTTTTCCTTTTTTTTTTTTTTTTTTTTTTTTTTTTCATTTCACCCCAAGCAAGGGGGTAAAGCCACTAAGACACAAGTGGTTACTGAGAGTGAAAGAAACTGGGGAAAAGAGAGGACAATAAAAGGACAAGATACAAGATGGAAAGTGATGATTGACATTGCATTTAAATTTTTGAAGATCAAAGTTGACTGAAAAAAACGGAAAAGCATTCCAGAAGTAAGAAATGTGAGAGAAGATACTGTTAGCATAGTACTTGTGTGTACTTGTGTTTTTTGGCTAACAGACCCTGACCCAACTATCACATTCTTGTTAGATATCTGTTTGTTGATTACAGGTAATTCCAGTTTAACAAGCTTACCTGTTTTTTATGACTGCATTTTCTGATTGGATGAATTTTTTTGTTCTATTTACCAATGATAAATACTCACTATCATGCCCCAATTTATCAGTAAACTTGTTGTATGTTGGATTTTACTGATCCCTTATTTTGGATGTGTATGTCACGTAATGGTCATTACGTGACATACACATAAAGTGGAATTGATGAGCAGGGTTCAAATTCACATCAAGTCTGTTGCATTCACTTTCACACAAATAGGAAAGGAATGAATTCAGTTCTTCTATCCATAGCTGTAGAGTAATTGTCCATGCTTAAATGTAATTAGCAGAGATGCCAAATAAACAGAATTGACAAAGTTCAAATTCAGGCCTAATCTGTTGCATTCACTTTCACATTATTATTTTTAGGGAAGGCATGCTGGACTCTTGAGCCTTTGGTGGCAGCCAAACTAAGGACAACCTTCAATTCAAAGCTGTTAAGAATGACAAGAAACTGTTTCACTATCCTTCCCTAGAATGGATGTCAATTCACAGATAATAAAGAAAGCAAATTATTTGGAACAACATGATCACCTACATTCTGAAGAGACGTAGCAGTTTAAAAGAAGACTCCTTATTTTATTGCTGGATTTTCTCAATAGAATAAGTTGGTTTATTTACATTATTCGGACTGTTGTCCTCATCTTTATTGCCATATTCACACGTTCAGACCTTCTTCAGGTGATTGAAATTTTGAACTGAACCCTTTATTTCGTCCACTTGGGTAAATTGTTCTAGTTCCAGATGCCATGCCTTTTTCAGATCACCCTTTAACTCAAGTCTCCAAGTTTTTGTTCACCACTGCCATAGCCAGGTACTGAACTAACAACTCCTTGGGTCAAGTCACTGGATCCAACCAATGTTTTTATCCATCCAGTGGTGAACAAAAACTTGAAGAGTTAAGTTAAAGGAAGATAACTGAGACATCTGGAAGAGGCATGGCACATGGAACTAGAACAGTATAACTGGTTCAGTTCAAAATTCCCATCACCGGAAGAAGGCTGGAGCGTCCAACAGCTGAAATATCCTGAATATAGCAATAAAGACGAAGAGAACAGTCTGAACGATGTAAATAGTGTAAATAATTACAATAGCTCATCTCGGAAATATAGACAGATATAAGTTGGTTTGTTTCGTAATTTTGAGATGAACATTCTCATTCCACAAAGAATTTTTCAAACGACTATTCGATTTTTTTTTTTTTTTTTTTTTTTTTCTGAGAATGTCTTTTATAGTTTTCTTCAGGTGTACAATACTTCTATAATTTTAAAAACTTATCTTTCTAGTGTCTCCTAGTATAGAGGTATGGGGGAGTAATGGATAGCAGCTTGGATTGAAGAATCTAAGTTTGAATTTCAGTTTATTTCATTCACTTATGTGCAAATACGCTTGGAAGAGATATGAATCCATCTCTTCTCCATTCCCCACACGTTAGGGCTAAATAGCAGGATAGACTGGGTGCTACAGTCTTGGGTGGCAACTGGTCTAGGAGGGGGACAACTCTGAATTCAAAACCTTCAACTATGGGTAAATAGTCAGGTAATATGAACTCTGTAGCCTTGTTTGGCAAACAGTTTAGGAGAAAAACAACTCTAATTCAAAACCATATGTATCCCTGGTGAACAGCATACTATACAACAAAGGAAACAATTGTGGAATTCACATTGACTCAATGATCCTGACTATGATCGATCTCCTCCTCTTAACCTTATATCCTCCTACCACTTATTCTGAATATTGATCTTATTTTTTTTGTTATGTGTAATGTTGACTTCTTTGTTTGCCTAAGCTAAATACGATAAACTTAAACAGATGCTCCAATGAAAGAGGTCTTAGAACTGACAAGCTGTGATTTGCGTCGTCATATAAGTAGTATTTAAAACCAACTCAGAGAATTCTCTATCTCCATAGATATTGAAAAAGACAAAAATTCTAAAGCTAATCAGACTTTGACCTGTGGTGACTTGAAACCCAACCTCCTGCACAGCAATACAACTCAGTGGGGACAATGGTAAAGGCGATAGTTA
This sequence comes from Acanthosepion lycidas, assembly GCA_963932145.1. Taxonomy (NCBI): domain Eukaryota; kingdom Metazoa; phylum Mollusca; class Cephalopoda; order Sepiida; family Sepiidae; genus Acanthosepion; species Acanthosepion lycidas. The sequence goes on along the minus strand of OZ010613.1, from coordinate 53,283,752 downwards.
CTATTATTAGTTATGTATTTTCAATATGAAATAAGACTTGCTCAATTTGATCTTACTTATAATGCTCTGTTCTCCTTTTATATGCTGTGACAATCATGGCTCTCCACAACTTTCTATCCTTTAAGCATTGTATGCCTGTTGCTATCTTTCCCAATCACTCTCCTGCTATCTATTTACACAATCTTGTTAGGTAGGTTACTCGTTGTTTCTCTCTAGTCCATCTTGACTTCAATATGTCCTGTGAGTGACAAATTCTCCAAGCCATCTTTCCTCATTATGTATCCTAGAAATTTCAATTAAGTAGCAGTGTACTTATTTTTCTTAACTTCCTTATTGCTTACATGCTCTATTCATGCTATTCTCATCATCCTTCTGTAGAACCACATTTCTGTTGCCTCAAGTCACCTCTTCATCTTTTGAAGAAATTGTCCAGCATTCATTACCATATAGGCAGACGAATATTACGCAGCAATTCTGCATTCTTTGTTTCTCAGGAAAATTTTCTGTTGCTTAATACTTTGTCTAGCTTCTGAAAGGCATCTTTTGCTCTTCCAATGCATCTTCAGATTGACTGTTAAACATGGAATGAGTTGAACAATTTTTTTTCATATACATGGTGCAATGGGTAAATTGTTACCATTTCTATATTTTTAATTTTGTGAATGCACATTGTTTTTGATTTTTGTCAACTGCACAGTATAGTAGGGTCAGCTGAGCACTGCCTATACAAAGAAGAGCACCATGATGCAATTCACTCTGCCAGAAATTTGGAAACTGCATGTTGTACTTCTTGGCATTTGCACCAGAAGCTCCAATATGAACATTTCTGAGGACAGTGCAGAGGATTCAGAAAGTGTTTAATGAGTCTTATGGTGATTATGAAGGTAAGACAGCTCGGAAAACTCTCTCTGATCGTTGTGATAAGAAAAGAACTCACAAATTTGTTGGTGAGGGCCTCAGACACAACATGGAGGCCTACATCAAATGACTTGAGGAGTTAGTGCTGCCCTGGGTTAAAAGTGTGGCTGTTGTAAGACCCTATGCCTGGCAACAGGACTCTGCACCATGCCAAACAAGTAGGAGAACTTAATTATAGCTGTCAGACAATTTCTGCAACCACATCACCCCTTACATTGGCCACATAATTATTATTATGTGTGGGGTGCAGTTGAGCGAGAGAGCAACAGAACTCCTTGTAACACCAAAGATGAACTGAAGGCAAGGATTATGACTGCATTTACTAACTTAAACAAGGAGACCCTCCGGAAGAATTGCAGGAGATTCTTAAGTCTTCTTGAAACCATGGTTGAAGCCAATGGCCATTTTTATTGAATAAATTTACTCTTTAGTATTTGAAGATAGTGTAATTTTGGCAAATATATCTGTTAAATGGGATGTCAGTATTATTTTCATTTTTGCATAATTTAGACGACAATTTATTCTTTGCACACTGTACAGTTATTCCTCATTGTTTGGTACATGTGCCGTCTGGAAGGCCTGACCCACCCAGCCATGTTCACCACCCACACTACTCTGTTACACATGCTTACAGCTCTGTACAAGTAGGCTGGGCCTTCACAACCATCTTTGCCACCACCACCACTACCAGAAGGGTGAAAGTAAATAAGGAGATAAGATGACTACTCTGATGCGTGCATATGAGTGGGCATTGACAACAACAGTGCACTTCTGCAGATAGCAATCAATATGCATTTTATGAAAAATCTGACATAATGGAAAAAATTTTTGTGACATGTTCTGTCATTTAGGACTACATCAGACTAAAGTGATGTTTATGTTGATGTGACTACATATGCACATGAAGGAGAGGGGACACTGAAAATTTTAAATTTAAAAAATACTTTTTTATTTATTTATTTTTTTTTTAATGTGTTTTTGGATCTAATTTTATTTAGTTTCTTTTTCTTTTTATCATTTTTGTTATTAAATATTGTGCATTACGATAATAGATGACCTGCCATGCAAGAGGAAATGTTGAAAGAACCTGGACATAAACTTTTGAAAATAAGCACTATTTTTATACTGCTACTACTTTCACTGTATAATATTTTTATACTGCTACTATCACTGTCTAATATTTTTATACTTATACAATGGCATAGTGGATTAAAGCGTTGGTTTGGGAATTTGGTGACCTTGAGGAATCGGGGAGCCGAGTTTAAATTCCAGTCAAATTCATTACGTTAACTTATGTACTAATACCCTTGGGAAAGATATGAATCCTCTTCTTCTCTCACCAGCTATGGGTAAATAGCAGGACAGACTGGGTTTTGTAGCCTTGGATGACAATTGGTCTACTGCAGAAAGAAATGGCAACCTACTATGGGAACAATATTCTGCCTCGTCAGTCATGTGTTGAAAGATACATGATCGATTAAATGTGTATCACGCATGGCACATGACTGAGTGATTTGAGTTCAATCCTTGGTTCGGACAGTTTGTACTTGGACTCTGTGGAAACTGACAAGCAGTAACTGTAATACTAAATATAATCACTAGATGAGATATCCCTAGACATTGTCAGTGGAACGAGAACAGTCTATCTCTGTAGATTAAATAAAGGGTTCAGTTCAAAATTCACTGTAGGTTACCAAGATGGATATATACCTGAGGAAGGTTGGAGGCCACAACAGTCGAAATGTGATAACAACAAAAATGAGAACAGTGATCCAAATATGAATAGTGTAAATAATTATACTATTTTTATACTGACACTATATTTTACACTATAAAATTTTTGTATTGACATTACATTTTATACTATTTTGACACTACATGGTAGTAAATTTGTTGTTCCTCAATATAACACTCACGTTATTATTTTTATTATCGTTTGTTGCATCATATAGATAGGCATTGCTATCAAAATATGAGAGAGAACAAGAAATAGCGAGTAGCTTGGTACATTATACCGAAGTTCTTATTTGTATTTGGTGTGGGAGATTAGTTTTTTTCCATTAGTTGAGAGATCAGCAGATTTTTTTCTGGGGTGGGAGTGTGTATTTAATGAGTTGAGAATTAACGGAAGATCATATCATGGGTACAAAAATTCTTCATAAACCAGGCCTCAAGACATCAAAGAATTCTCACCTGTTGTTTTCTTAGACTCAACTTGATCGATTTGAAAAGTTTTTTTTTTTTTTTTTTCATTGCTTAAACAGCCAAGTATGAGATCAATACATTAACAGAATATCAATACAGAGTCGCTTCCTTTTAAGATATAAGTCAGTGGGGAAATAAGAGAAAAAAATTTCTGTAAATTGATCTGTTAATATTTGTTTGGGATTTTTAAAAAAAAAATTTTTACATACAAGATTTTTTTTTCTTGTGTTTAAGTGCTTCTATTTACTGCTTGAGAAGATGGTAAAATTTTACTTACAAACTAAATGAAAATATCTACACTATGATTTTGAAATGAGTCAGTCTCGTTTCAGTAACTGTTTTGACAATTGAGCTCACTCTCTTTTTTTCTGAGCACAATATTTCAGCGAGTTCATTCTTTGGTCATTTTTGCAGGTGTACAATCAAAATCAGTGGTTTTTTTTGTTTGTTTTTGTTTGTTTTTTTGTTTGTTTGTTTTTGTTTGTTTTTTTGTTTGTTTGTTTTTGTTTGTTTTTTTGTTTGTTTGTTTTTGTTTGTTGTTGTTTGTTTTGTTTTTTGTTTGTTTGTTTGTATTTTTTGTTTGTTTGTATTTTTTCTGAGTAGCATAGTAAGCCATAAAATGGATTGGTCCAATCAGGATATTTTCTATCCTTTATTTTCCTGGTTTGCACTTGACACCATCACCTCTTTAGATGACCCTGAGGAAAACCATAGGCATATTATTTGAAACGTTGTGGTAACAAATGTTATAAAAAGAATAAGATCACTCCTCGGACAATTTCTGGAAGAATAGCAAACCATTCTTCTTGAATTAATTCCAGATATTCTTATTCATGATATCAGATTTGTAACCTATTATATTTGATAGCATGTGAGAGTTCTACCCTCCACCTCCCCCCACCTGTTTATATTTAATACCACAATATTATGGAGCTAGGTTTGGTACGAGTACTGATAATGTATGGTATGTGGGTAAACCTTAGCATTTTATATTCATTCCAGGCTAAAAAGTTTGGGAACACCCTCTGGGTTTAATAATTCATTTTGTAAAATACGTTTATTGGATGCTTTAGTACATATTGTGATGTTTCTAGCCGAGCTTCATTAGGGGTTTCAGGTCTTTCAACATCATACCCCCTCTCCATGGTGACCCAGCCAATTTATAATAACATACTAGAACACAAAAGGTTTATTCTAAAACCAGGCATTATTTTTCAAACAAACTCGATTTTCTAGTGTATATTAAGGGTGCGTCATGTATTTGAGAACAACAATCGGGAAAAGATTGATATAACATTATCAAAGAGGACACTTTAATCATTATGAAGGAGTAATATATTTTTGTGCAACTATTATTTCTTAAAATACATTTATTGGATGTTTTAGTACACTTCATCAGTGATGTTTCTAGCCGAGATTCATTAGGGGTTTGATCAGATATTGACTTGTATACCTTCCGTTAGCTACAATTTTTTTCCATCCTCCCGACCACACACAGTGACTCCTCTTGGCAATTTATAGTCCAATCCTGGATAACCATAAGTTTCATGACTTCTTTGGCTTAATTAACTCCTGAGCTAGGATGCTGAAACTCTTTAACCCATTAGTGAATAGGGTTCAATTTTATTAGAGAGGAGCTGACCTAAAATTTAAAATCTGCCAGTTCTAAGATTACCATCAGCTAGCAAGGTTTGATTTTGATTTTGATTTGGTTTGTTTATCATCGTATCAACTCTTTATCGGTCATTTAATTCTGAAATTTAATTTCCTTAGGAGCTTTGATAGTCATTTTTTTTCCTTATTTACTATTAAAAACTCTTGCTAGAAATTTTTACAATAAAAATGTATTTTTATATTTTTTTGGACTCCAGTTTGGAGGTTCATTATTTGTCCATAGCTGGGACCCTAACAGGTGCTACTACCCCAGGTCCTGGGAGCAACAGGAATTAAGTGGTGGTTCTATGTTTCTCAAAACCTCCCCCATCAGAGGCCTTGATGCCAGCAAGGTAGATTAGTCAAAAAGAGTTAAAATTTTAAAAGTTTATGCAGTAATGTGTTAATTTTATTATTATATAGGTTTGCCTATCGTCTGGTTTACACTCCTCCCCAGTTTTTTGAACAGGAGTAAATGTTCATCCCTTGTTTCCTGTTTAGGATTGAGTTTTCAATTCCTTCTAAAGTCTTTCTTATTCTCTTTCACTCCCAATAGCTCGTTCCATCTTAGTGGTATTATTGCCTTGCTTGTGGTGAATTGATTAAAAACAAAAATATGATAAAACCCTTCAGGAAGAAAAAGTCCTTGTCTGAAGTGAGCTTGTAAATTAGATTTGAAAGTCATGCAACCTTTTAATTCTTTTGAAATCCTGAGGGCAACCTTAAACTTTGGATCTATAAGGATTGTTTCTGTTTGGTGGGGAATGGGGCTAAAATTTTACTGAGAAACTAAGACTGGTCACTATTTACATTACTCGGACTATTGTTCTCATCTTTGTCGCCATATTTATTACAACATTTCGGCCATTGTACACTCCGGCCTTCTTCAGGTGGTTGGAATGTTGAACTGAACCCTTTATTTTGCTCACTGGGGTAGAGTGTTCTACTTCTACGTGCCATGTTTAATAGAGGTCAGTTATCTCCTGTTAATTCCGCTCTCGAAGTTCTCTACAGCCTTAGCTGGGTATTGAACTCACCCTCTTTGGGTCCTGTCACTGGATCTAACCAGCGCCTTTATTCACTGTGCCAGTTGTCCTCAAGGACACCTGGCACAATGGATAAACCACCTGAAGAAGGCCAGAGCGTACAATGACTGAAACAGTGTAATAAATATGGCGACAAAGATGAGGACAATAATCCGAATAATGTAAATAGTGTACATAATACTTAATCTCAGAAATATAGACAGATACTGAAGGGCCGAAACATTGTAATAAATACGGCAACAAAGATGAGGACAATAGTCTGAATAATGTAAATAGTGTACATAATACCTCATCTCAGAAATATAGACAGGTACTGTAAGACTGGTCAGTTTGCTCTTTTTTCTTTATTAACTGTTTTAATTTATTGCTTAAACCTTATTTTTATGGATACCCATATTTGAGTAGACATTCCATTTTTATTTATTAAACAGTATATTTATTTCTCTCTACTGACTTGAATATTTTAGAGATCTAAAAAGAAACATGCTCTTTGTTGCTTATCTTTATTAACTATACAATTATCCCTTTTGCTTATATTTCCAACTATTATTCATTTTTAACTCTGATCAATGTGTAGTATCAGTTTAATACTTGGTCCTTCTGAGCTGGAATTGTCCAATAAATAACTTGCTTAATAGAAATATTTATTCTTCCTTATTGATCAATTTGCTAGTTATCTCACCATCCAAATCTTGAGATTTTGGCTTGCTTTTGAATTTGAGTGAATTCTTCCTTTGGTTTCACAAAGAGTATTTAAAAAAAAAAAAAATGGATTTAATTAAATTACTTTGACCTTGAGTGTGAGAAGTGCACATGAGTTGGAGTAGGGAGAAGTGCAAAAATAGGATCTGGGAAAAATTATGATTGAGAAAAACAGATGGCTGCCCACCACACCCAATCTCCGTCTATAATAAATCTCTTTGGTAGTTGTTATTTATAATTTATCTTACATTTCCACATATACACTTTTATTTAAAAACTAGTATAACTAAGTGAATAAGATTCTCTCCCTCTGTCTTTTTAACAAATACTTTCATGGTAACTGCTCTGATGAGCTGCTTTCGCTGGTTCCCAGACTTCATGAATTTAAGCGTTCAACTAGGCTGGCATCTCTCTCTCACTCTTTTACTGTTGAAACTGTTAAATGTAGCTGTCTCTTCTACTCCAATAGCTTCATGTCTCGCACTTCTCACTTGTGGAACTCCCTCCTCTTTTCCTGTTTCTCTGATAGCTATAATCTCCAACTATTCAAATGTAATGTCAATCAATATCTCCAGATGCCTTGATCTATCCCCTATCCTTCTCTTCATCCTTTCCTCTATCACTCCTCTTTGCTCTTGCTCCAACTCTCTGTAACTCCTTGCATCCTAGTGGCTTCCTGCCTTGCTTGGGGTGAAATGCTTAAAAAAAAAAACACACACATCTCACCAATTATAGTTGGTATTATCTGACCGGAGCAAGAGACAAAAAGAAATATGTGGTAGAGGTAATAAAAATCTTTATTGGGTGCTATGACCGAAGGATTGGTATTTTCTTGCACTGAAATTATTAACATCCATTAGATTTGAAATTTCACCCCACTTTTTTTTTCTTTTTTTTCTTTTTTTTTAAGAAAAGAATAAGTTTGAATATCTGTCTATATCTCTGAGATGAGGTATTACAATTATTTACATTATTTGGACTGTTATCCTCATCTTCATTGCCATATTCACAATGAAATTCAAGAACATATGGCCCAGTGGATAAAGGCATTTTTAGATCCAGTGACTAGACTTAATAAAAAAAAAAAAAAATTATCGATATTATTCAACTGAACATGTTTGAAAGAATTCTTGCTGCTGAAATACAACTTATATAAAAGTGGACACTGAGGTCAGCACCATGTGGCAACAGTTTTTTCTTCTTGAACACAATCTTCAGGCCATGTGTTATGTTTTGGCTCAACAATATATATATATATGTATATATATATATATATATATATATATATATGCAACATACTTTTGCCACATGATTTTCACCTCAGTGTCCACTTTTATATTTACATATGCTCTATCTCTGATATTGAACACTTTATCCCATAAATATAGCATACCATAGAATTATATTTTTGTCATATAGACAAAACCATTTTACTCAGTAGAAAGATGCAACTTGGTTTTAGTGCATTTCAACTGCACTTCGACAGGTGAGAATCAATTTTCAAATGCCCTAAAACCAAGTTGCATCTTTGTAGTGAGTAAAATGGTTTTGTCTATATGATAAAATTATAATAAATAAATAATTATCGCTACACTATCGGTATTGAGTCTTCTTTTGGATTAATGCTGTGAACGTTGGAATTTATATATTACTTTCGTTCTCATCACATCGGAGATATATATATATATATATATATATATATATATATGTATATATAATTAATTACAGATTAAATTTGTGCAAATTACTCTCTTGGAATTTTGCCTATTCTTCCTTTGAAAAATCAATGTTTCTTGTGTGGAAATCTCAAATCAAGCATTTATTACTTGTTCCCTCCCACACAAAAATAGTGTTAAATTTTGATCAATCAAAATTATTTCAAAAACCAAAGGAAATTTGTGAATTATATTGGTTTTGAAAGTTTCTTTTCAGAAAAATCAAATGCAACTCCAACTATAAGTTTTCAATTTTTGTTTATTGAAACATTTTCATCTTTTGATTGGTTTTTGATTTCTGGATTAAATTTTAAAAGCAACAAGATACATCTTCTTGCTTCAAAGTTTGTTTTAATTTAAATCTTTCCAGATGAAATGAGCTGTCAAATATATGTATTTGCATACAACCAAATCTAAGAATTGCTGTTGGCCATAGAGAGGTTTATATCCATAGGAATTGTAAACTTGAATGTTGTAAAATGAATTGGCACAAATATTATGGTAATAGCAAAAAGAATGGGGTCTGTAACTCAAATAACTGTTTAAAAAAAATAATCAGTTTTCAGATTTATAACATATCTTCCATAGAGATTGTAAACTTGAGGAATGCTGTAGAATGAATTTGCTGCAAAATGGCTCAAATTAACTTGAATTCCTTGATGTCATGCCTTTCCTTTAGACTTTAATTAAATGAGTTGGTGTGGCAGAAGGTGGCTTCTTGGAAACCCCAAACTCTCATTACACAGTTGACTGAGGGCACTGTCAGTTTGGAAACCCCAAAGTTTAGCTTTCAGTCATGTCCTACAAAGAAATATTGTTGGTTAATAATCATTTTATTTTGTTTTTAGCATTGAAATTTGCCACTAACCTTGCCATTAGCTTTAATTTTATGACCATTATGGGCATGTGGCCGAGTGGTTAGAATGTTTGCTTCCTGACCATGATTCTCTGAGTTCGAATCTCGCCAAGGTTGATTTGTCAGGAAGGTGACTTCTTGATGTTATTGCTCTGGAGGACCATGTGGCACCTTTTGGAAAGTGCCCGAAAACTATACCACAGGTTGACCCAAGCCTTGTGAGTGAAATTAGATTAATGAAACCCTTGGGAGCTGTCAATGGCTGTGCTAGCATGAAGTCACAAGTCATTGTGACCAAGGATTTGATCATGCTAGTCTTTTTCAGATTGTTGATCATGCAATGTAACATGCTTCTCTCCCAGAAACAGTAACTAAGGTCTGTTCATCAGAGTTGCAGTATAAACCACAAGTGGGCTCTGTGGGTGTTGAATAAACACAAATGCACCCGAGCAAGCGTCTGCAATAGGGATTGGCTAGCCGTCCTTGTAGACAGGTATCCTCAAATACAAGTGGCCACTAGTGTACTGGCAATCAGCGAGTTGAGTTCAGTTTCATTTATGTTCCCTTCACACTAATACCCTTAGGAAAGGCATGAACCCATCTCTTAACCATCTCCAAGTATGCATTAAATAGCAGTGGGATAGATTAGTTTCTTTACCTTTTGATGTCAGTTGCTGTTGAAGAATGACAACTTTGAATTCAAATCTGATATAGATATTACAAAAAGGAAGCCGTGGAGAGTCATAACCACGTATTCCTGATTGCATATAAATGTTGAAAAAAAATCCCCCCCCAAATTTGTATGACAAAAATCATTACAAAAATGTTGCTTTAAGTTTTTCACCACTTTTTTATTTATTTTTTAAAAAAATATTCTGGGTCATCTCCACTCACTTGAATGTGCAGGTGATGTAATAGACACTGGCTCAGAAAGAGAAATTGGAGAGTTTAAATTCCAGTCAAGTTCATTACATTCACTTACATGCAAATACCCTTTGGAAAGTCTCTCTTCTCCCTCAGCTATGGGTTAAATAGTAGGACTTGTATCTGAAAAAATCATTATTGGCAAAAAGTTGTTAATGCAATGTTCACTTGCAAAAAACTTAAATATTCTTACAATTCTCAATGTGTTCCAGCTTTAAATAACCCACAAAGAGTTGATAAACCATTGTTTATATAGTGCAGCTAACATAAGGCCCAAGGTCCACTCAAAGTAGAGAATTACTGAATGAGACTGTAAGGAAGATGAGACGATTATGAAAACGAATAGGATAAGTATCAGTTGTCCCTGGACATAAAGAAACGAAGATTGTTGTCTGGGATGCATTATCTTGGAAGTTTGTTCTACAAAGTAACAGATCTGGTGAAGAAGCTGTTTAAATGGGATTTTTTCTTTCTTTCCCCCCCCCCCAAAGGAACACAAAGGGAATGAGGATGATTTGTCACCCTTGAACACCACATGGTCGGTCCTAGCTGTGAAGAACCGATCTGGTGGCACCAAGGAATGTAACTCATCCAAACATCTGCCATAGTAATAGCGATATATTAGTAAAAGGTACCCTGTCATTTTTACACTATTTACATTATTCAGACTATTGTCCTCATCTTTGTTGCCATATTTATCACGTTTCGGCTGTTGTACACTCCGGCCTTCTTCAGGTGGTTGGAATGTCGAACTGAACCCTTTATTTTGCTCACTGGGGTAGACTGTTCTAGTTCCATGTGCCATGTTTTATGGATGTCAGTTATCAGTTATCTCCTGTTCAACATTCCAACCACCTGAAGAAGGCCGGAGCATACAACAGCCGAATCGTTGTGATAAATATGGTGACAAAGATGAGGACAATAGTCTGAATAATGTAAATAATGTACATAATACCTCATCTCAGAAATATAGAGAGATTCTGTCATTTTTATTATCCAAGATACTTACATTTAGAATGTGTCCCGTCATTATGGGACACACACATGCACACACACTATATATATATATATATATATATATATATATATATATATATTTTCTTTTTTTTTTTATTAAGTTTTTCTTTGCTTATGGCAACATCGTGTTGAAACGCTGATTCCTGTACAATTACTGAAGTTAAGCAATGTCGAACCTGGTCAATACCTATTTGGGTGACCACTTAGGAATATTAGTGCTGTAAGCTTGGATGTGTGGGTGGTATAATAGATAATGACTTGGAGAGCCAAGTTCCAATTCCAGTTGGGTTCATTATATTCACTTACGTGCAAATATCCTTGGGAAATGTACGAATCTACAACTTCTCCCCCAGCTATGTACTAATTAGTAAAACTTGTATTATTAAACCATTATTATCTCTGAAAAAAAATAAAATAAAACTGCGTATAAAATATTTAGATTTCGCTATTAAGTAACCGTTGGATGTTAATATGTTACTAAACAACCAATCGACCAACAGTCTTCGTTAGATTTTCCTTCAGTGGAGGTAGATAGGTACCTTTTAATTATTTCAAGGCTTTACCTGGAATAACAAGAAAAAAAATTACTGCCAGTTCATCTAAAAATTGATTCACTTATCCAACTGACATATAAACAGTTCAATTTTGAGATATAAAATATTTAATCATTTTTGCCTGTAGTCTTTTTCATCTACTAATCTTGGTGTCAATCGGAAAAGATAATCTGTTTGTGGTTGCTAGGTTTAAGAAATGGAAGAAAGTCACAAATCTAATGAAAACTGTTTATCCTTGAGAGAGAGAGAGAAAATTCAGGAAGCAAAAACTATATTACACGGTATGCTTGATTATATACAAAACTGGCATTTTTCTTGAGTCAGATTGTTTAAAGTACAATGTAGGACTCCCCACACCTCCTGATTTTCTCAGGTTACTGTTAACATTACTGTTATATTCTGTGCTAATAGGAATATGTACTTAAAAAAAACAAGGTGAATACAATAAGTAAAGGTTTATTGTATAAAACCAGTACAATAAGAATAAAGGTAACAGTTATGCACAAGGTCGTTGCAAGTCAATCCAGTAGTGAGTGCTACTATTGGAAGGTTCTCGTGTAAGTCTGAGTTGTACTCAACAAATCCCAGCTGGACTCTAGTCCGTTGACTTAGATATTTATATGTAGTTACTACCTATAGTGTAGTCACTCATGGGAACGATAAGTTATTCCATTATGTCAATTACAAATATGCCTATCTTTCTGAGATGAGGTATTGTAATTATTTACATTGTTCGGACTGTTGTCCTCATCTTTATTACAATGTTCACAACATTTTGGCCATGTGTCCTCAAAAGCCTTGATTGGATCCAGTGACTTAACCCAAAGAGTTGTGAGTTCAATACCTAGCTACAGCAGTGATGAACAAAAATACTCGGAGAGTTGAGTTAAAGGGAGATAACTGAGAAGCATGGCATATGGTAGAATAATCTAGTCTGGTGGATGAAATAAAAGGTCCAGTTCAGAATTCCAATCGTCTGAAGAAGACCAGAGCATACAATGGCCGAAACGTTGTGAGGGCAAAAGTCCGAACAATGTTAATAATTACAAATATGCTATAATATTATACGAGGAGTGCCAGAAAAGAAACAGGGCTGAAGTCACAAGAAATTTATGTCAAATACAAACTACTGTGTAACCCGGATATAAGAGAAACCCGGATATAAGAGAGATTTTATCTGGTCCCAAATTAGAGCCTGTGTTAATGTATATATAATAGACCAAACTCGGATATAAGAGACTTCTTCTCCGGTCCCAACAACTTTCTTATATCTGGGTTACACTGTACAAGATTTCTCTGTCAAAATTATCTCCCTCGTGTCTAACACACTTTCCCATCCTTCTTCACCATCCTTCCATGGAAGATGACAACTGCATCCCCCAAATCTCTGGTGATAATCTTCCAGACACCGTTATGGTTCATATTCAGCTCACTTGTGATCAGTCAAATAGTCAGTCAATGATTGCCACTCACCACCTGCCTCATATGCTCAACCTTGGCCACAGTGTTACTTGTTGAAGGTCTTCTTCACCTAAGGTTGTCTTCCACATCCACACGTCCCACTTTGAAGCTCTTGCGCCACTCAAAAAAAAAACAGGAGCATCTCTGTACACTTGCTGCAGTGGTCTCAGTACTTCATTGGTTCATTGGTATGCCTATTGCTTGATGGCCTAAAATTGATATGTTAGTAAAAGCATGCGTGAAAATGTACCATCGTTGCAGAGAGCAGAAATTGCAGTTATATGCTTTTGGGATATTACATCCCATGGTGATGCAACCCACTAATCTTATCAATATATACTTAATAGCTCTGTTATTTTGCATCGAGTATTATTTTATTAATACCAGCACTCAATGTGCCATATATATATATATATATATATATATATATATATATATATATATATATATATATATATGTGTGTGTATTTAGGCAGCAATCCTTCTTTCATGCACATTTCATTGAATATGACAGACAAGGTGCTTTGATTTAGTCTATTATACAATTTCTCATGTGATCTAATAATTTTTTCTTTTTGGATGATAAATTATATAAAAACTGTCCGAATGTTCTTTTTATCCAAGTGCTTTCAGCTATACATTTAGCCATTTTCAAGGTTGAAATATATTAACTGTTAACAAGAAATAGTTTGTTGCATATATGTATTTATATAATGTTTTCATTTTCAAAACACTGTCAAGATATTATGTCCATGTTCATCGTTGATATTGAGTTGTTTTTTTTTTTTTTGTTTTTTTTTGTTTTGTTTTTTTTATTAATAAGGCTTCTATTACTTCTCATCTTCTTTTGCATGTAGATGATACTATTATATTTGTTTTGTCAACAAGTATGTTATGAATATGGTCTGGTAGAACATGCATATATATATATATATATATATATTATAAATTAATTGATTTAAAATGTTTTTTTTTGCTACACAGTTCTAACCATGTTTCAAAAATGGAAGCTGAAAGCTCCGAATTTAATTTTGTAATTAAATTAAAGACATTAGTTCCATTTCATCCTCAAGTGAATTTTGGAGTAACTTTTAAAATTACAGGGTTTTAAAGATACAGCAAAAATCATAATTCACGTTTCCAAGGATACAGAGAAATCCAATTCAACCAGACAAGGGGTGTTTGTGTGTTCATTATGTCTGTATTTTGATGTATCAGTTATTAGTTACGTTTTGGTAGGGGTAGGGATGTATTTTTCAATGTAATCTGACATTTGTTAAATGCATGTTGTCTGGATTTTTTAAAATTTTATTGTTAATGGCAAAAATTCTTATGGCATTTTTTACTATTTGTATATTTAAAGATTTTTGGGAGGTGTTTAGGTTAGAATACGTTTTATTTAACTACAATTTGAAAAATATTTTCACTTTTAAGTTTTAATATACTATATTTCTTTTAAGAACAAGTAAATGTATTAGAATCCCTTACAGTATGTAGAATTATTTTCACATCAAGTATAAGTATGTCTATTATTAGGTAACGATTTTTTTTTTTTAACTGTTCTTTCTTTTTATTTATATATACATACATACATATATAGCATCTCCACTGAATTTTCAATATGTACAGTTTAAAATGAACTTTTAAAAATAAGAAAGCATTCTTGAAGCTTTGTTTTTAGCTTTAATTGAAAACTAAATGATTAAATTTACTATTTCCAGTAAGCAAAATACTCTGGTGTATTTCAAATAGAAATTATATTGATTAGAATCTTAACTTTTTGCTCACTTTCAAAAATCATTTAAAAATCCAGCCATTTTTGACACATTTGTAAACAAAGATTATTTCTTGGTTTTAAAACTCTTCCAAAAATAAAATATACATTTTTGAAACTTTGAGGAATATTAGCTGATTTAAAGTATAATTAATCTGATTTGAAAAAAAAAAAATTATTTAAGTTTAAAATAACAGAGAAGTAGATTTTTTAAAACAAAAAGCAGCAGTGATTTTGCACTTGTCAGTCATTTAACAGGCATAGATAAAGTGTTGACATTTATTGTTGTTCTACAGAGACTTTATCTGCAAAAAACAATTTAAGAAAATGATGGATGAGTGCCTTTTTTATATATATATATATATATATATATATATAATTTTTAAGTACTCAGTAATTTAAACATTTTGGAAAATATTCTACGTAATCTAATTTTAGAAATGTTGAATTAAAATTTATTGTAGTCATTGCTTTTCTGGTTATGTCATATATGGTCACCATACTTTGAAGCAGGGGCACATTGCATATTTCATATACATAACAAAATTAAAAATTATTTTAAAAATCTTTGTGCAAAATAACTTGTATAAAGTTTTTCAATTTTTGATTTATAAATATAGTTTCCACTTCATTCTGGATAGATGATATTGTAATGCAGAATTTTAAATGATTTAAATTATTATAAATTATTATTTTTAATTTTTTTTTTTGTAAATGAAAGCCAAAAAAAATTCATTATTCATAAAAAAATTTTTTTTTTTTTCTTTAGACAATAGTTTCTTTAATAAATCTTATTTATAAAAGCAATTAAAAACTTTTCTAACTAAATAATTTCATAGTTTTATTGCACTTTTATTTTATGATTTGGAGAAGATTTTGGAAAAGGAGCAGTAGTTTCCAAAAAAAAAAAAATTGGATGATTTACATTCTCCAAGGAGTCCTACTTTTAACTAATAAAAAAAGTTTTGGAAAGAAAATTTAATTTCTCAAAGTGAGTGAGAGATAATATATGTTAAAAACATTTCAAAAATATTTTAATTCATTTGTGAATAAGTCCTAAAAGTTTCATTAAAATGTGACAATTATTTGATTTTGTAAGAATTTTCAAATCAGTATATTTTTCACCAGAAAAAAAAAATCACAAAAGCATTAATTATAACTATGTCAATAGCTGATGTAAAAAAAACAAGATTTTTAACCAAAATTTTGAATGTACTAGAAAGGATTAAAAAATTTAATAAAAAGATATACTTTGGTCTTTCCTCTTAATAGTAGCATAAACATTTTGACGCTAAAATTTTATTTTTATTAAGTTTGGGCCTTTTTTCATCATGCTATGTTGTTTTTCAGTGAAGAAGGGTGGTACCTTATATATATATATATATACACACACACACACGTTTAATTAAACATGACTGACAAGGCACTGCGATTAAGATTTTTGTTTTATTTTTTTCTTGTGTTCATATGTTTTCTTTCCTCTGTGTGTGTATATATATATATATATATATATATATATATATATATATATATATATATATATATATAATATAAGCTGGAAATGAATTGAAAGAAAGATATACAAATCATTTGCTATCATTTGCATATAAATGACGTAGAAATAACGTCATTCTGTAAAAACACATATGGGAACTAAAAATAAAAGGTAAACATCAGGTGTAGAAATGGTATGTAATTAAAATAGCTGCAAAAAAAAAACAATGAAATTGTCATGAATGTATGGAAGAGAAGGTGAAAATCATAGAATGCAAATCGATCAATAAACAAAAGGAATGAAATTATTTCAAATTGTTGTCACGTTGATGCCAGCCTTTTGTAAATGTTGTTAGGGTAGTGATGTTAATTCTCATTAAGTACCTGAATACGATATCCTTGAGCCAGACTAAATTGAATTTTATAAACAAGTTTTGGAACTAGACAGTGAAATAGTTGTTTCCATGCCAGTCTTGTAATCGGTTTGATCCTCAACTCTCATTTTAGTGTGGTCTTATGCCAGACTTAGTTAATCTACTTATCAAATAATTATACTTTAAGATGACAAACATTGAAATCTCGAAAGTGTTTCCCTTTCATAGCTGCTGAGCTGTGGACAGAACAAATAGGCTTTGTTTAAATAGTCACTTGTCATTGGTTGAATTTTTTTATTTTTCATTCATGATTAACAGCAAATCAGAAGGGATATTTTTTTTTTTTTAATCTCTGATAAGTTGCATGCTTTTCATTCAAATATGGATATAAACCTTTTTTAATTTTTCAATCTTTATTATTTCTTTCCTTTGACTTGTCTTTTCTTCTTTTTTCCTTTTATTTCTTTATTCTTTTTCAGTTCATCCTTTTTTCCTTCCTTCTTTATTTCTTGCCTTCTTTTTTCCATTCTTCAATAATTTTCCTTCCCTTTTTACTCTGTAATTTTGTTTTTTTCTTTTTCCCTCCTTTTGATTCTCTTTTACTTTATTTCTTTATTTTTCTTCTTTTTTCTATTCTATTTTTTCTTTCTTTATATTTCAGTATTCTTTCTTTTTTTTTCTTTTTTTTAATTTACTATTTTCTTTTCTTCCCCTTTCTTCATTTTTTTTTTTTTTTTTTTAACTTCTTTATTTTTCAATCCTTTTATTTCACTAGCTGCCCTTTTTTTTTTTTTTTTTTTTTTTCACTTTTTTCATTCTCATTTTTTTCTTCCATTACTATCTTTTATTCATGACATTTTACTCTGGTGCTTGTTTTTCCTTTTTCATTTTATTTATTTATTTTTCCTTCATTTCTGCACTTTCTTTCTGAGATAGTCAGAAAATCCCCTGATTAGTTTTTCAAAATTCCGCCATTGTTACAGTAAATAACTTTACATGTATCATTTAAATCAATTCTCCTTATGAAAGAGTTCATGAGTTTTTCCCATTTTGATAGTGACTGGACGCCCTGAATGCTCATCCCCATGAACTGATGCACAACTTACATTGAAACTTACATGCCAAAAAAAAAAAAAAAAAAGTCTTTAATTTAATGAGTGCTGATGAAAACCCTGAGAGTATTTTAAGTGTCATAGTAGAGGATCTGCTTTGGTATATATGTGACTTAAATTTTTTAGCCCTTGTAAAGATCGCAGAGCCATTCCAAATACAATGTTACAAAATCTTGCATAATAATTGACCACAAATTGATAAAATCAATTGCGTAGCTGACAAGGGAACAATGAGTGTTAGTTGCACACCCATTTCTGTTAAGTAGTGCAATCAGAAAATGTCCGCAATTATTCCAATAGATAATGTATTTCATATATTGTTTAAATTAACAATGCTCCTGAGTTCCTGAGTTTTCTGATATATGGATGGCAATTGGTTGACCTGAACATTCATAATCTTGAACCAATCCATAACTCACCTTTAAATATATGTGCAACTCAAAAAAGTTTTCTCATTAAAAAAAAATTCATATAATAATTGGCACTACTTAAATAGATGGGTCCACTTTTTAACAATTTCCTTTTGGAAAAATTTTTCTGTAGACTTTTGTCAATCCACAGCATTTATTAATTTATGTAAATTTTTGTTATTTAATTAAAAATGTGCATATCCATTTATTTTATTGAATCAATTTTTATGGCTTACAAATTATTTAAAGCCAGAAAATATTTTTAAGTTATAAGAATTTTTTTCTGAATAATGATTTAGTGAGACAAGTCTTGAGTTCCTCATAGCTGGGAGGAGAAGAGGTGGATTCATACCTTTCCCCAAGGGTATCTGTGCATAAGTGAATATGATGAACCCGACTGGAATTCAATCTCTACTCTATGATTATTCTGAATTGTTATCCATTGCGTCACCCATATATCTAAGTTTACAGCACCTGGTCTTCCCAAGCTGTCACTCATCAAGATAGTGATGAGGCTCAATGTTGCATAACTTCAGTGTTTGTTCGGGAACTGGTGTTTCAACATGATATGGCCTTAAGACTTTATTTTAAAATCTATTTGTTAAAAAAACCAAAAAGAAAACTCCAATAACTTTGCCACGGATCAATTTTATACCATATTGACTTTATAAACAGGATTATGCTTCTAAAATGATTAAAAATTAATATTTTGTTGATTCTGACAAATGTCATGGCTCATGGAAGGTCTAATGAATAATAACTTACAAATGAAGGCTTAGATGAATGCTAACATGCGAAAATGAAGGCCTAATGGATGCTAGCTTGCGAAAATGGAGGTTTGATGGATGCTAACATGCAAATGGAGGTTTGATGGATGCTAACATGCAAATGGAGGTTTAATGGATGCTAACATGCAAATGAAGGTTTAATGGATGCTAATCTATCAAAATTATTACCTAAACAATTTTGTTTTAACAGGTAGACTGGTAAGCGGTGTCTAATAATTAAACTTGATCATATCTTGTGCTTATTGGCAGACTGACTCAGTATGCTGGGTACAAATGAGAATTAGCTGCATGTTCATTGTTGAATGATAAATTCATAGTATGAGGCAGTCTAAGAATTTTGGAAACGTTTCTGTCTTCTTTTTTTTATTTGCTTTTTTCGCTTTCTTCAGCTTGGCACTTTTTTAGTGCTTTTTTTTTTTCTTTTTTTTCTTCATTATTTCATTTTTCTTTTCTCTCTTATTCATATTTCTTTCTTCTCTACTCTATCTATCTCCATTCTTCTCTCGTTTTTCTTCACTCTCCTTGTTTCTTTCTTCACTAGTCTTTCTCTCTCTCCCCCATTTTCTTTTTATTTTTCTGTACAATCCCTAATATTTTTCTTCTTTCCATTCACCTTTTCTTTTCTCCTTTTCACTTTCTTTTTATGTCTATTCTCTCCTCTCTCCTCTACACACACTCTCTCTCTCTCTCCTCTACACACACTCTCTCTCTCTCTCTCCTCTACACACACTCTCTCTCTCTCCTCTACACACACTCTCTCTCTCTCTCCTCTACACACACACACTCTCTCTCTCCTCTACACTCTCTCTCTCCTCTACACTCTCTCTCTCTCTCCTCTACACTCTCTCTCTCTCTCTCCTCTACACTCTCTCTCTCTCTCTCCTCTACACTCTCACTATCTCTCTCCTCTACACTCTCACTATCTCTCTCCTCTACACTCTCACTATCTCTCTCCTCTACACTCTCACTATCTCTCTCCTCTACACTCTCTCTATCTCTCTCTCTTCTCTACATTCTCTCTCTCTCTCTATTTCCTTCCTTTTTCTTTCTCTCAAATTCTATTTTCTGGTCACTTACTTTTTCTTCGTAACATCCAAGCCAGTCACCTATTTAACCAAATTGATGGAACTCTCCCATCTCAGAAACAATTACTTTTTGGAAAAAAAAATCATCCATATCTTAAAAATGCCGTTCGACAACTTCTGTCTACTTAGGATTACATTTTGGGGCAAATTGGAGGAGGCGTTTAATTGTGCCTCTAGGTCTTTTTTTTTAGTCACCTGATACGGCTTGATTTATATATCATAAGAAGATGAAAAAATAATCTTTTCTTTATTTTTACCCTTTGTATAAAAGCAATGATGGCCATCTTTGCTCACATAACTGACAATCAGGGTGTGCTGTACATGAAACAGATCAGATTTTAACCCACTAATTTGTGACAAAATATCAGGTTGACCCTATTTAAATTTCACCACCATCATCCATAATTGTGTTAACATTTAGTTTTGTAGTTCAGATTTTTTTTACACTGCTGACCCAGACCCATAATAATGTTGAAATATATAGAAAGGCCATATAATTTAATTCATATAGGGTAAACAAAAAAGGATTATTAAATAAAAATAAACATTTTTTTTATTATTTTGATTTTAGGCATTAACTTTATTGAACAGCTTTTTTTATATGTCTTGTCCCTTCAGGACATTGGCAATTATGGCTCTCCACAATTTCACATCCTTTATAGCTCTTAATAATTTTTTTTTTTTTTTTTTTTTTTTTTTTTGTTCCTAAACCTTGTTCTGCCATGCATTTATAGAAGCTTCTTCTTTGTCCCTTCAAGGCATAGGCAATCATGGCTCTCCACAGTTTCCTGACCTTGTTCTTAATAAATTTTGTCTTTTTGTTATCTCTCCTAAAACTTGTTTTGCCATCCATTTACACAAGCTCATTCTTCTATGTGCCATGTCCCTTCAGGGCATAAGCAATCATGGCAGTTTCCTATCCTTTGTAGCTCTTAATAATTTTTTTGGTGTTTTTTTATCTCTCCTAAACCCTGTTTTGCCATCCAGTTATACAAGCTTGCTTGATAGGTTATACATTGTTTTCTTCTGTCCCACTTGCCTTCAGTCTGTCCTGTGAGTATCAAATTTTCCAAACCCTCTTTCCTCATTAAATGCCCTTGTTTTTTCTGTCTTAATTTCTAGGATAATGAGTTATTATTATTTATATTATTTACTGTCAAACTAATATCCTCATCTTTGTTATTATCACAACATTTTAGCTGTTGTGCCCACCAACCTTTTCCAAGTATCTGTCAGTCTGAATAAATTTCAGAGAGTTAAACTGAACACTTTATTCAATCTACAGCAATGTTCTTTTTATCATTATCCTTACATAGTTTTTCTTTCAAGTTTTCATTCTGACTTTTAATCAATAGACTTTGGCAAAACCAATCGTTTATCGCTTTCCCACTTTTGTCTTATCTTCATACACACACACACACACATACATACATATATATATACACACACACACATACACACATATATATATATATGTGTGTGTGTGTGTGTGTGTGTGTATATATATATATACACACACACACACATACATATATATATATATATATATATATATATATAACAAATAAAAATTTTATGAGCTTCAGAATCAGTAGTCATTAAATGATTTCTATCTTCATCCTAATATTTTTTTTACTGATAAGCCATAAAATAAATCAGCCAATCAATTCCAATTATAAAGATTCCAGTGCCTGACCATCCGACAAGACTGATTGTTGCTAGGTTTACCTTATAACCATCACTTTAGTTTTCTCTTTGCTGATTTGAAGACCAAACTTGGAACTGTTGCTGTTAAGGCTGTTGGTGATACTTGCATGACGGGTGTTGTGGTAGTGTCCCAGATCATCTGCAAAGTCTAGATCTGTTAACTTTCCAGGTCCCCATTTGATCCCGTAGGTTGGATCTCCCATCGACTTGCTAATGAGCAAATTCCAAACCAGCAGGAACAGAAATGGTGACAAGATTCATCCCTGTCAAACCCTGTCACAACTTTAAACTTCTCAGTGTTGTTGGTACTCGTTCAGACACAGCAATGCATTCTACTATAGAGTGCCTTCAGGATGTTGATGTACAGATTTGCACATAAGTTAACGTTAACCTACAAAAATTGTTTCCAAAAAATTGATGGACCAGTTTACTTGTCTTAATCTCTGGGCCAGATAGTGCAGACTTAGTGGAAACAGGGTGAGCAATAACCAAGCAGTACTAAATTAAAAAAAATGAGATATCCCTACATAGGGATAGTGAAATAGGAACAATTTAATCTGATAGATTTAATAAAGTATTCAGTTTAAAATTCCCTGAAGGTTAACCAGATTGACAAGCACCCAACAACCAGAACATTGTGATGACAACAAAGATGAGGATAATACTCCAAATATAAATAGTAGAAATCTTTGTTTCTGAACCAGTGTATAAGCAACATCAAGTCTGGTCCGTACCTAGATGGGTGACCACTTGGGAATACCAGGGGCTGGAAGCTTGGGTTAACTATGGATTAATTAGTAAGACTTGTATCACTAAATCCTTATATAAAAAAAACAAAATTCTTTCTATCTAAGAATATTTTCTGGTTTTAAATAACCTGTAAAGGTTGATAAGCTGTAAAAAAAACAAAAAAAAAAAATAAGTGTATACTGATGTGGCCTGAAAAGTAACTAGGTTCACTGCAAGTTAACCAAAGAGTAATTTCTGAATTATTTTTTTATTTAAAAAAAAAAAAAAAAAATCTTTATTTTTAAAGCTGGACACCAAGCACATGGCTTCCATGTTTGAGTTTTTATCATTTGATATTTTAAACTGGATGCTAAATTCTTTAATCTTTCAGAAGGTGAGGATAATCTTTTAACTTTTGCCTTCCTCAAGGGATTTAAATCAGCCATTATTGGCCACTCAAAAAAAAAAAAAAAAAAAAAAAAATACCTAGCAGATTCTTCATAAATTCCTTTAAATGAAAACTGTACTGCTGAAATTTGTAATGTCATAAAAATAAACACTTATGTCCGGAGACTATTATTTTACTATTTTCAAATTTCATAACTAATTTTTCTTTATTAAAATTTAAAATGCACTCTAGAGTTTTAGTTATTCAACAAGTGTGCCCTGAAATTCAGACAGATAATTATCTCATCACTTCAGATGAGGTTATGTCCCCAATACCATTAAATATAAGCTATTAACAGCTATAAAGTAGAATAAGTTTTGTCTACTTTGGGAAAAAAAAATGTTTTTTTCTTTAAAAAAACAAAACAAATATTGCTTGAAGCTGGGCTACTGAACTCAAGTGTTGAAAAAGATACTGCACTCCATTATTTACAAACATTAGCCAATCAATGTCGGCCACGTGTGTTAAATGAGTTATCTTCCTTGTCAACTTTTGTTTTCTTTCTTTTTTGATAGTTTTTCATTATCCATTTTTTTTTTCTTTTTATCCCATTGTCTTTGAGAAGACCTGTCAGTAATTATTGAACAATTACAAGATCTTAGAAGAGAGTTAACTGCAATCAAGATCAAAAGAAAAAAAATAACTGGACTTCACATTTGCATGCTTTGATTAAAAACAAAAAAAATAATTTTTTTTTTACTTTGGTTTATTGAAAGTTCAATATATTGAAAGTATTTCTTGTTAAAATCATAAAAAAAACTCTATTTAAGAATCTGATGGCAATTGAAAATGACAAACAAGAATAAAATTAAAAATTATTCTGAATGTGACACAAGGCCAAGTTACACTTTGCTTTTAGTGCAATGGAGAGACACTGTTTTCATGGTGGATATCTCAACTCCAGGCTGCATTTTTCTTTTTAAGCAGGTATACACTCTATTAGATGTAAGGGTAATGTAATAGGTCAATCAGCCAGTTAAGTGATACATGCTTAGGTGATCATATCTCTTTCGATTCATGTCTGACTAGGCAGAAAATTTTCATGCCGTGGACTGTCATTTCTTTGTTTTAAACTGGTTGCCAACCAAAAATATAGGACACAGTCAGTCCTGCTATTTAACCCATAGCTGGATGGAGATTAGATGCATTCATACCCTTTTCTAAGGATATTCGTGCTTTAGTGAATGTTACAAACTTTACTGGAATTTGAACTCCTTTCTCTGATAGATGCTGGTATGAAAAGTGGAATTGTTGTGCTGGGTTCAAATTACTGCTTAAGCCATTGCATTCATTTTCACACAAATATACCTTGGAAAAGTATGTATCAGTCTCTTCTCTTACACCTCCTCCCTGCCCTGCCTTGGTTAGCAAGCAGTCTAGGAGAAGGATATTTTTTAATAATTGAAATCTGGTTGAGCAAAGAGCTAGCATTTCAACCCCCATAAAATCTACTTGCTATAGCAACTATAGCAACAAGATAGAGCATGCTGAAGTTGTGGCAGTATGCACAACAAAGAAGTTTTAATATCATCAATATTTAATCTCTGTTGGATGTGTGGTTAGTGTAATGGTTCTCAGTAATAAAAGTGGAATTGGTGTGCTGAGTTCAAATTCCAGCTGAGCTTGTTGAGTTCACTTTCACACCAATGACTTTTGGAAAGGCATGAATCCAGGTTTCTCCCTAACTATAGGTTAAATAACAGAATTGGGTGTTAGCCAGTCCAGGAGGATAACTGTGAATTCAAAACCAAGCAGAAGGCTGCAAGGAACTACTCCACTTTCTCTAGAAACCATGGTAATTCCCAAATAATAATGAAAATGAGAGCTATGATTGTCTGTATCTTGAAAGGTCATGCCATTAAAAAAATATATATATTTTCTTTATACTAATTTGTTTTCATCTGAATCCGTGACATTTTCAGAGATCTCCGGGTCCCAGACTAAGATCACAAACACTTTCACTTCTATCAACCTGCTTCAGTTCAGATTACACTGTTTTTTTATTTATTTATTTTTCTTAGCATGAAGCTTAGAATGCTTATGGCTGCATCATGTTGAAACACTAGTTCTCTGTATGATCACTGAAGTTAAGCAACATTGAACCTAGCCAGTACCTAGATGAGTGACTGGCTAGAAATACCAGGTTCTGTAAGTTTGGATGTGTGGGTGGTGTAATGGATAATGGCTCAGAATTGCTAATCAGAGAGCAGAGTTCTAATTCCTGTTGGGTTTTTTATATTCACTTACGTGCTAATACCATTGGGAAAGGTATGAATTCATCTCTTCTCCTCACCAGCTATGGATTAAGTAGTAAGACTTATACCACTAAACCATTATTATCTAAAAAAAAAAACAAAAAAAAAAAACTCTTACAATCTAAAAGAAATAAATATTTTCTCGCTTTCAATAACCTGCAAAGGGTTGATAAGCCTTAAAATATGAATCAATCATGAAGCTTAGAAGCATAAGGCTCTGATTAATCCAAACGTTAAGCATATTTCTAAGCATGAAATTAGGCTCAGACTTTTTCTTTATCAAATGAATGTAAGTAGAATGCTTGTATAAGATTGATCAATGTTCAAATTCAAAGATTTTTTATAAAGATCCCCATAAGACACCATCTACTGGATGAATGGATTCTTTTTTTGTGTCTAATTGAAGGAGTAAGAACATTAATTCTCTTGAGGAAATTTTCCAACCTTTCCAAATTTTCCAACTCCTCCAGATTTATTAAGTTTGTTTGTAATTTCACACTTGTCTTCAGAGCTCAAAAGCACTTTCAATCTTCATCTGAGTTATATGTTGTTTAATTTATGCTAGCTTTTTTTTGTATACTAATTAAGTGTTGTAATGGAATGTCCCACACTCCCTATTGCATATGTGGACTGACTATATCAGTAGATATATATAGTGAGCACAGGATATGCCTGGCAGACTTGCTTCAGGAATTAGTTGGAGATTCATCTCCAGCTGTGTTGGTCGAACTTTCTGACTTCAGGCAGAGAGGAACCCAGACAAGGCTATCCCAAAGGGCAGTCTCTCATCTGGGGTGGTAAACAGTTATCCGACCCTGTGTATACAGGGGTTTACGGGGAATTTTCCCCACATTAAAAAACGGATTTGTGATACATCCTGCCTCTTGAAGAGTTAAGGTAATTATCCTAGCTTTGGGAATTAATAGCTTGCTAACTGATTCCCTGTCTTTCAGTAGTGTATTCTCTTTTACAATAAACCTCTTTCTTTCATCTACACCTGTGTTGTTCCTTTCATTCGAGTACCACCTTTGTTTGTAACCTCTTTAAGGTTACAGCATTAAGTTGTGTCAGCATTTCTTCATGTGCTGCTCTCTGATCAGAAAGAGCAAGAAAACCTTAGAACAAGGATGGGTGTTACAGTCATGGTTCAGAAAGAAAACGTTTCTTTACTTGAATTCTAAGTCTTTGCCCCCTTAAATGATTTTCCAATTTCCCCTTTTATTAAGACGCCTCCCATAGGGACTTCCATTTCTCATCTTAGAAATCAATTTCCAAGCTCGGACACCATTTAATGTCAACATCTAATAGAGAAACTGTAGCAGAGACATACCCTGGTAACCCAAAAGGGCCAGAGTTGCATGTATGTTTTGCATTGGAATGTGAAGATGGCAAATCAGCAAGCTTAGGACTGAAGGTGAATCGGGCAGCACTTTGCGTTGATGGAAATGGGGATGTCACTTGTAGCCATTTTTATTGGCTGGTTCTGGGTGCTCATTGACTCGGTAATAGCTGGGTCAGGTGTATAATAGTATGGTACGTTCATTCAATGGGAGTCTCGCTTCTGACGTGGAGTGGCGTATTTGAGATTGAGAAATGGAGCGAATCATGGATTTGTTTTGCTGATTGGACTTGCATATAGTTTTTGTATGCTTTTGACCAATCTTCACACAGAAGCTATATCAGTTCACAAGACCATATGTCTTTAGTAAGAAGCCCAATAGTGAAACATTACAAACATAATCAGCCGTATAACAAGGAGGAAATGAGAGCCTTAATCTTTTTAATCTTTTCCTAGACTGTGTCCTGCACATATACAAGCACAGATGTGAAGAGATGGTAGTGATCATTTAGGCAATTCATACCATATCCCAAATGAATCTGCTAATGGAAAACAAGAGTATCCCCTCCTGAAACCAGTCTACTTATGATGAGGGTGGGGCTATGCCAATGACAAAGGTATTCATAGTTATAATAAGAATGATCTTGAACAAAAAAAAAATATGTTGAAAAAGGAATATCAGTTGTACACTGTCTTTTTATGGTCACAATCAGTGAGACTACTGCAAAACTTTACAAACAAATCATGTCCCCCCCACCAAACGCATCGGCTTCTGCTATTTTCTAGCTCATGCTCATTTTGTCAAGTGGCTGAGGCTTGAAAATTTGCATAAACCACAAATTCGTCTTGCAAATTATCTGAGCTACTAGATCAGGCTTTTCTTAAATTGTAGCTTTTGGATCGGCCATGTTTTCTTCCAAGTATCTTCACGCAAGACATGTATGAGCACATTTTGTTTCAGGAGATAAGCTGTTTTTCCAGCTACAAAATCAACATCCCTTACAAATATTCCAAGAAATAGGACTCAAGATAGAACTTTTCCAAAATGGAAACAATGATCTGGAATTGAAATGAAAGCAGTGATATCATGTGATTCACCTTCTCTCCTTTCTTCCAGACTTAATAACTGTCTGATTCTTGAAATATTAAAAATGGCTATATATAGAAAGTGATTGGGATTATGGATTGCAGTCTACAAAAAAGTGAACTTGACTGCTCATTTTCCAAAGTCTGATCCATCTCCTTCTCTTACTTCCAGACTTAATAATCAAATTCTTGAGATATTAAAAATGACTGGATATGATCTGGACAGACCTATTATTAGATTGCGTATTTTCTCCTAGTTCAGTTGTTCCCAAATGGTGTGGTGGAAGAGGAGTCAGTGAGACAGAATGATTAAAAGACAAGAAAGTTTTTTAAAAAATCATATACCAAAAATAAATATGATTTCAAAATTGAAAATATTATTATGGATTACTTGTAATTGCATGCATGAGTCGTAGTATAAATAGTTAGAAATAATTATTGACTGATTTTATCATTGCAATATTTTTTTCATTATATCAAGTATTAAGAATATAGTAACTAGGGTCTGCAAATCTGTGGTTATCTCTCTTTAATCTTCTCTGTTTTTTTTGTTTTTTTTATTTTTAATGTACGTTTTATCACATAAAATTTGAGACATGAGCAAATTTTCATTCCAAAAATGCAGCCCAGAGAAAGAAAAAAAAAACGGTTTGGGAACCACTGTCCTAGTTTATGATCTACAGGAATGAGTTTGGAGAATTTAACACACACAAGATATTGAAGAAGGTAGGAAATGCAGAAGGAAATTGTAACTAACATGGCTAATTAATTTGTTTAAATTGTTGACAAAGTTGAGGATTCTGAGAAAGAGAAGCTGTGGAGAGCCCTGATTGCAAATGTCCTGAAGGGACATGGCATATAGAAGAAGTGTCCACTGGTCAAAGTTTGATCTTTGGTGAATCGAAGGAGTCTTATGAGCTTTCCAATATCTCATTTGAGTCTCTTAAAGTGCCATGTGTATATGTTGTTTTCAAGATCTTCCTTTAAC
This sequence comes from Acanthosepion lycidas, assembly GCA_963932145.1. Classification (NCBI taxonomy): domain Eukaryota; kingdom Metazoa; phylum Mollusca; class Cephalopoda; order Sepiida; family Sepiidae; genus Acanthosepion; species Acanthosepion lycidas. Next base: position 53,255,112 of record OZ010613.1, on the reverse strand, counting down.
TTCTGTCAGGTTGACATAATTTATCTCATCTCTATTTGTTATCTGATTTATATTTGAGTTAAGATCATCTCTCGTCAAGATAGTCAAGATAAGAGTTATTCAACTAAGTCAAGAAGCCAAATATGTTAACACATCATGCAGATAACATCATCTTAGCTTCATTAAACATGAGCAAATAAATTATTCCGTTAATTCAGCCGATTGCTCAGATTTTCTCTCTCTGTCTGATTCCATATTAGCATCCCATCCCTCTTTCTCCATCTGTCCCATCCTATATTATCATTCCATCTGTCCATCTCTCTAAAAATCTAACATTCTTGGATTCAAGCAAATTTCAAAATAAGGATTTTCTTTAAAATGCTTTAACGAAGTTAACACCAGGAAACTTTTTAATGTTTGAAGTAAATCATAAAATTTTAATGCAAATATTGCTGGAGAGATTGATAGATAGCTATTTACAAACAGGAATAAATAGTTATTTATAGAATGAGTTAGATACAAAGAGATTAGGATAGAAAGATGAATAGAGAGACATGAACAAATGGAAGAGATATAAACAAAATATCAAAATAAAATATCAAAATAGATGAATAAAATGAAAGAGACTTCAACAAATAGATATTGACGGAATTAAATTGGCATAAATAAACATGAAATTTTATAATGGAAGTTTTACCAAAGAATTCACAATAATCAGAATTCTTCAAACATAATTCAATTCTGAAGTCTTTGGTTGATTCCTGTTCATAGGAGTGTCAGACAATTATCTGGAATAATCAATTTGTGTTTTTAACTTCAAGATTTCTTGAGATTTCAGTTGCTTAATTTATGGGATTGTTAATTTGTCTTTTATAAAAGATTCATAAATAAAGAACTTATCTGGTCAAGTGAATTGGCATAAAGAATGCAACTCTGACAATTTTCCAAGGATTTTACACAGAAATGACTTTTCCCCATTCCCTTCATATTCCATAAGTAAGGAAGAAGTTCCACTCAGACATCTTCTTCCCTGAAACTGTTAATTTGTGGAACACTCCCAAAAGGATGCTTCCCTGATCACTATAATCTTAACCCCTTAAGTCAACCATTATCTATCCTCCAGATCCTCATAATATACACCTTTTACTCTCCTTGTACACCCTTATAACAACTTCATTCAATGGCTTCAGGTCTAGGATCCATGTCCTTATATTATAAACCTCTTACACTTTTTATACCATAAAAACAATCATTCAGTAACCCTCTATCTTGAGTAGCTCTTGGGCCTCATATTGGGTAAACAATAGTATAAAATTTGGTAAGAAAATAATGTTGATTATTTACATTTTTCAGATTATTGTCCTCATCTTTATTCTCATATTCACAATGTTTTGGCCATTGTACACTCTGGCCTTCTTCAGATGATACACATTGGAATTTTGAACCAAATCCTTTGTGTCCACTAGGGTAGATTGTTCTAGTTCCACATACCAATGTATATCACCTGATAAATATCTTTGGGAAAGGTATAAATCCAGATCAATGTTAATTGCAAAGTAGACTGGCTTCACAAAATTTAAACTTTGGATAGACAAGGGGCTAGCAACTACATCCTGTAAAAACCAACTTGCTATGGACACCACAGAAGCAACACCTACTATACATAAGCAGTTGCTCTATACTCCACAGCAACTCTTAGCAGAGTTAGGCTATGACCTTATACTACACAGCAACACCTAATACAGTTAAACTTTGACTATATACTCCACTCCACAATGTTTTATCTAATAGAATTTAAGGTAATATTACTATTACTGATGGCTGTAGAACGATCATCTTGCTAGTCCTTGCAATGAAAATCAACAGAAATTATAATAAAAGCAATATTAGTAAAAATAATGTTTAACGATATGGTTCTTTGCTGTGGTATAATGGTTAGCAATTTAATATTAAATAACCCAACTGTAATTGTATGAATGAGTCCCAGTATAAATATATTTATTTTTTATCTTAAAGTAAGAACAAATTCCAGGAGATTTATAAACCAAATCAAGATGTTGCTGATTGTCAGCTTGTTGGCCATTACTACTGAACAGTGAATTTGATTCTCACTAGGTGCCCTACACAAAATCCACCATTAAATAATGCAGCAATGGTTGACATGTCATAAAATCAACCAACTTTCCCTAACTAAAAAGGGTGAAAAAAGCAATGGAAATACTACTCCACTACCTTTCCTAAGAAGTCATGGCAATTCAGATAATAAAGAATAAATCTGTGGAGAGCCATGATTGCCTACATCCTTAACACTCTTTCTAGTTTTGGCTTATGGCCATAACATATTGAAACACAAGTTCTTGAATGATTACTGAAATTAAGCAACAAGACGACTGGTCATTACCTAGATAGGTAACCACTTGCAAATACCAGGTGCTTATAAGCTTGGATGTGCAGTTGGGGTAATGTATAATGGCTCGAGATTGTAAATTGGAGAGCCAAGTTCCAATTCCAGTTGGATTAATTATATTCACTTATGGGCAAATACCTTTGGGGGGGAAAGGTAGGAATTTACTTCTTCTCTCCACCAGCTGTGGGTTACGACTTGAATCAGGAAATTATTATCTCAAAAGAATTTTTATCTAAGAATATTTTCCGGCTTTAAATAAGGTTGTTAAACCTTGTAACTAAATCCATCCATCCATCAATCAGTCTCAAAGGGTTGATAAACTGTAAAAAAAACAAAAAAAAAAAAACAGTCTTCGTACTAATGTTTGAGATAAAATTTTGAAAATCGACAACTTAGCAAAAGTTATAGATTTCTTCTAGTTAATCATGTGAACTGTTTCTGAAGAACAATTCTACCCAATTGCGGGCACATTCAGGTGCTCCTAGCCTTAAATGGTTAAGGAATATGGCATTAAAAAAAATTACAGTATAATTCCTTGTTAAAAGACAGTTGATCATTTACATTAGATAGAAATTTTCAATAAATAAACATAAAATTGGGGTTTTACAGTATACATGAACAGATGGTGACAAATGGATTTATTTTGAAACATGAAGATTGTCTCAGAAACTGTCTTGTCTGGTGTACCAAGTTGACAGTTTTTTGATGATTTGTTATATTAGGAATCCATTCATTTGTCTTTTTCCAGTTAATGGGATTTTTTTTTTATCTTAAAGAAAGCAAGAACAAATTCCAGAAGATTCATAAACCAAATCAAAGATATTTGCTGATTGTCAGTTACTTCACGATGGAATCATGCAACATCATTAGGTTCCTTTTCAGACTCCAGTTCTTCAATAAAATTTCCAAACAATCTGTAGATCTTCCCATTTTAAGCATGGAAAATTGACAGTTTCAATGACAGATTTCATAACATCTTCTTCCTTGAAATATCTGGCGGTCGGGTGTTCAGGATGAATAATGCAACAGATGGGCTGAGACATGGGAAAGTTTGGGTCACTTTTCGTATGTGCAGCTAATCCTGCATTTTTCCCTGTCATCATATTTGCTTCATCAGTTGCAACACATGGTACATTTATTCAGAGAAACATCAGCATTTCTTAAGACTCTGTCAATCACACTTTTATGATCAACATCAAGAGTTGTTTCTTTTTGATGCCATCAAATCCAATCTTTCTTTCATAGATCAGATGTAACATAAATACACAATTTCTTTTATATAAGCAACTCATTTATAACCAACTGTATTCAAATCTTAAGCAAATCCACTATTAATGTCAAGCAACAAGAAAAAGAAAAATGTTACAGAATACATTATTCTATAGTTTTATAGAACTAGAATTATACTAGTTTGGTTTAAGGCATGTCAACATCTGTGAACAAGTGACTAGAGTCGAGGTGCTAAGTCAGGACCGATCACGATGCAGATCCATTTTTGGTTTTGTCGAAGACCACAAGATGAACAGAAGGGACACCAGACCATATATGGCATCAGTATTCAATGTAATATTTCTTTTAAATTTGTAATAAAAATAAAAAAATAAAAAAAAGTTTAGTATGAGCAGTATTATTCCATGATGTAATAAAACTCTTCATTCTGCATATTTGATTTCAAGCTTATTTAGTAAACATTGTCAACAGTGTTTTCTGGCTTGTAATGTTTTAACACTTAACTCATTTTTTCTGCAATTTTGATTTTAATGGATCAGGCAAAAAGTTTTGTCATTTGTTTCATAACTGGTGTTTCAAGTGGCCGACTTTTAATGACTGAATTATGCAATTGCAGATGAGGAAATAAAAACTGGTTTATTTCCAGGGAAGCTGAATTCAAAATGTTCATCCCACTTGAAATTTCTGTTTCATCTTTGTGTAGGCAGGGACTTTTGATAAATATGAAGAGACCGCTAGATAGATTCTTATCTTAGTTTTATAAGTCTACCATTCATCTATGCCTTGAATATTGTTGCCACATCTGGTCTGGTAATTTTGCTATGTATCTAGAGATTGTCAACAAAATCCAAAGAATCTGTAACTTTATCAGTCCTGACCTGGCATCTTGCCTTTAATTACTTATATAATGTAGCTTCCCTGTACCTTATCTATATCTATTTTCATGAATCTTTAATAAAGGTGAAACATTTTAAATCTATTAACTTTTCCTCTTTGTTCCTTATCCTACCATTCTTTTAGATCCTGATCTATATTTGATCCCAATTCATATATAGGTAGTACTAAGAATTCTTTCAAGACTAGGTGGTATCAATATACTGTGTCCTTCACCAATAGTACTTACAGAAATAATACATCACTTTCTAAATATTTTTGAAGTTTAAAAGATAAGACTCCTAAGGTGAAATGTAAAATTTTAAAAACGGCAAGGACATGTAGATTTTTATATAAACCTTGTTTTCTGTGCTTACATGAAAAACTGGAAATTATCAGATTCAATAAAAAATGCTTATTAAATCAACGGAATGAATTAACAGTAAATTATAAACATAGTTTAATTTACAATTTAGTTAAACTTTGGTATTTGATTATGCTTTTTCTTATATTTTAGTTGGACTGCATTGAACCATATATAGCTTATCTTTCTATTTGTAAGATTAATTTGAATTTAATATAATTTTGTATTAATCTCCCGGGAGTATTAGTAACATATTGTACAGATGTATTGGTATTTGGTTGGTATTTTTGACATTTTACATTGGTTATTATTAACATCTTTTATGAAGAGTTGCATATTACCTTATCAAATAATTCTGCATATTTAAATTATTTACTGATTTCTTAAAGAAGCTATTTATTTAGCAACTATAAAAAAAATTTCATATAGGAAATTCGCAAAGCATATAACTTGTTTAGCATTTTGTTAAATTACCTCTCCACCCCATTTTTATTTCTTAGGAAATAACATTGTCTAGTTTGTATAATTTATGTAGCCATTAGCATCCACTCCTGTTTATGTCTGTACTGTTGTTAGCTGCCAATCTATGGGTCATGACCCATTTATAAAAAATAATTTTTTAATTTTTGCTTAGTTTAAATTTAATGTAGGTCATATTTGATTGGGTGATCAGAGTAAAGCTCACAAACCTTATAACCACCCAACTTTTTTTCATAAAAAGGGGTTGTTTTTTGCTTTTAAATTTAAAATAATTCACTTGTCAGTAATTTACAATCACCAGATGAGATGCATTGATATGCATCAAAACACAACTGCAATTGTGTAGTGATTTTGACATGTTTTTGGTGTAATACCCTTATATATATATATATATATATATATATATATATATATCTACAGACAGATTGCTTTGCAGTATCACAGCTCTTCAGTGCAGCTACACATCCTATGGTGTCAAGCCGGGATCAAAACTTGACCAATTGGGCATCAGTCAGAGATCCTACCCCTAAGCTGTTGTCACACAGCAGAGAGAAATGGAAATTTTAGTGTTTTGGGGTTTGTTTTTTTTTTTTCTGTACAAAATATGCCGGTGGCTAAGGGAACTCAATTCTTATTTGAAGAGTAATGCATTCATAGCAGCAGCAGCCACTGTTTTTATTAAATTTACCCTTTTTTTCTAGTGAGCTCTATCGAAGGGTCTCTGAAAGCATATATATATATATATATATATATATATATATATATATATATATAATCATCCAAGAGCATGCACACACATATATATATATATATATATATATATATCTGTCCTCCTCCAACTCTCCCTATCACCTTCCATCAACCTAAAACTACCCCTCAAAACGTATAAAAATAATACATAAATTTTAAAACCGTTTTTTTATGCTTGGAAATGTGATCTGAGGAACCAGGAAAAAATACTTTCCTTAGGAAATAAAATATAATTAATGAACCCTTAAGTCTATATGCAAATTTACACCAGTTTGTATGCAAATAATGGCTCAAATGTAATCCTGACTAATATTTACCAAAAGACTTGAAGATAAACTTGACCAATATTTGTATATAGACTCAAGTATAAACTCCACTAATTTTCGTCTATAGACTCAAGAATAAACATGATCAATTTTGGTGACTTTAGTTTTTACTGGGAGCTCACTAAATCGGACATTGTGCTCAACCACATTTGACTGAGTCTAACAAATAGTTGTCTGTATTTGTTCATAAATAAATAAATATTGAAATAAATTTTGCTCTATTTAAACAGATGAATTTTGCTTCTTTCATTTTAATGTACATTTGTTTATAATTGCTTCTTTTCTTTTCAGGTAAGTACCTTTGCAAGTTGTTTCTGCATTTCCATGGAAAGTGTGACATTTGTTTATTTTAATTTCCTCAAATGTTTTCAACTCTGGAAAGGTGACAGACGGATTCTGGTAAATATTAACTTTTTATTTTTTATTTTAATCATGAGGAATAGATCAGATTTTCCATATAAGTTGGAACATAAATGCAATTTTCAAGGTAGTAAAAATATTGGTAGTAATAATAAATATTGGTAGTAATTATTAATAATAATAAAGAATATATCAACCGTAAAGTCACAATAAAATAGAGTTAAAATAATTAATAATAATAAAGAATATATGTAGAATATTGGTTAGCTTGCCAGTGGTCTGACACACAAGTAGGCAAGTGTAGCCAAAGCTAAACTGACTTGAGTCATTTCATGGAGAAATATATGGGTGAATAAAGACGACTCATGCAAATGTATTGGGCAGGTCCATTCTAGCAAAATGGACCACCCTAACTGGTGTGTTAGGCACTCTCCTATAAAATGAGGTAAAATCAGCTGGCTTGCTTTACAAGGAAACGGAAGAAGGCAGCCAAGTCACTTGACTTCTACAATATAGAATCCTTAATCCTTTGAGCCCTGACCACTGCTTTACCGGTGGTAGAGAAAAATGGCGTAATGCCCAGCCACTGGTTGAATGGTGGGTAAGCACTTGTAACTATTTTTATATCTACTGTGAAACATTACATACCAATTATTTGCAAATTTTAGCTTGGGAGCTAAGGCAGAAGGCTTAAAATTGTTCAGGAACACAGGGCTCAAAGGATTAAGTATTGTGATAAGAAGCCACAATAGTAAAATACAGAGTAAAACTAGTAGTATTAGTAATAATAATAGTAATAATAAAGAATATATGAGCATGTGGCTGAGTGGTTAGAATGTTTGCATTCTGACCATGAGATCCAGGTTTGAATCTCACCATGGTCAATTTGTCAGGAAAGAGACTTCCTGATATTATCGGACTGGAGGGGTCAATCCCAATGTGCGGCACCTTTTAGAAATTGCCTGGAAGCCATACCATGAGTTGACCCAAGCCTTTTAAGTGAAATTGGGTAGATGGAACCCTTGGAGCCATCAATAGCTGTGCTAGCACAAAGTCACAAGTCATTGTGACTGAGGGATTGAGCATGCTGGCCTTGTTCAAATTGTTGATCACGCTAGATAACATGCTCTTTCCCAGGAACTGCAACTTAGGTCTACTCAGCATAGTTGCAGTATAAACCACAGGTAGACTCTGTGGGTGTTGAATAAACGCAAATACGCCTAAGCAAGTGTCTGCAATAAAGATTGGCTAGTAAACAGGTATCCTCGAATATAAGTGGCCAGCTATACATACAATAACACTTAAGTTTGTGATAAAGAATATATGAACACTTTAGTTTTTGATAAAATGCCACAAGAATAATATGGAGTAAAATCAGTAAAAAATTATTAATAATAAAACCAAGTATATTTTGATGCCATGTTGAATGGAACCCTTTATTTAAACCACTGCATTGTGTTGCTTTGCTCTCATTCATCAGTATGTCAGATCTTGCCACTTTTTAGAGGGATTTTCACTACCTCTAAGCATCAATTCTTCCTGATGTGACTGACTTGGCTCTCCATATTTATATACTACTTGACTCTCAAGGATTGCTAAAGTTTATCATTCTCTCATGAGATGGATGAGCTTTGCCAATGCCTTTATTCAATTATCCAAGGGAGTGGTAGCACCTGTTAGGATCCTAGCAATGGTCAAATAGTGAACTCCCAAATATTTACTTATTTAGCACCTGTAAGGCATAAATACTGCAAATGCTACATGAGAAAACTCTACTGAAACTGTCAACATAATGCCCTACCTGAAAGAAATAGGTTTATACCAACATAACACCTACAACAGATTGTGTCCAAACTGTATACATTTACCCTGGAAGTATAAAATTAAGTGCAAAATAGCTGAAGTCGAAGGTATTTAGTGCTAATAGGAATATATACTTGAAAAACAAGGTGGATAAAATAAGTAAAGATTTATTGTAAAAACAGTACAATAAGAATAAAGGTAATAGTTATGCTTAAGTTCGTTGCAAGTCAATCCAGTAGGGAGTGCTACTATTGAAAGTTTGTTAGTTCTCATGTAAGTCTGAGTTGTACTCAACAGATCCCAGCTAGTTGATATTTACCAGCCTCCCCACGAAGTAGGATGTGGCACAAGGCTGGATTTAATGTGGGGTAATCCGAGAATGTAGGCTCGGCCAAAAATTCCCTGTAAACCCACATAAACAGGTTTGGGTCTGTCTACCTCCCCAGACGAGACTCTGCCCTTCAGCATACCCTTGTCCGGGTTCCTCTCTGCCTGAAGACAGAGTTCGAAAGCAGCTAAGAGCTGAGTAACAGATCCCAGCTAGAATATCTAGCTACCCGTCCCACGAGGGTTGCATGTGGCACAAGACCGGTTTAACATGGGTTCTTCGAGCCCGTAGGGTTGGCCAAAAATATTCCCTTTTTGAACCCGCATAAATAGGTTCAGGGTCAGTCTGTCTCCCCGAACAAGACTCTGCCCTTCAGTGGAGCCTCGTCCGGGTTCCTCTCTGCCCAAAGGCAGAGAGTTTGACTGTATAGCTGGAACAAGTCGCAGCTAGACTCTGTAGTCCATTAACTTACAGATACTTATAGGTAGTTACTACCTATAGTGTAGTCACTTATGGAGGTGACAGGTTATTCCATTACATCAATAACCCATAGAGACTGATATGATGCTAAACAAAATCAACCAAACCAATCATTTGGCCAAGCAAGATGAGGAAACTTCTGAAAGAGAAAGAAGGCTTTAGTGTCTAGTTATCAAAATACTGTAATAAAGACCTACTGTGTTTATTAAAAATAAATTAAATGAGTTTTTATTTGTCTATATTTCTGAGATGAGGCATTGTAACTACATACAACTTAAGGAATCAGTGCATATGCTGAACCACAAAAATCTCCTAAGCAGGCCAAGCATAGACATGAATACAATATGGGAACCAGTAATGCAGAGAGCTAAAGAAAAACAACAATAACAAAAAATTTGTAATATTAAATCTGGTTTAAAATGTTTGCTAAGTTTAGCATTGTTTGAGTAATCCAAAAAAAGTGACTTGACCCAAATATTGTGAGTTCAGTACCTGGCCACAGCAGAAGGAACAAAAACTGAGAGTATTCAAAAATAGCAAGCCACGTGGAATTAGGACAGTCTGCAAAGAGTTCAGTTTGAAATTCCAATGTATATCACCTGAAAAAGACCAGAGTGTACGATGGCCGAAACGTTGTGAATATGGAAATAAAGATGAGGACAACAGTCTGAACAGTGTAAAGAGTTTTTTTGTTTGTTTTTTTTTAAGTTATTGTTTCTTTTTTTTTTTTTTTAAAAGTTATTGTTTGTTTGTTTTTTTAAAGTTATTGCTTCTTTTTATATGCCAGTAAGACAAGGGCTATAAAAGAAATACATTATTAAGGAGAGAGAAGAGGAATTAAGAAAACAAAAGATAACATTTGACCTAGCATTTAAATTTTTGAAGATCAAAGTTGACTGAGAAGCAAGAGGCTGAAAAAAAGTTCCAAAAGCAAGACGTGAGAAAGAAGAAACTGTTAGCATAGAACTTAGGGTTACATCTAGCCATTTTAACTGTAAAATAATGAGACCTAGCAAATATATTAGGTTGGTGCAAAAATAATGACGTAATAATGTCGTTTTTTGACGTATTTTTTAACGTCAAAAAACGACATTATTACGTCATTATTTTTGCAGCAACCTAATATCATCATCAATCCCATGACCATTTACCTTCACATATTTGGATTGAAAGCTGGAGAAATATTTTTTTTATGCACAGGACTTGTCTTGGGTAAATAAACCTGGCAGAAACCATCCCTCTCCAGGTCAGACCACACCTGATGCTCTCCATCTTTGAAGGCTCAACTTAGTCATGGACACATGACTGTGGAGTCCATTAGAGGAGGTGGGGTGTTGAACCATCCACCCTGGATGGTGACTCCCACCATTGAGCTTATGGAGCCCAGCCTACCCCCATTGAGCTAAAGAACTATTGACCCTACAAAAAGGTTCATTTACTCCCCATAACTCCTCACCAGAATGTATAATAAGTTAACATATTCTTACTAATTGTTCACCCAATACAAGTCTCGAGAGCAACTCAAGGTAGAGGGTTACTGAATTAGTTTGTTGCATAAACATAAATGGAGAACATGAGAAGTGAAAATTTATAAAGATATGTAGTAATGATAACAGCTCACCATAGACTTGAGGTTAAGATTGAAGTAATGAGGGAAGTATCCCCTTGGGTGCCTCTTCCATAACTTGCAAACTTCCTTCTTACTAATGGGATATAAAGAGAATGGAGATGATTCATCCCAGAGTACATTGTATGGCGGGTCTTAGCTGTAAAGGTCAGGAATGCCTGAAGTAAAGAATTTAGATTGTCAGAACATTTGGTATGAAAATAATGAGTCGCAAGAGACTTGTGATGTTTTGTTTGTGGGACAGGGGTTGCAGAGTGGAAAGGCTGCATTGATGCTTAGTTAGATATTCTTTGACATTGCCAATAAATGTTTTTTCAAAAAAAAAAAAAAAGTATTGAAATACATTTTCTGATTGGTTATTTAATGGTCATGTGACTTTTAAACATTGGCTATACTCATCAGTTGTTCAGTTAATATCTTTCTAGCTTTTAATACAAAGCAGTTTACCAGTGGAATTAACTAGTATTGAAGATGATGTGAATACATTTTCTGATTGGTCATTTTATGGTCATGTGACTTTTAATACAAAGCAGTTTACAAATGGAATTAAATAGTATTGATGATGATGGGAATACATTTTTTTAAGAAAAATCTAATAAATTCATAGTTTTAACTTATTTTCTGTGCATTGACTCCATGCTAGAAAAATTATTTTAGACATATTTTATTTTTATAATTCAGTTATTGATTCATCTAAGTTTTCTTAAGAAGCATAAAAATAAACACTGTATGATCAATACTTTTATCAATGTGCCTAGGAATATTATCAAATCATTAGTAAATATCTATGGAGATGATACTGCCAGTAACATAGCTAGAGGTTGTGTGGGAAGCAGTCTTCCCCAGGTGGCACTTTTAGGTCTTCTATATAAACCTGTGTAGGCTGTATTGAGATAAAATGGTTTTAATGTAGGGACACTACTGGCAGTTGAAGGACTTTTTTGATTCTGAGTAACTTAAACTATGGCATATGTATTTAAGAGATTGTTGGTCAAACAATAAGCATTATCCAGTGATGGATTCAGGTCTGTTTTATCATTGTTGACAATGTGAAATCTGTGAATGGACCCAGGATGTGTTTTTTTAATGCCACAGAACTGCTTTGTGTTGGAGTCACATTTTGGTTGTTATTTTAATTTCAGTTATTTTCCTTGACAGAAGTTAGTTTCAGGGTATGTGTTGCTCTATTTTTTCATCTTTTGGGCTTGTTAATAGAATATACGCATGTATACATAAAGAAGAAAAAAATCAAACCAGCACCAATGAAAAGCACATAAATTTGTTAATTTAATATAAAAATAATAAAAATGAGAAAATTGACAGATCATTGCTGATACCACCTGACAAGTAGACCAAACGATTACAGAAAGGTTTGTTTACGAAACTGCATAGTCAGGGGGCTGAATATAATACCAGCTCAGTGACAAATTTTTATATCTGCATTTTATATATATATATATATATATATATATATATATACACACACACTGAAAGTTTTTCAGGTGCTGACATGACTTGCCACAAATTTAAAATTTCAGAAACCATTGGGAAGGTGATGTGCAGCTGTTGTAAATGTTCACAAAAGTATTTGCATATAAGTGAATATAACAAACCAAACAGGAATTGGAACTTGGCTCTCTGATTAACAATTCTGAAACATTATACATTACACCACCTGCACATCCCAGCTTACAGCACTTTGTATTCCCAAGTTAAAATAAAATTGAGTAATTGTTAATGTGTTTGTTTTGCTTTTAATTATTAAGGATTTATTTCCCTTTGTTGTAATACACCATTAGATAGATATTATCTCTCCAGTAAACAAATAAATCCAATTTGACTTGATTTTTGAGTGCTAGAAAAATGTGATTTAGTTCTAAACTAGTGTATAAGATGCAGCAAACTTTTGGACACAATTTGGGATGAAAAAATGCATTTTATACACACAGGATTACTACATTAATCTGAAAACTCAAATCATGTTTTTAAAATAGCCTTATCAGATCCAGGCTCTCATGTGGATGCCATGCATGACATCCAACTCTCTTATCATCACCAAGTGTTTAGAATACTAGTCATCCAAATCATTGTTATTAAGTGGATGCCCATAAATTTGGCCATGTGGTTAAGTTTCTTGGATGCTTCTTTTTGTGTGTGTTATATCCCTTCAGGACATAGGCAATCCTGGCTCTCCACAATTTCCTCTTCTTTGTAGCTCAATAAGTTTTGTCTTTTTGTTATCTCTCCTAAACCATGTCCCCACCATCCATTTACACAGGCTCATTCTTTTTCTTCTATGTGATATGTCCTTTCAGGATATTGATGGTCATGGCTCTCCACAACTTTCTTTCGTTTATTGCTCTTAATAAATTTTGTCTTTGTTATTTCACCTGAACCCTGTTGCACCATCCATTTAATCAAACTCACTAAGTATGTTATGCATTTTCTTCCTCTGTTACTCTTGCTTTTTCATCTGTCCTGTGAGTTTCAAGTTTTCCAAGAAATAAGACCAAATTTTGGTAAGATGATTTCAAGCCAAAATATACATTTATTCATTCAAAAGTGAATACACTGATGTTCTGAAATATAGTTTCACATGTTGCAAGACTTTTGGTTCAACACGTAAATTTGTCTGGAAAGAAATGCTCTTGTCCAGTTTGATATACGACCAAAGTGCAAACCAGGATATAATTCCTGATTTGATTGTAAGCTTCTTGTGAAGACCATCAATTTTCCTCGAGACAGCATCTTCGGTCGATGATGGTCTGTGAACTGGAGACAAGCAAAAGTGTATCTGTCAGCCTAGAGTCACTCTGATAAATACATTTTTTCCTTTCTGTCCTTTCTTTCCACTGAAATGTGAGCGGCCACTATCATTGATCAGGGAACCTCTTGGGGGGAAAAAATGGAAGGAAAAAGAATAATAATGCTGGTTGATTTGTAGCTAGACCAATGAAAATTCCACTTATGTTGACAAGATTATGCATTATTTTATACCTCTGCTCTTTTCTTATCCCATGCCTGTATCTTTTCTTTCTCTCCCTTATCCCTTCCAAACTCGTCTGTTTATCCATGTTTTTAGCAAAATATTTTACAAACATGACAATGTTTCAAATGTGAAAAAACGAGTAAGGTATGCACAAATATGTTCTGCTCTTATCATCCTCTCTCTTATCTTTCTTTTGCTCTGTCTCTGCAAAGAAGAATTTTAATGTATCACAATTCTTATGACATTCCATCAGCTATCTTCCATTTAATCTTTCTTTTATTAACTCTTGATATACTGCCAAAAAGCCTGTTTCTCTGTTTTCTGTTTATCTCTATATCTTCCTCTCTTTATTCCTCCCCTTCTCTCTCTCTCCCCCTTCTCTCTCTCTCTCCCCCTTCTCTCTCTCTCTCCCCCTTTCTCTCTCTCTCTCCCCCTTCTCTCTCTCTCCCCCCTTCTCTCTCTCTCCCCCTTCTCTCTCTCTCTCCCCTTCTCTCTCTCTCCCCCTTTCTCTCTCTCTCCCCCTTCTCTCTCTCTCTCCCCCTTCTCTCTCTCTCCCCTTTCTCTCTCTCTCTCTCTCCCCCTTCTCTCTCTCTCTCCCCCTTCTCTCTCTCCCCTTCTCTCTCTCTCTCCCCCTTTCTCTCTCTCTCCCCTTCTCTCTCTCTCCCCTTCTCTCTCTCTCCCATTCTTTCTCTCTCCCATTCTCTCTCTCTCGGGCCCTTGTATTGTGTGAACCTTAGGTAAAAAAAACACAAACTAAGGAAACGAACAAAATAATATTAGGTTGGTGCAAAAATAATGACGTATTTTTTAACGTCAAAAAAACGACATTATTACGGCATTATTTTTGCACCAACCTAATAGTAAAGATTTTAAATTAGAAAGTGTGGATGATTTAATTTCAGCAGAGCCAGGGATTTGGGCACAGATACTACACTCTGATCCTAGAGATAAAAAGCATAGCAGTCATCCATACCCACAAGCTCTAACAATAGAATAAACTTCTAAGTGGTTGCTTTCCTCAAAACTACAATGTAAACCTCTTAGGTCAAGAGTATCATTATCTATTATCCTTATCCTCATAATCATACCATCTTCTCTTTCATTCATGTCATAGACCCTCATTCATCAATACCATTTTAGCAGTGATACTCGATCTTTTACTCTTAAAACGCATTGCATTTTCAAAACATCTTGCAAATTTCTTTTTTTTTTTTTTTTTTTTTTTTTGAGAACTCATCATCAAATATTTTCTTACACTCTCCTTAAGTTTAGTCACTTTTTGAAATTTTATTTTAAAATAAATCCAATTTGACTTGATTTTTGAGCCCTAGAAAAATGGGATTGAGTTCTAAACTAGTGTATAAGATACAGCAAACTTTTGGACACAATTTGGGATAAAAAAAAAATGTATTTTATATACACAGGATTACTATATTAATCTGAAAACTCAAATCATGTTCTTAAAATAACCTCATCAGATCCAGGCTCTCATGTGGATGCCATGCATGACATCCAACTCTCTTACCATCACCAGGTGTTTAGAATACTAGTCATCCAAATTATTAAGTGGATGCCCATAAATTTGGCCATGTGGTTAAATTTCTTGGATGCTTCTTTTTGTGTGTGCCATGTCCCTTCAGCACGTAGACAATCATGGCTCTCCACAGTTTCTCTTTTTGGGGCTCATCATCAACTATTTTGTCACATTCTCTTTAAGTTTACCCTCTTTTTGAAATTTTATTTACAAAATTGATTTTAGCTTTGGGAAAATTTTGATATCACATGATCAAGATCTAGAGGTGATGTGATTTTGGAATGAAGGCATGAAGTACGAAAATGGACATTGTTGTAATAAATGCAACTGTTTCAAACTGTATGTGGCCAAAAGGCAGTACTTCTCCTGGGGGGGGGGGGGGGGCTGGAATCATTGCCCAGTACCCAAGGTATCTCCAAATGGGCAAGAGAACTTGAGCAATTTTTCCACGTTATTCCCATTACCCACTTTAAACCTCAACCTTCTGACACATTCAGTAGCAATGTTGGTGTGATAAAAAAAAAATCCACTTGGGTCCAATCAGTGGCATATACCTGGCGACTGAGTAACCCTACAAGACATATTCTGTTCTGCCATGTGCATTAATGTCTTTTCTGATTGGTTCTAAAGTTACATCAAGAACACACAACTTGTTCTTGATGGGTGCAAAATGATTGAATCCACAAAGGACATTGTGTGCGTGTGTGTGAATCACTATGTCTGTAGTCTAGGAGCAGAATTTTTATCAAAACTTGTCATTGTATAAAGCCCAATATGACTTATATAAGACACTGAATTAATGTGACAAGAAAGAACATTATGTCCAAAAATAAATATTGTATCTTGTTTTTTTTTCCTCATTATTCTTATCAAAGTAATTTTGTTTGCATTCTGTCTTTGTAAAAATTGTTAATAATAATACACAAATTGAAATTTTATCTATATTTTGTTTTATTCTTTTTCATAAAAAAGAAGAAAAACATTTTTAAAGATTAAATTAAACTGGAAGTATAAAAAAAAAAAAAAAAAAAAAAAAAAAAATAGGAAATGAATTTAACTTCTGTCTCTTGGCAAAAACAGCAATAATTATTTTAACATGAATCTGTGTGAGAAGGAGTTCAGCCGAAACATTATGCATGTATCTGTCTAACAGTTAAAGATTGTATTTTTTGTGAAAGAGAAAGAAAATGTTGAACTTTAAACCTTTTCCGTCATGACATAAAATGACATAAGAAGTCTTTCTTCTTTTTTTTTATCTTTAAGTATTTAAGTGGCATTAAAAAAAATATTTCTTTCTGGCTTATTAAGTAAAAATAAGACCTTTTTTTTTTCTCTCTCTCTCTATCTTCCTTACTAGAAGTGTAACTTAAAAAGTTTGCTTCACATAAAAATTAAATAGTTTTTTCTAATTTATTTTTTTTGGTATTAGGTTGGTGCAAAAGTGATGTCGTTTTCTCACATATGTTACTATGTGAGAAAACGACATTATTTTTGCACCAACTTAATATTAGCTTCATTGACCGACATATTCATAGTTTTCTTCCACAGTCGTCTGCCATTTTTCAAGCAGCATTTTAATTCTATTTTCTTATTCAGCAAAGTCTTTTAAATGCTTTTACAATATTTCAAGGAATTTTATTTAGAGAATTTTCTAAATACCAGTGTAAACGAAAAGTCCTAGATTTACCGAATATGGCAGATGATTGAAAACTTCCCATCCAAACAGTAACAAGTTTTGTCTAATCACCAAAAGAAGCACAGTCTTGCGTTATCTCTCTATAATTGTGGGTGTTACCCGACTTTGCCAGAGCACCTGCTCAGTGGTATTCTATTCAGGACTATACAGGGAAGGCACACAAACACTTGTGCTTACTCTCTGGGATTTCGTTCCTCATACCCCTACTGATAAATTCTACATACGGGGACTAGTTAGAACTTCATAGAGACTTTAAGGTACTTTGGTGGCTGTAGTAACAATGATAAGTAAGAATGTGTTGTTTTGGTGTAAAAGAATACTGGGTTATGTTTGGGCCAGTAATCATGGCAAGTTAAGATTAAGATAAGAAAACAGATTGAAGACCAGCCTTCCCCTATGCCCACCTTTTGGCCTTGTGCTACATTTTTATAATTTCAAAATAAATATTATTTTCCTCTATTGTACATAGGGGAAGTAGTTAGAAAATTCAAAATAAACGAAATAACAAGATCAATTCTATATTCTGTTTTTCCTACACACATCCCCTAAAAGGGAAACCATTGTCTTGTTTATTTTTTTCACGTGATCTCTTGCCAATATGGATTCTTCTTCTACACCCTCCTCTTTTCCTAAAAGATTTAAATGCAACTACCATAAAAGGATTTATATTTGAAAAATAAAAGGTTGCATGTAATCCTAAATGATGTTATTATTTAACACCAAAATGATAATGAATTTTTAATGAGAATTGAAAATTATGTTATCCTAAATGTTATTACTGCCATAATTAACACTACCATGATGATTATTAAAAGTTTAGTGAAAGATAAAGGTTGCTGTGAACACAATCATAACTAGATGTTTATATTTTCTCAGCTAAGCTTGCATGAATAGAAGTCAATTTCATTAATATGGAATTATTCTTCGAATAGGCAGTTTATTATGATGTTATGCCAGTAATATATAAGGTAGAAATGATTTTATTACTTTTATTATCAGTTTATTTGATAATGTGAATCTTTTCATGCACATTATTGGTTGTCGCACCAAGACCGAGGTTGGCCTATTGACAAACGTCACTCAGAATTTAAGATTTTTTTTTTTTAGAATTGTAGTACAAGATGTCCCCCAATTTTTAAAGGGTGATTTTCGAGATTTAAAGTTTGTATTATACATGGAAATATAAAGTAGTTAAAAAGTATTAAAATAGTGTTTCATTGGTTTAGTCTTTGACTAGTTAGTACATCAAAAAGACTGTCATTTAGACAAGACTTTTAAATATTTGTTGTTACACATTGTTGTGGTTGAAAAAAGGATTTTATTGCTAGCGAAAATTCACAGACCATCTTTGTTTTTGCTGTTGATGATTCATTTGAATTTGCAGACTGATCATCAGCAATGATTCACTGACCATCAAAGCTGTTGCTGTAGGTAGCTGATTCGTTTGAAGTCACTGATATGTTTGTTTCAGCACGTGCTGGTGGGAGAAGAAAAAGCTATGTAGCCATGATGTGGAGACAGTCACAGATCATCAGCAATGATTCACTGACCATCAAAGCTGTTGCTGTAGGTAGCTGATTTGTTTGAAGTCACTGATATGTTTGTTTCAGCACGTGCTGGTGGGAGAAGAAAAAGCTATGTAGCCACGATGTGGAGACAGTCACATATCTCTACTTCTTTGGGTTCAGTTTAGAGAAAGCCACTTCTCTGATCCCTGAAAGTTGAAATGTGTCTACCCATGACCCCCACCCCTCAATGTCAGCTTGAGAAAAATAGGATTTTAGTTTACTTTGGTCAAATATTTGACATGGTGGTGTTAATTTCTAACCAATAGACACTTTGATTTAAACGGTGTGCGATGTATTGTAGTTGTATTGTGAAATCTTTTAGGTTTGTTATTGGCTAGAAAATAAAGCTTGGGCAGGTTTCATACAGTAGGTATGTAATTTGTGTTGGAAATAGCGTTTCTTTCCTATAATATCATTAACTCTATTGTAAGAACTTTTTTATCATTAAAAGTAAATTGCCCTGTTGGCTGGGGCTGGAGAATACGCTGAGTATACCTCTCCCCCAAATGATAATCCTTGGTATGACGATAAACTACTGCAAGGCCTCAAATCGGGAAATTGAAGGTTTTGTGGAACATAGTACCACCTCTTATTTGCTGTTGTTCCTAGGTCCACCTTGAATCAGGGTGGTAGCACCTCTTAGGGTCCCAGTTATGAATATTTGTGGTCAGCAACTGGCCATGCTGTTGTTCAAAATGATTTGTTTTTAAGTCGCTGACGTATGTTTCTTTCAGCATGCATGGGGTTGAGGGTAACAGTCACATATCTGTTCTCTGAAAGTTGAAATCTGTATGTTTTTATAAGAAATTTTCCCAAAAGTAGGTTTGAGATAAATAGGGATTTATTTTTCTCGCATTGGTCAAATATTTCATATGGTGATCTTAATTTTTAACCAATACACACTTTGGTTTAAATGGTGTATGTTGTATTGTGGTTGTATTGTGAAATCTTTTTGGTTTGTTTGTTAGTGGGTAAAAAAATACCGGCTCTACAATATATTTTATATAGTATTAGGTTGGTGCAAAAATAATGACGTAATAATGTCGTTTTTTGACGTTAAGAAATAAGTCAAAAAACGACATTATTACGTCATTATTTTTGCACCAACCTAATAATATATAGTATATATACTTTAGTATATATTAACATTGAAACAGCTGAAGATCTTCTTTGCGTTGTAATAGTCATTGGTTCCGACTTTGGGATGTCATTTGTGGCTGCATGCCATTGGAAATTGCTTGGCATGGCACACATGCCTTAGGTTGCTGAGACCTGAAGTGTATGGACCGAGAACAACCAACACCATATTCCGTGGTCTTTGGTTGTCTGTCAAAAGCTTTGGGAGGAGATGGGCACTACCAAGCTATCTGAAAGCCCACTGAAAGGAGTATGAGGAAGATGATGATTGAAGCAGTCAAGGAACTGATGATGAACTCCAAGTGGTCTCCCTGATTGTGGAGCATTGTTTAATGAGAAATGTCCAACACAAAAACTTCACAAACCGCTTTTGATATGTTCAATCATCCCTAGTCTCTTTCATATGCTATCATTTCAGGATGTGGGAGATCATGGCTCACCATAGTGTCCTATCTAAACGGGCAAGCAAGAGTTATTTAAACTCTTGCTTGCCCCTTTACTACATTTCTCTGTCCTAAGACCAAATGTTCACAAAATTAATATCCTGTTGTAACTGTGATTGTCCCTTCCTCCGTTAGTTCACACGACCATTATGTCCTGCCAATATCTCATAAATAATAAACTATTACGTTTTGATCATGTGGAAAGAGAGGAAAAGACACTACTTGGTTTCAGTGAAAAAATGAAAGAAAGAAACAAGGGATGATAGAAGTGTTTAATGTCTGTTTCAATGAAATGGAAAACGTTGTCAATTTCAAATTTTTTCATTTGTACCCCCTTACTTCTTAAAATAATGACCAGCATTCATATTTATGATTGTTATTGCAATATTTTGTTAAAGTTAAGCTCAAATATTTAACGATGCGATAGGGGAATTTCTGCCGTGGAACTGGCAATGAGCTTCTAAGTCGATCATTAACTGAAGAATTAAGAATAAGATTCAGATAGGAAAACCATGACATTTTCACTGGTTAAAACTAGTCAGTATAAATTTAGTCTGATACATGGTCGTTGAAGGGGGCACTTGGAAAAGAATGAACTCACTGACTTAGCAAGTAATTTATAAACATGACTACAGACAGACCCACACTCATCACCCCGGACACAATCCCGACACACAAACATCACCCCGCGTATTCTGCTCACTTGACATCGCAGATCTACGAAATCTTTACAGAGATACAGTAAATCAATTTAGACACGCAGACAGCAACACCCCTCAGGACAAACTAGATTCACAACAAATTTTGTATCAGAAACTTACAGCCGGCAGCATACAGAGAGAAAATAACAGGCTGCACGCATTTAAGATATACATTGCACGCGTCTGTTCATCCTGAGCTTGAAAGAAATTTTAGTTTTTAATTAGGTGAAAGTTAAATAAAATGACGTTTTTATTTTATTTGTTTTATTTATTTATTTTTCTTTTTTTTTACATAAACTACGAGTCCAGTACGCACAAACTTTCCTGCGCGACTTCAGGAATTAAAAAAAAAAAAAGAAAAAAAAAAATGAAAAGAAAGAAACATTCCAATGCACACAAAAATGCCGGCTTCAATTTTGCAGTTAACGAAAAGCAAAGAAATAAATACATCGACTGAAAAACGAAAATCTTCAGTTTTCTTTCTTCTTCATTACCAATTTTTCTACTTTGAGTTCTGACCCCCACTCCCCGCTTCACCGACCAATTCCGCAGCTTCCCCGTTTCCCGCCTTTTTCTGCTCGCTTCTTGCTGAAAACGAAGTTTCTTTTTTTCTCTTCCTTTCTTTTTTTTTCTTTTCTGTATAAACGTTGTCAAAATCACAAATGTAACAAAGTTTAAGTTTTACCAAAACAAATTCAGAATTCCGTATTTTTATTTCTTTCCAAAAGCATTTTTTTTTTTTTTTTTTTTTTTTGAAAATTTTTTAATTTCTTTTTCTCTTCTTCTTCTACTGTTATTTTCACTTTCTTTTTTCTTCTTCCTCTACTTTCTTTGTTGGCTTTTCGTTCACAATCTTCTTTCCCTCTTTTTTTCTTTTTCTTTTCCTAGCCACTTTTCTTCCTCTTTTTTCTGTTTTTTTTTCTGTCTTCCTTTATTTTACTTTGTCTTTCTCTTCCTCGCCTTTTTCTTTCTTCTTTTCCTTGTTCCTCTTTTTTTCTTCTTCTTTTCCTTGTTCCTCTTTTTTTCTTCTTCTTTTCCTTGTTCCTCTTTTTTTCTTCTTCTTTTCCTTGTTCCTCTTTTTTTCTTCTTCTTTTCCTTGTTCCTCTTTTTTTCTTCTTCTTTTCCTTGTTCCTCTTTTTTTCTTCTTCTTTTCCTCGTTCCTCTTTTTTTTATTTCTTCTTTTCCTTGTTCCTTTCTTCCTCTCTGTTATTTTCACCTTCTTCCTTTTCCCTTCGTCTTTTCGCTCTCTTCTGAGTCTTGCTTTCAGTAAGGTTTAAAAAACTTAAAAGGAAGACATTTCGTTCTTGGGTTTCTTTTATGATGTTATCTCACCACTTATTGCTTTTTATGATTCACCACAGCCATCATCCTTGTCGTCGTCATCATCATCACTAAAGCCCTCCCCCTTCATCCGCCGTCGTCTCCATATTTTAAAATTCTTTTACTTGCCTGTGTTAATAGTTAGTTATTTAATATCCTTTTTTTTCTGTAAAAAATCTTCTGGTTAAGATATTTCGTCTTGCTTGAGCAAACGTTTGGATATCTACAGCTAAGGTAAATTTTCAAATTATTATTTTTTATTCATTTTTATATTTTATTAATTATTAATGAATAATTTATGTTCAATTAATATTTGATTAATTAATTAACGTACCTGTTGAGTTTGGCGTGTCTGCAGGGTTGAAGAAGAAAGTAGCGTTTTTAGTGCATTGCTTGGGAGGTCAATTTTTTTCTTCGCTAGATTTCAATTTATTGTGAAGCATGAGAAACATAAAATCTTTTAAAAGAAAAAAAAAATGATGATCGCACAAAATGTAAAAAAAGTATTTTCTTAATCCACTAAGTTTTTTAGTTTACACACGAAGATGTATTCTATTCAACAGAGCAATCTGTTTTTATCAAAAGATTCGAGCCTTTTTACGAAATTCGATTCACTTAAAGAGGCGGGGGTAGACTTTTACTTAGTCTCTTAAGGTTAGAAGCAACCACCTTATTCCTGTCTAAGGGTTACAGAGTCAACCAGATAAGAGACTATATCGTCTTCTCAACTATATAGAGCACACTTCAAGGCATTTTTCTTTTTTTCATTCTCTTTCTGTCTCTCTCTCTCTCCCTCCCCCTCCCATCTCTCCCTCCCCCTCTCTCTCTCCACCTCTTTCTCTCTCTCCCCACCTCCACCTATTTCTCTCTCTCTCCACCTATTTCTCTCTCTCTCCACCTATTTCTCTCTCTCTCCACCTCTTTCTCTCTCTCTCCACCTCTTTCTCTCTCTCTCTCTACCTCTTTCTCTCTCTCTCTCTACCTCTTTCTTTCTCTCTCTCTCTACCTCTTTCTCTCTCTCTCTACCTCTTTCTCTCTCTACCTCTTTCTCTCTCTCTCTCTCTACCTCTTTCTCTCTCTCTCTCTCTACCTCTTTCTCTCTCTCTCTCTCTACCTCTTTCTCTCTCTCTCTCTCTCTACCTCTTTCTCTCTCTCCACCTCTTCCTCCACCAACATCAAAAATGACCAGTCAAATTACAAATGGGATACATGAACGCAGCTAACATGAAGAAATATTTCTTAAATTAATAAAAATTAAATAGTACTACTCAGTTACAATTGCAACCTGTACATTTTAGAAGGATAGCAATAATAATAATAAAGTACCCGAAGGTAGAAGGAAAGAAAACATAAAATGATGCTATTCCTGACCTTAGGTCACTGGTTGGGACCCGGAAGGAAATGAGTATACAACGGAAATCAAAGAAAGAAGAAATAATAATAAAAAAAATAAAAACCTGCTGATGGTAATAAAAAAAAAAATGTGACACTAAAAAACTAGAATTGTTCCTGTTGTAGTTGAAGCTTTCGGTCTGATAAAGAAAGGAACTCAAGAATAAATTGGCAAAATCCCTGGTACACCATCTCTCCAGGAAATAATAAAAACTAGTTCTCAGAAGCACAACCCATATCCTGCTTAGAGCTGTGTTCATTTAAGTTTTTGTTTTTATTTTATTTTTATAGCTGTTTTTTTTTTGTTTTTGTTTTTTTTTCTATAAAAAAAATATATCACATCCTTCTCTTGACTTGATTATTATTGGTTATAACCTGGTAAGTAATTATAAAATAAAAGCAGGTCAAAAAGAGTTTATTTTTAATACACGCAGTAGGATAATGGATCTAAAAGAAATATCTATTTTTATGCGGATCAGATTTAAAATAAATATAAAAAATATATGCGTTTATATTTTCTGCGATTAGTTAGTACAGTTCTTCTTGTCTTGTGGAAGGTCCCGATGAACGATTCAAATTAAATATTACGAAACACTGTGTTGACATTCGATAAGCAGTGAACGTTTTTAGATTTTAAATATATTATCAGAAATTTTTAAAACTTAACATCTGGTTTCTTAACCCCACAAACTTTTTTATTTTTTGGCACTGTGCCAAAAAAGTGGCTCACTAACCACTACTCAATGGGAAAACGCCCTCCCCCACTAAGTTAAGTACTGTGGTTCCGTACTTAAATGTATGTGACGTTATGTAAACTAATAAACATACAAAGAATTCATAGTGAGGCAAATTTTCAATCTATTTCACTTTCAGTATCCTTTGCATTTTTCTCTGTTAGTTTGTTTCTTATCCTTTGTTTAATAAAATGATTTATATTTTATTTCAATAATTTAAATTTGTTTGTTCGATTCTCATTACTGTGTGCGGCTGATGTGAATTCTTCCCATTTTTCCGTGACGTCATACACATTTCGACACGGACCGGAGGAATTGATTTGTACCAAAATGTTTAGTTTATGAGGAGCATAGATTTTACAAGCTTAATTAGTGGCACAGAAATATACTTTATTATTATTATTTTTTTTGTTTTAGTTGTTACATCAGGGTTCAGGTTTTACAGCAAAAGACAATATTTTAATTTATGTGAACGCTCGGTCGAATGGGATAAGTTGATTAAAGTCAGGGGTCCCACGCGTGCATGGGACCAGAGGCCAAATGGCCCAGTCGCTTCTCCTTGTAGGGACGATTCATTTCAGGGATTAGGCACCACCAAAATGGATGCGTTTTTTGTTTTTTCTTTCCGAAATTTAAAAAAAAGTAAAAGAAAAAATGGCTGCCCCCATTTTTTTTCTTTTTTAAAAAAATTTATCGAAAACCAGGGAAATATAAGATTTAAATGAAATTTTCAGTACTTATTCATTAATTAATAAATTGTATACTGAATAGGTTATTTTATTAGAAAACACTGTAGAAATATTTCTTGGGAATCGGTTATCTCCTCCTCACTTTAATATAGTGAATAGTAATACTTTTAAACTAAAAAGTTTTAGTTTTAAAATTAAGGGCGTGATGCCTAATATTTATCTACTTTTTTTTTCTCATAATTTTAAAGAAAAAACTCTGAAAATTTGCAATATCAAATCAGAAAATCTTGAAAAATTTGACCTAAAGTCTTATAATTCAATAAAGCACAAAAAATAATGTTTGTTGCGAGTTGGTACTTAATTTAATTTAAAGCATTTTCTTTTGCATTGGATAGAAAAAAAATTCTATTCAATTTTAAATCCATTTATTTTTATATGTGAGTTTTTTAATTTATGAAACTGGTATTTTGTCCACCTCTGGGATAAAAGGTTGAAATTTTGACCGCTGACTTTGTACTATTATCTTTTAGCATCAATTACACACACACCCTTTCTTTTTTCTTTTTTTCTCTTCTTTTTTTTTTCTTTTTTTTCTCTTTTTTTTTTTTCTTTTTCCTTTTTTTTCTTTTTCTTTTTTTTCTTTTTTTTCTTTTCTTTTTCTTTTCTTTCCTTTTTTCTTTTCTTTTTTTTCTTTTTTTTCATTTTTTTTTTCTTTATTTCTTCTTTTCTTTGTTAGCAATTTTGTTAGTTTAGGTTGGTGGAAAAATAATGTCGGTTTTTGACGTATTTTTAACGAAATACATTTTCTTAAATTAAGAATAATTAAGAAAGACCTCACTGAGTGCAATTAAATATTTTATGACCTCAAACTGGTTAAGAAAATAATTTTTAAAAATGCACCCAATTAACTAGTTTTTAATTTCGTTTTTATACTTCTAATGTAGAAATAATAATAAAATTATTAATTCTATGTTTAATAAAAGCGCATAGAATAAGAAAAACTATTGGTAAGAAGGGCATAATAACTCTGAACTTGACGGGCGTAACGGTATATAGCTGAATGGAAAAAGAAACGCAAATATATGCTTCGTTCTCAGAGTTTTATAATGCTACGTAATACACAAAGTTAGATATATACACGTGTCCCGCGTAGAAAAAATATAACCTATATGCAACAACAAACGGTGTGTGTATGAAAAAAATGAAGGGAACCTCACTGGAGTTAGGGCGGTTTCTCTATGAACCTGGTTAGGCCATGTTTATTGGGTTGGTTTGTCATTATCAGGTGCTTTTAAACAATATTTATTATGAAAAAAAGAAACATAACAATTGAACAATAACATTTTTAAATAAGTATGATTATCGACACGCATTTTTATAACAGAAAAAAATTATTTTTATTAAAAAGGTAAACAAAACAGCAATTTTTATTAACAGATAACTCGCCTACAAAAAAACGCCTAATAATTATGCACCAAACCAATATTTTTAAACACAGATACCAATTTCTTATTTATCGCAATGCTGGTGTGCTGTATTTCTTAAATTTTTCGCGCGCTTTTTTAAGATGCAGGCCTGGCAGTAGAAAACTATTCTTGACCTTGATGTCAGCTCAAAGGCTACCATGTTTTCATGATGTTTTAAGCAAAAAAGTAACCATTTCTTTTACAAAATTCAGTTAATTAATCCTTAAATGTAATAATTTACTTTGAAATATCTCTTAAGAGATTTTTAAATTTTGTTTATATTGTTCGTCTGTAATTGCAGTTCGATGAGTGAACATGAGAATGATTTTAAGATGTCTAAAATCTTCATTTACATACGGAAATTTTTCTTTTCATACAGATTGGCTTTAGGTTGTTCATCCTTCAATAAAACGAAAATTTAACTTAAAAAAATTCATTTTAATTATTTAACATGCTTTTTTTAAGAATCCGTTGTAGTACCTAGAATAGATTAAGATTAGCTCCCTCCCAAGGGAAAAGTTTTGCTTGCGAGACGGGCCTACTCGGACTGAACTTTTTGTGCATGAAGCAAAAAGGCCGAAAAATATACTTAAAATTCACAGAAATATGTGTATTTCAAAGCCTTTATACTAGACTAGATTTTATTTGTTTCTTAATTTTGACATAATGTAAAAATTTTTTTTTTTAAATTACAATCATCTCAGTCGACTATTTACAATTGTTCACCAGACTGTTGTCCTCGTGTTTATTTTCAATATTCACGACGTTCCCCAAGGATACAGTGCATAAAACAAAAGCGTTGATTGAAGTAATCGAGTGACATGACCCAAAGAGTTGTGAGTTCAATTAACAAAAACTTGGAGAGTTGAGTTACTAAAGGGAGATAACTGAAAATTAAATATCCCAAAAAGACATAGCACATGAAACTACAGAACAATCTATCCCGTTGGACGAAATAAAGGTTTCGGTTCGAAATTCCAACGCATATTACCCGAAGAAAGCCGGAACGTCGTGAATCCGACAATAAAGATGAGGACAAAACAGTAATGTGTAACAATACCTCATCTGAGAAATATAGACAGACATCTCAGTCCAGTTCTCTTCGTGAGCTGTTTCAATGCGTTAGGTTAAGCAGAAGCTAATATAAACTAATTTTTCTGCAAAAATGTATTTGTATTTCTCTTCATCTGAAAGACTTTTTTATTTGAGAAAAATTTAATTTTCAAGCAAATGAAAGTTTTAAAATGAAAGCTAGCGAAAAACTGTAAAAATAGGTTTTTAACTTATCGAAGTTTAATTTATAGTGTAAAAAATGTTAAAAAACTGGATTCAGATTTTGTATTCCTCTGCATCTTATTTTCAAGCTTAAAAAATAAATAAATAAATAAATGAAAGTTTATTTTGAGTTTGACCTTTGAGCTAATTAATAACCGGGGTTGCGGTTTGGAAGCGAGAGTTAAAAACATAGTTGTTTTGTTCGTCACAGATTAAAAAAAAAAAAAAAAAAAAAAAAAATGGAACTGTAATTTTAAGCTTTTCAAGCTTCTGTTAATTTCTTTTTGAAGATTACCGTTATGAGAGGAGTGCAAACACAAAAACCGCAACATGCTGTCTTCTTCATTAAACACAACGGAAAGGCTCGATTTAACAAACAAAAAACCCCAAAGGAAATTTTTAAGTTTTCCCAAGGTCATATTCATTCAAAACGTATAAAAATAAAGGAAAATATATTTTCTAATAAAAATACACATTATTATCTGAATCCTTGCTTTAAATTTTATCGTAATCATTTTTTGTGAGAATTTTTAACTGGATACTCCTTCTCCGGTTTCGTTGTAACGAATATATATTGAGCCAGTCCGGCATTGAAAGAAATTTTAAACCACATTGGTAAAGTGTGGGCGGGGTAATTTTTTTTTATGTCGGCCTGACCTGATTTTATTATTATTAAGTGCCAAGTCCCTTTAGAGCGTAGGCGGTCACGGTTCCCCATAAATTCTTTTATTTTATTTTATAATTTATTGTTT
Source organism: Acanthosepion lycidas (assembly GCA_963932145.1). Classification (NCBI taxonomy): domain Eukaryota; kingdom Metazoa; phylum Mollusca; class Cephalopoda; order Sepiida; family Sepiidae; genus Acanthosepion; species Acanthosepion lycidas. The sequence continues at coordinate 53,226,409 of OZ010613.1, read as the reverse complement.
TTATTTATCTGCGAATTGTCATGGCCTCTTGTGAAAATAGTGTCGTGGTTTTACTAGTTTTGAATTTAGAATTGTCCTCATTGACTAGTTGACTCCCAAGTCAAGACAACTCGATTGGTAGATTCATATTTTTTTTTTCAATGGCATTTGCTGAGGTGGGAATTTGAATTCGTCTTGACTCTTGCTTATTTCATTTTCCATGCCGATATAACCATTGCGTTACCAACAATTCTTTTTAAAAATTAAATTTATTCGATTCAATGATAAATCCATTGATGTATAAACGTGCCGATTTTTGTAAATACGGACGTCTGCTCTATACGGCATTATCAGAAAGAGTAGTAAGTAACTATATAGTAAATTAAAAATGTATTGGTAATTTTCTAATGTTTTCTCAACGAACGTTTTCATAAGTAAGGCTATGAAACCGAAGTACCTTAATTCAATAAAATATTAGAATGCTTAAAATATTTAAAATTTTTGAGATTACTGTGTAATAAAAAATTATATAAAAAAGACATTTACGTTATATTTGCCATGTAACTTTATGTCCGTTATCTCCTCCTTAGATAAATTTCCCAAATATCCGGTTGTCGATAAATGTGTCAATACTTCATACTAGGAACACCCACCTCTTTGTATCTGTCTATATTTCTAAGATGAGGTATTATGTACACGATTTACATTGTTCGGACTATCATTGGTTGTAATGTCGAACTGAACCCTTTATTTCGGTTAAGGCGGTGGAGAACTTGGAGAGGGAAATTAACAAGAGATATCTGATAACTGACATCCATTAAACATGGCACGTGGAACTAGAACAGTCTACCCCAGCGAGCGAAATAAAGGTTCCAGTTCGATATTCTAACCACCTGAAGAAGGCCGGAGCGTACAACGGCCGAAACGTTGTGATAAATATGGCAACAAAGATGAGGACAATAGTCCGAACAATTTGTAAATAGTACCCACCTGTCTGTTAAAAAAATTTTCTGCGATATTTTACAATAAAAGTAATATTTGTTTCAATTTAGATTAATTGAAATTTAATTTGAAATCAGTTAATCTTCCTCAAATAAAATTTCAGAAAAGTATATTTTTGAAAGATTTTTTAAAATGTTGTGCTGACAGATTTTTTACTGATAATCGGGGAAAAAAAATATTCCAGTCAGTTAAAGTTCGGTTTAAAATGCAACGAAGTATTTTGTTCATTGGGAACATTTAATCTATTGGATTTAAAAAACAAAATAAAAGCTTCAAGAAAGTTTTTTTTTTTTTTATACATTTTATTTTTAAATTGAGGTATCACTTTTTCGGAGCGGGGAGGGGAGTAACTATATAAATTTAGGTACCCCCAAAGAAAAGCAATAATAGCTAGGTTTAAAAATAAAAATGTTTTTGTTTTAGTTTTAATTTCAAGCTAATAATGCAGGAAATTCAGCCGTTATCTAGTTTTTTTCTATCAAAAATTCGAACGTTCCAATTCCAAACAATAATAAAATTAAAGAAAACAAAGGTATGTCTGTTAAAAATAAAAATCGTTTGTATTTGCGCACGCGCACACACACACACACACACACACACACACACACACACACACATATATATATATATATATATAAAGAGGGTTAAAATTCTTAACTTAATAGTTTGAGTTAATCTTTGGGTAGTTGTTTCACAGAAAAGAGCCGTGGTTGAAAAAAAAGGCTTTTATCGTTAGCGAATATTCGTCTTTGTTGTTGGAGATGATTCGTTTGAAGTCGCCGACATGTTTCTTTCAGCACTCACCGTAGCGGGGTGGGGGTTATAAGCTATGTAACCACGGTGTGGAGGCAGTCGCATCTCTCTGTACCTGAATGACTCGGAGACCATCGCATATTTCTGCTTATGAAAGTCGAAATCTGTGGGTTTATTTTACTCCGAAAGTCAGCTCGAGAAGAATAGGGTTTTTAGTTTTCTCTGATTGGTCAAATATTTCACATAATGATGTTAATTTATAACCAATAGATACCTTGATTTAAACGGTGTGTGTTGTATTGTGGAAGCTTTTTGGTACGTTTGTAATATTGTCTGTTATTGGGTAGAAAATAAAGTTTGTTGGGCGTATTTTAATATGGTATTTATGTGGGTATGTAATTGTGTTGGAAATAGCGCTTATTTTCTATAAAGATTAAATTTAATATTTCCAATAAGCAAAATACTTTGCTGTATTTCAAACTGAATTTAAATTGATTGGAATGATTTTCTTTTTTTTAAAACCGTTAAAAATCAGCCAAATTAGCAAATCTGTCGACACAACATGACTTTCTTTAATAAAAAAAATCTTCCAAACATTAAATATAATTTTCTGAAACTTTATTTGAGGAAGATTAGTTGATTTTAAAATTTAAGTAAACTAATTTGAAACAAATATCACTGACCTTAGGTATCCCTATCTTTAGATGGTGCCTTAATAAGAATGTGGAATTAATGAAGTAAACGAAATGCCACCTACACACACACACACACACACGTTGCCAATAAAACAGTGTAACCCGGATATAAGAGAGTTGTCGGGACCTGAGAATAAGTCTCTTATATCCGGGTTTGGTCTGTTTTGTTTAGGACAGTAAGGCTCTAATTTGGGACCAGAGAACATCTCTCTTATATCCGGGTTTCTCTCATATCCGGTTTACACTAAATTTTTTTATTGGTAAATTTAAAAAAATGCAAACTAGTTTCAATCCTCAATAAGTGCCTCATTATTTGGGTTTTGTACCAGATTTAAACTTAGTGAAGTAACTTAAAAAAAACAATTGAGTGTAGAACGCCAGTTACTGGTTAACATACTTTTCTCACAGTGCATTATTTACTAGTGCAACGAGTACGATGCTTCACAAAAGTGACCTTGTTGTCAGACATATAAACAAAAAAGTACTTCAAGCAATTATACAATGATGCTGACAGTCGTAGTTAATTCTGTTTCTTCATTAATCACTTTTTTTTCTGACATGTACTGTCTTCGTTGCACGAAAACTTGTCACGGACAATTTTTTTTTTTTTTTTCCTGCAAGCAAGCAGTTTTAATAAAAAAAAAAAAAATATTTTTAAGAGACATCAAAATATATTTCCCGTCCAGTGTGGGTTATGGCCACTTAAGCCTATAAAAAGGCGTGTATTAATTTCCCTAGTCTCTTTTACAGGTTTTCAACCCGTGCTTTAAGATGTCGTTCACACACACACACACACACACACACACACACACACACACACACACACTGGGGAACATTCATTTTTATGGTTTTCTCTCTTGACTTTTGTACTTTCTCACATGTTTGTTATGCACACAGGTACATTTTTATTATAGCTAGGTTATTTTTTTCCCCCTTTCGTCACATGTAATTCCTTGTGTTAATACATGCATTATTGTTTTGATTTTTATCTTTATTATTTTTAACCTGGACTTATATTGAGTCTGCTAATACTGTTTGTGGGATAAATTTTTCAGGAGTCTGTAAATATTTACTATCTTACCAAAGTGTTGATGCTAGCAACATAATGGTGAATAAATATATATATATATATATATATATATATATATATATATATATATAATTTTATTTTCATCTTTAAATTATTTTTTTCCATTTTATTTTCATCTTTTAATAAAATTTAGAATAAGTTAACATCTCATTAAAAATTTGAGCATTCCTCTCTAGTACCTCAATTTCACAAATTTAATCTCTGTACTAGATTAGCAGCAGGGTCTAACCATTGTACTGTTGAAATCACTAGGTGCAACCACAAGTTCTATGCTGATAGTTTCTTCTTTTGCAATTTTCACTTATAGAACTTTGTCAGCTTTTTGCTTTCCTGTAAAATATAATTTTCATGCAATGTCTCCTTCAATGCTTATGTTTTATTGTACCCTCTTGCATCACTTATGATTTTTCTCAGATTCTTTTGTTCTTATTAACCCCTTGCATCTTAGTGGTTTTAAAACCTTGCTGGGGGGTGAAATGAATAATAAAAAAACTGATTATATTTCTTTTTAAATAAGTAAAAATAATAAAAGAAAAACATTACTTAGGATGCGTAATATCAAGGATGAATATATATATATTTTTTTTTTTTTTTTCATACCTTAGCCTTGGGATATACCTTTTAATCAAGTATGGCTCAAGGCCATGGTTTTTATTATAAATTATCAGTTGCATGAGAGATTAATATTAATAAATGTTCTTGTTAAGAAATTACTATTGGTCTTAATTATGGCTATATCACATTGAAAACTGGTTCCCGTACAATCACCAAAGTTAAGCAACATTGAGCCTGGTCAGTATCTAGATGAGTAACTATTTGCAAATATCAGATGCTGTAAACTTGGATGTGCAGATCAGTTTTATATTACAATGAGTTTATAAAATGACCTCTCAATTTATGGTCACAGTAGTTTCTATACGTTTATATCCCAGAGAGTGTAAATAAATCTAAAAGACATGCCTGTGTCGCTAATCAGTATCTCATTGATTCATTCATTTTCTACAGCTGATAAACCATTTACAAGTTATTTAACACGGGAAAATATATTTACATTGTAAATTTTTTTTTTTTTTTCTGGAGATAATAATGATTTAGTGATACAAATCTTACTAATTAACTCGTAGCTAGAGAGAGAAGAGGTGGATTCATACCTAACTGGAGTTGGAACTCAGTTCTCTGATTAACAATTATGAGCCATTATCCATTACACCACAACACAAACAAGCTGAGAGCACCTGGTATTCTAAAGTGCTTATTCATCTAGATACTGACCAGGCTTGATGTTGCTTAACTTTGTTGATCAATGGCTGTAAGCCCAGATATAGTCCAATAGTAATTTGTTAACCAGAACATTTGGTCCTCTGTCTTTGTCTAGGGAGATATTTCATCTTATTCTTTTTTTTGTACTGATCTATTATTGCTTCTAATTTTGGTTTTGTAGCATCTTGCATGCAGCATTGGGTGAAACTATCTCTAGTACAGCTTATTCTATGTTCAGTTTCCTCATCCCCTATAATAAATTTGTTACATTACATGATTGTCCTCATCTTTGTCGCCATACTTAATAATAATAAATATGGCAACAAAGATGAGGACAATAGTCTGAATAATGTAAATAATATACATAATACCTCATCTCAGAAATATAGACATAAATTTGTTAATATAACTGGTCCATACACCAAACTATTTAAAGTGTTCGGTATTTATTACTTCCACACCCTGAACTTTTATGATGTATTTATGGTATGAGCCATCATGGCTTTTATTCCAATTACAGATCATAGTTTGTGTTTTGAAAATATTTGTCTTGAGTCCAACTCCTTGGAACACTTGGAAGAAGATGTTTGATTTTTTTTTTTTTTTTTTTTTTTTTTTTTTTGTTCAAATCATTCTTATTGCAACTAAGAATACGTATGTCATCAGCATAGCCACCCTCCTATTGGCCTTTGGAAGAAAAGCAGGGTTGCTGTTTTCTATTGGCAGATTCATTTGGGGGGTGGTAGCCATTTCCTTATATGGAAACATTCAGCATTCATTGACTGAACAGCCAGTCCTGCTTTCAGTTGAAACTGTGTCTTAAAAAGGATTTTCAAGTAAATAGTTGCCAGGTTCACTATTATTGCTCTTTCCAGTTTTAATGGGAGTTTCTGTCCTCACTGTTTCTTCAAAGTAGTTTGGAACATCAACATTTTCATTATGTCATCATTTTTTTGTTTATTTATTTATTTATATATGCTATCCATTTTAGTTGTTGCTGCTAATGAAAATCCTCAAGTGATGTGGTTTCTGTTATTTGGTACAGGTCTTGTGTGAACTGGTGCTATGGAATTACAGTTACAGAAGAATGGTCTTTATGTACACTATTTATATTTGGACTATTGTCCTCATCTTTGTTGTTGTTATCACAACATTTCAACTGTTGTGCTTTCCAGAGGTGTGTACTAGTGTGTAACAAGTTTAAAATGCCTTCTGATAGTTTGCTGATTTTTATGACCCTAATTTTTATCATAAGGGGATAAATTGTTGGTAACATTGGGGCAATTCTGTTGATGCTGATTTTGACTTGTATAGTTTTAGCCAAGACAAAGTTTTAAAGTTAGTGATTTAGAGCATTTTTGTTCTAACCCAGTAGATATTTACTCCACTTAGCATTGCATATAAACAAACGTGTCAGTCAGTTATGTACCATGCGTTATATACGCTTAGGCGATCATGTATCTTTCAATACATGACTGAAGAGGCAGATTTTTTCCACGCAGTAGGTTGCCATTTCTTTCTGTGGTAGACCAGTTGCCATCCAAAACTATAGAGCCCAGTCAGTCCTGATATTTACCCCATAACTGGGGGGGGAGAAGAGGATTCATACCTTTCCCAAGGGTATTAGCACATAAGTGAATGTAATGGATTTGAGTTGCTATCCAAAGCTCTACCAATCTTCCATAAGAGATTCTTGCCACCTATTGCTCTATATATTTGTACACTAAATAATAATCCACATATATAAAATGCAGTTTATATCCACACACAAACACACACACACAGATATTCAGGAATCTTGCACAATATTGGAAAGGAGTGTAAAAGATCACCCAAAAAATATTTCTGAATGTTTTTAAAATAATGACATATTCAACATAAAAGTCCATTCATTATTGAATAAGTTCAGAAAATTTAATTTAATTCGAATAATTCCTGACTTTAGTAAATTTTTAAAAACATTTTTTTTTTTTTTTTTTAATTACTTCCAATATGAAAAATGCACACGATGGCGGACTCGTTATTAAACCGGTATAACAGTTTTGCCATGTAGTTGTATAAGTAAAATGAATTAAATACCAATGTAAGGGAAGTAACTCTATATAGATGACTTTTGAATTAGAATTATCCCCCTTGTGCTATTTTTTCTCTCTCTTTACTTTATAAAAATAATTTTTTTTGTCATTTTTTTTATATCAACAAAAGAGTACTTGTTTTGCGAGATCACTTACAACTGAGTTGTGAGTTCGATATTCACTGTGTGCACCATACTTTCAGCCTTGTACCACATCTAAACTGCGCTTAGTAATTTGCTATTATCAACAAAAAAGACAAAAATGTAGATACGCTCACTCACCCAATTTAGCCAAAAATCGGTACCTGGCGAAAAAACACCCACAATTTCTATAAAATTATATCTATCCACATCTTTATATGTAATTAGCGGATAGAAGTACAGAAAAAAAATTTTCATATAAAAATTATTTTTGTACATTTCGGAGAATCAAAGAAATTCTGGTTTAAAAACTTGTTTCCATTGTGTAAAACCAAAATAAAATGAACGTGATAATTTGCATAGGAAAAAAATTAAGTGAAAATCAGTTTTAAAATTTAAAAAAAAATCTGGCATTTATAAGATTTTAATGAAACTTTCAGAATTTATCTATTATTGTATGGAATTATTTCTCTATTTATTTTATGTTATTTACCCCCACTATTCCACACACACACACACACACACTTATTATTTTTACCAAAAAAGAAAAACATACGAAAATGAACAAGAAGTCTCTGGAGAATAAAAATAAAGTAAAATTTAAGCCTTTTCCCTAGGATCTTCACTTTTTTGCTGAAAAAAAGGCCCCAAACTTAATAAAACAAAGTTTTGTTGTCAAAAAATGTTTATTATTAAAAGTATTTTTTTTATTAAATTTTTTAATCTTTCCTATTTGAAAATTTGTTTAAAACTTTAAAATCTTGTTTTTTTTTTTTTTTAGGGGGTGGGGATCAGCTGTCTACATAGTATCTCCGATTAGTGTTTTAGTGCTTTTTTTTCTAGTGAAAACCACATTGATTTTGGAAATTCTTGCAAAAACCAAATAATTGTCGGATTTTAATGAAAATTTCAGGACATAGCCACAAATGAATGATTTTTTTTTTTTTTCAAAAAAAGAAAATCTTGGTAAAAATATTTTTTTGTATATATTGAGGTGACTCATTTATATATGAAGTCACAAAGACAATAAATAGCTATGGCTATTACCGATGAGGCAGTTGAGTGCAGACTACTTTCTGTGAGTCAGTAACACTATTACCCCACCCCACTGAATTTCATTAAATTTTGAGAAATTCAATTTTTCATACAAAAATTTTTTTTATTAGTTAAAAACAAGACTCCTTGGAGAATGTAAATAATCATCCGCCCCCCCCACAAAAAAAAACTTCTACTCATTTCTCAAAAATCTGTTCTGAATTGTAAAATAAAAAATGCAATAAAACTATAACATTATTTAATTAGAGAAGCTTTTGTTTTATAAATAAGATTTATTAGGGTCTTAAGAAAAAAAAATTTTCAATGAAGTTTTACAAGAATTTTTTTTTTTTTTTTAATTTTAGTTATAATAATTTATATACAAAACTTTTAAATTTCTGCATTACTTCAATCCAGTAAGTGATATTGTTATTAAGTGAAAACTATATTTACTCCTCTAAATTGAAGAATTTAATAAAAATCATTTTGCATCAAAATTTTTTAAATAATTTTTAATTTTTTTAATATATATGAAATATTATATAACATGCTTATTTTTTAAAGTATTGCCAACCATACACAACATTATCAGAAAATAAGAGTGATGACTATAGAAAATTTAAAGTCAACATTTCTAAAATTAGATTACAGAGAATATTCTCCAACATTTTTAAGATTACTGACTACTTAAAAATTATATAAAAAAGGCACTAATGTCATTTTCTTCAATTATGTTTTACAGATAAAGTCTCTGTAGAACAACAATCATTGTGACATGGCCTGTCATCATCTTGTCAATTGCATAAAACATGGCGATGTTGGTTAAAAACACAACAGTTTATTTTAAAAATACATTTCTGTTATTTTAAACTTAAATCATACTTTTTTCAAATCAGATTAATTATACTTTAAATCGGCTAATATTCATCAAATAAAGTTTCAGAAAAGTGTATTTTATTTTTGGAAGATTTAATATAGAGAATTACATTGTGATGAAAGACTACTAAAAAAAAGGGGTACTACTCAGCTATTTAAAAAAAAAAAAATTAAAAAAAAAAATGATTTCAATCAATATAATTTCTGTTTGAAATACAACACAGTATTTTGCATACTGAAAATAATAAATTTAATCCTTTTATTTTCAATTAAAGCTAAAATAAAAGTTTCAAGGTAGCTTTTTAATTTATAAAAATTCATTTTAAACCTTAGTAATCAAAAATTAGTGAAGGTACCTAATCTGTAATGTAATCAATCCTGACTTAGGCATCTTGATTTCAGTCACTTTCTTATTGATGTGACTCAAAATATGGACTGGAATGTAAAAAATAAAATGAACAAAACAAAAACATAATTTAAGAATATCTAAATTGTTTTTCTTCAAATATTCAAAAAAGGAACCTTAAGATTTAAGATTACTGAGTAATTAAAATGGAATTTATTTATTAAATACTCCAAAAGAACTCAGGAGAACTATATTTGGCAAATAGTACTAATTTTAGAGAAAAAAATATAATTTCCTAAAAAGAAAAAACAAAACAAAACAAAATCCTAATCTCATGGTTCTCCATTGTTGTTCTGAACTTGGAAAGAGAAAAACTTTTTAAAATTTTTTTTTTAAATTTGTCATTTTTGATTTTCCCTGTTTTTACAGGTGTAGGCAAGAAATATAGACAAGTGTGTCAGCTATTAACAGGAGTGAAAAGGGGAAGTCAATATATCAATTGCTTGACCTTTAACCACAGTTCATAAGTAAACAGAAACCTCCCTGTTTAAAAACACTATTTTCATTATATTAAAAACATTAAGGCATTTCATTGAAATCTGATTCATTAAACATGAAATACAAAATTTTGTAGAAATTAGTTTTGAAAGAGTTCAGGATTTAATGTTTTTGTTAACAATCGCATCTGTCAATATGAAAGCTTTGTGTGACAGAAAGTTAAACAAAACCTAAAATCAGTTTAAAAACAAATTTAAAAAGAGAAAAAACTTTTCTTTTTTATGTTCGTTTCTTATTTTTAAAACTAGATTTAAAACATCAAACAATATATTTTTGTTTGTTTTTGTTTTTTGTTTTCATTTTTGCTAATTTTGCTTTTTTGTTTTTTTTTTTGCTTTTTTTTTTTTTTTAAGTATTTTAGAATTACTTTTTAAAAATGTGTGAGTGTATAATTTATAGAAAGAATTTTTTAATCAAGATGGTGATTATTACATTCAATTAATCTTTATCAGTACATAAACATTAAATAATTTTTCCGTGTATTTCTGGAATGACGAGTTATTTTTTTACAGTCAGACTAAAGTTTGCATTTTAGTTGATATTATCACAACATTTCAGCCATTATGCTCTCCAGCTTGCCTTCTTCAGATATCAATCTATCAATCAAATGTTTTGCAGTCATTCCAACACAGATTGGAATCAACACAGTTTCAATTGATCTCAAAAGGCATTCTTGCTAACCCCAACCATGTTGAAATGCCCAAATTAAGCATAGCTCAGATAACTGGGCACTCAGAGAGTTGAACCTACTGCTCGGTCGTAATTGATATAGCAAGACAAGCTTGCTAAATATTAACCACATTGTAGTACCCCTTTATTTATATATATATATATATATATATATATATATATATATATATATATAGGGAAGAGGTTATAGTTGTTCTAATCAGAGAAAAGTGTATATTTTAAAAGAAGATAAATCACAAAGGTTTTTGGTTGAAATGTGAATTTTTTATTTTAAAATATACATTATACTCTATTTTCCATAATTCTGCTACTCGTGTTTCTGGTTTTGCAACCTTCAAGCAAAGAGTAGATATTTCCACATATTATAAAAATGAAGTTTTTGCATGGTAGTGATTCAAATGTCTGTCTTGGACTGGTGATAAGAGTTTATTGTTATATATAGCAATATCAAAGTTAGTATGAAGCCAAAAATGCTGACAATCAATGAGTTATTGAGAAAAAAAAACATTTAAGGCAAGCAGTCTTTGCAATAAAGTGCTTGATATCAAACTGCATTAATAGGATTAAAAATGAAACGGACAAATGATCACAACACCCTACACATCCATGCAGACAGGTGCATGGCCACACATTACAAGCACACACATGAACACAAAAAATATGGGAAAAGTTTACCCCCATGATAAGTGCACAAAAAGGAATAAATTGAAAAAAATATAAGCAGTAAATTGCTGATATCCTCTGAAGAGTAGACAAACAGGTCTACTTATGGAATCAGCTAAGTGACAAATTATTACTCATATTGATCATATATATAAAGTGTGTGTGTATTGTTGCTGTTCACTCCAAATTCTTTAGTCAATATCTTGTTTCTAGAGCCATCCTTTCATAGGATTTAACATTAAGTGTGTGTGTATGTATGTATGTATATATATATATATATGTATGTATGTATGTATATATATATATATAATAATAAAATGTGTGTATTGTTATTGTTGTTCTCTTGCTGCGATGCAAATTCTTAAGTTGGTATCTTGTTTCTTTTGGAATTTTAACATATTTCCTACTCATGCAAACATTGCAATATCTTAGGAAAACATTCTCTAGTGACACAACTTGTTTACCTTATTTTTTTCTATTATTAATTTTTTTTTTTTTTTTAATTATTTACAAATGTCTTATCATGTTGACATATGTTGTCTTTGATAAAAGCTTCCTGTCTCCCTTACAATTTGTCCAAGATCTGATTTACTTGTTAAACTCTAATTAAGTTAATGCATTATTTATGTCCAAAAAACTGGATACCAACTCAAGTTGATTATTAAATATTCACCCTTTATATATTAATCATAACTGGCAGGATTCTTGGAAATTCCATGGTGAATCTTTGTAAAATTGGAATAAAAGAGAAAGTAATTCATCTGTATAATACAAAAAGTCTGTCTAATCACAAAGTAACCAAACTGGTGCATTTATTGAATTAAAGGTACTCCAAAAATACACTAAATTTTAACTGAATATTATGATTGTCTATATCTCTGAGATGAGGTATTATGGCCCAGTGGATAAAGGCGTTTATTAAATCCAGTAACTATACCTAAAGAGTTGTAAGTTCAATACCAGGCTACAGCAGTGGTGAACCAAAAAAAAACTTGGAGAGTTGAGTTAAAGGGAAATAACAGAGACAACCAGAAGAGGCATAGCATGTGGAACTAGAACTATCTACCCCCGGTGGACAAAATAAAGGGTTTTGTTAAAAATTCCAATCACCTGAATAAGGCCAAAACATAGTGAATATAGCAATGAAGATGATGATAACAATCCTGAATAATGTAAATAGGTGTATTATGAGATTAGAATAAATGATTTTACAAGGAGATAAGCATTAAATGTTAAAGAGTACTATTCCTTAATTATTTATTTGCATATGAGTAAAAAAAAAATCTAAGTGCAGAAAAATATCTCCTTTTGCACATACAGAATGCAACATAAAATGCAAGGTAGCGAATTCAATTATAGTCTTTTTTTATTTTTTTCATCTTAATTTTTCTTGAAAGGCAACCCACTGGGATAAAAGATTTTATTTTTGCAGGAAATATCAAATTACCTGTTGAATTTCACCATCTAAGTCTGTTCATTTAATTATTATATTATTATTATGCAAAAGTGTTATATTTTTTGTTTAACATCAGTCTATTTTTTTTATTTTTTTTAAATAATTTCACCCCATGCAATGTGATAAAGCCACTAAGATGGAAAAGGTTAACTAAAAGTAAAAGAAACTGAGAAAACATTGTTGATGAGAAAGGGCATTAAACATTGCCAAGGAGTAAAGGTAGTTAAAATAATAGTGGTGTCAAGGGAAAAACCATCCTTTTGACACTCCAGTTTTTTTGGGGGTTTTTTTTTTGTTTTGTTTTGTGAGCACAAAGGTTCAAGTTTTCCAGTTTGTTCAAGAAGGCTGATCAAGGGATTTGTTTGATTGATTCAATTTTATGGGTTATCAACCTTTTGCAGGTTATTTCTTTTTTTCTTTGTTTCTTGAGATAAAAATGATTAACCCATAGCTGGGAAGAGAAGAGATGGATTCATGCCTTTCCTAAGGGAATTTGTGTGTAAGTGAATTTAACAAACCCTTCTTGGTTCTTCAATTAACAATTCCAAGCCATTATCCATTACACCACCAACAAATCCAAGCTTACAACACCTGGGATTCCCAAGCAGTCACCCATCTAGATACTGACCAGGGTTGACGTTGCTCAACTTTGTTGATCATACAGGAACCAGTGTCTCAATGTAATTTGGCCATAAGTCAACCATTCCAATAAACAATCTAATAGTTTTTGTTAATTTTGTTAATTCTAAAGAACAAAGAAAATGTATAAACTTACTTTCATATGTTTAGGTTTTATTACAATTCTAATGATCACTTTTTAAATCAATAAACATTGACAAGGAGTGAAGGTAGTAAAAATAATAGTGATGTCAAGAGAAAAACTGTTTTTGACACTTTATGTTTTTAAGAGCACAAAGATCCAAGTTTGCCAATAATTTTATTGGCTCTGGTGATGTTTGTTCTCATAGGGAAGATTTGAAATTCTTCAATTGGATCTAGAAACTGGACATTTTTGTGTCTAAGTGTCTGTGGATACACAGGTATGAAAAAATGCTTGATGATAACAGGTGTCTTAAGCACAGGACTTCAATCAGAATAGGAATTTAAATCTTCTTTGACAAGTGTCTCACAGAAAATTTGATATCAAAAATTTAATATTGCATATTCTAAAATTCAATCTAATGTCCAACATGTGCAATTACATGTGTACATATTAACCCTAGAACACTAACCATGGGTATATAGTACCCAGTGCAAATTTTCCTATTTTTAATTACAATTTTCAGTACCTGATTTTCTTACCTAAATAATGTTTTTCAGTTCCTATTAATGTTAATTCAAAGTACAAAGTTTGAAGTGCCTGCATGTAAAATATTTCAAATAAAGATTTATATTTTTTTTTTTTTTTTTTCAAAATTGGGTATGATATACCCATGGTTAGTAGTGCTGTAACTTTAATTGATGGTTAGTATTCTAGGATTAAGGTAAATGGATATTTGGAACAAACAAATTTTGAGAAAATACATTTACCTTTTTTTAAGATTTTCAAATTATTAACAAGAATTTTATATTTACAACATTCTAAAAACTAATAAAATATTTATCGTTTTCCAATTTATAAAGAAATAAATATGAAAAAGATTTTTATTCATAAATTTATAAACATTTACGAAATTATTCAAATATGAGAACCAACTATAAGGAAATCCTTATTATTTGCCATTTTACAAAGTCTGTATCAATTGACAGCCAGTGTTTTGCCAACCATTCCAATAAACAGTCTAATAAATAGTTTTTATTAATTTTAGGTTTTATTACAATTCTAATGATCATTTTTTAAATCAATAAACATTGACAAGGAGTTAAAAGGTAGTTAAAATAATAATGGCGTCATGGATGGGGGTAAGAATGTCCTTTTGACACTCCATTTTATTGTAGGTACATGTTTGTCATATTTTCTTTCTCAAACAATAATAATAATAATAATAAACAGGAAAATAATATGAAACAAAACAACGTGGAGATGAAACCAACAATTGTCCATTTTTATTGGCTCGGAAGAAATCCTAGCTTTCATCTGTAAGATTTGTCTGTAAATTTGGGGAGGGAAGGTTTTGTCCAGTCATTCTCCACTAAATTGGAATCAACAATATCCCTGGGCTTGAACAGTGGAACAAGAGCAATCTGTTATTGTAGATTTAAATAAAATGTTCAGTTTGAAATTCCATGAAGGTTACCTGAATCAACAAATACCTGAAAAAGTGGTTGAAACATTGGGATAAAAACAACCAAGATGAGGATATTTATTTTGAATGTAATTACTGTATCTGTCTATATTTCTGAGATGAGGTATTATGTACATTATTTGGACTGTTGTTCTCATCTTTGTTGCCATATTTATTACAATGTTTCAGCCGTTGTACACTCCTCAAGGGCACATGGCACAGTGGATAAAGGCATTGGTTAGATCCAGTGAAAGGCCCCAAAGAGTGTGAGTTCAATACTTGGTTAAGGCAGTGGAGAACTTTCGGAGGGAAATTAACAGGAGATAACTGACATCCATTAGACATGGCACATGAAACTAGAACAGTCTACCCCAAAGAGCGAAATAAAGGGTTCAGTTCGACATTCCAACCACCTGAAGAAGGCCAGAGCGTACAACGGCCAAAATGTTGTAATAAATATGGCAACAAAGATGAGGACAATGGTCCAAATAATGTAAATAATCATATTTCCATGTTCCATAAATTCATGAAAGATGTCATCATTTATAGCTAACATTATTATGACGTTTGGAAAATGATATCCGATTTTAGAATCAAATTTTATTATTGAATAAATGTATTTAAACAATATTTAGATCAATCAAAATAGGAACTCTGAACATCTATACAGTTCAGCCATCGAGTTACAAGGTTATTTATACCATTATGATAAAACTGTAAAGGTTTGGAAGCCAGGAGATCTTTGAATGCAGTTTCTGCATCTTCTTTGCAACGGAATGTCTTCTGGCTTAAAAGATGTCAAGATGCTTGAAAAAGTGATAATCTGTGGGTGAGGGATCAGGGGAATATGGTGGATGTGGCAAAGTCTTATATTCCCAAGTTGGGAAAGGTATGAATCTTCTTCTCCCCCCAGCTATGGGTAAATAGTAGGATATACCGGGTTCTATAGCATTGGATGGCAACTGGTCTACCGCAGAAAGAAATGGCAATTTAATGTGGTGGTGGGGGGTAAACTGTCTCATCAATCATGTATCGAAAGATACATGATTGCCTAAGCATGTATCATGCATGGTACATAACTGACTGATATTAGAACACTATTAAAAGGTTGATTTGTAATTCAGGCATTATAATCTGAACAACCTAATATTTTTAGACGACTTCAAAATGGACGGTAATTTTGTAATTTGGCTCTACTTATAAGTTATCGAAATCATAAATAGGTCCATCATTATCGTTCTATTATTTTATTTGACAGCACGAGTAAATTTGTTTCTGCAAATGAAACTGAGCCATACAAGAAGCAGATATGTAGACGAAGAGGTAGACAAGCCAACCTTAAAGAAATTTGTGTGGGCAATGCATCTTGCATTTTGCTGTGCTTGTTAAATGTCAGTGCTGTGACGGTGCATCTCTCTTCCTCTAACCCAACCCATCCCCCTCCCCCAGACCAAGAACAAACAAAACTGACAGGATTTTTAAAATTAATACTGCAATGAAGAAAATGTTTACGAATTATTGTTTATCCAGTGTGGAGTGGTATCAATTGCGAGGAAATTTTTAAAGGTTCTCTACTGTAGGATCATATTTCTCTCTCTCTCTCTCTCTCTCTCTCTCTCTATATATATATATATATATATATATATATATATATATATATATTCTGTCTCTCTCACTCTCTATTTCTCTCTCTCTCTCTCTTTCTCACACCCAAATATTAATACAGAAAGGCATGAACCCACACATATTAATGCAGAAAGTAAGACACTTACAATAGTACAGAAAGGAATGAGCACATGCACATTCATCCAGAAAGGAATGTGCACATACATATCAATACTGAAAATAATGCTATATACATACACATAATTCTAAAAACAAGTGAATGCATGCAAGCACATAGGAAGAAATACATACATGTATACATAATGCAAAAAAGAATGCACATACACATTAATATAGACACAAGAATACATGTGCACATACACCTTAATAAAAGACAGAAATGCACATCTGCAGAAAGGAACACACACATTTTGTGTTTCTTTAACATGGAGTCTAATTTTTGTTATTTTTCATAGAAATGCAGACCTTGAAATATCTAAAGGAATGCACACATTCACACATGTTCACACACATATACACTAGATTCTGAATCTGACATTCACTTGTGATCCTGGTTTCGCTCATCAGTACAGGTTGAAGCACGTATTCTACAAGTATATACACATACATTCTTTCTCTAATGTTCACATATTTGTATCTCTCACTTTTTTCTTTTTTTTTTTTCACTCACATGCATACACACAGCTGCAAACAAGGAATCATGCACATCTACATGATAACACATATCTACACATACATGTACACACACAAGTGCATATACCAGATCTTGAGGTAGCAATACTCTTGTGATTCTGGTCTTGCATGCCAGCACTGGTTTAAGTAAGTCTTCCACAAATATTACACACACACACACACACACACACACACACACACACACACACTCTGCATGTAAAAGAAAGAATTGTTATACATTATCAAATAGATATGGACAGATTAGGATAGATAGAAGCATGCTAAAATAAAGGATGACTGAACAAATTAAGTGAAATATGCACAAGTGTGAAGAGAATGATAGATGAACAGACAAACAGGTAGACATATATTTATGAAAAGTAAAGCTATATTGTAACGGACCTGACAGAAATGAACAGACTGGAATACATGAATATGGGTGGATAGATAGATATCGACAGGCCTAGATAGATATAAACAGGCTGAGATAGATAGAGAGATAGATATAAACAGGCTGAGATAGATAGAGAGATAGATATAAACAGGCTGAGATAGATAGAGAGATAGATATAAACAGGCTGAGATAGAGAGAGAGATATAAACAGGCTGAGAGCGATATGAAGAGGCTGAGAGAGATATGAAGAGGCTGAGATAGACAGATAGATATGAAGAGGCTGAGATAGACAGATAGATATGAAGAGGCTGAGATAGACAGATATGAAGAGGCTGAGATAGACAGATAGATATAAAGAGGCTGAGATAGACAGATAGATATGAAGAGGCTGAGGGAGATAGACAGATAGATATGAAGAGGCTGAGAGAGATAGACAGATAGATATGAAGAGGCTGAGAGAGATAGATATGAAGAGGCTGAGATATAGCATAAATGTTTAATGAAATTTGAAAATTTACACCAGAAATTCAATGAATTTAAGAATTGTGCAATAAATTTTTATTTTGTGTTTTTGTTGTGTGAAAATAGTTTTTTATGTTTACATTTGCAATGTGTGTGAATGTGTGTGGCATCAGGATAGAAAATTTGGTTTGAATCAGAAATGAAATTATCTTGTGAATTAGTAAATCATCTGGTTAAACCATGTCCCCAGCTATGGTTAATAGCAAGGCAGAGTGGGTTCTCTAGCTATGGTTGGCAACCCGTCTAGACTCTGAATTCAAAACTAGTATGTAACCCTAGCAGGGTGTTACAACCACGCAAAAGGTTACAGATTTCACAGTTAACTACAGTTTGTGGCTGGGAACTGTGATCCCAACAGAGGTTGAATAATAAAAACAAAAAAGAAATTAGAAAAATAACATCTCCTTCATAGTATTTCTTAGGGTTCCTTGGCAGCGTCCATCTCCTTTCTAAGATACCTGTAATGAGAATCAATCTTTTAAATCTTAATTCCTAGTTCAATTTTACTTAATTGGAATAAGTTAATTATTCTGGGTTAGGTTTTTAATTTGCTCGTTTTTTTTTGGGGGGGGGTCATAAAAAATTGATTTAACTTTCAAGCCCTGAACAAGAAAGCTTTGGCTTTTTAACCCCCCTGCACGAGACGGTCAGTCTTCTCTTTTTTTTTTTTTTTTTTTTTTTTTTTTTTAAATAGCAGTACCTAAGATAAGTAGGTAAAGAGAATTTCTGAAAGTTCAAGGCTCAAAAAACATTGAAAGTGCATTTTGTTTCTTTTCTTACCAAATAAAAGATAGCACAGACAACAACGCCTTCAGACTTAGGCATGGGGGTCTGAACGAAATAAATAGAACCAAAAGTGAACATTTTTCTTGCATCTGTCATTTGCTTTTCTTTTCTTTTTTTTTGTTTTTTTGTTTTAGCCGGAAATGTTCCTGTTTTATTTTGTCTTCCTAATCACCTCACTACTCAGATTCTATCTCTTTCTTTTCTTTTCTTTCTGTTTGCTATTTCAGCCAGCACCAAATCGTAACCACTTAGAAATTGCATCAGTTTAATGTTAGAACTGATGCAAGTATGTCTGTAAATATATAATATTAGGTTGGTGCAAAAATAATTTCGTTTTCTAACATATGTTACTATGTGAGAAAACGAAATTATTTTTGCACCAACCTAATATATATAGGTTTGTACAATTTTTCGTCCCAAACTTAATAAAAACAAAATTTTATCGTGAAAAGTTAAGAGGAAAGACCAAGGTATTTTAAAATTATTTAAAAAAATTTTTTATTCCTTTGTTCCTTTGCAGCAAATTTTAAATTTAGGTTGAAAATCTTGTTTTGTTTTGTTTTTGTTTTTTAGATCAGAGGTTAGGTAATTCGCGGGGTGGGTAACAGATATGAAAAAAATATTTATACCATGACACTCGAAAAGACAGAAATTTCTAAAATAATTTCATTCATTTGTGAATAAGTTCTGAAGGTTTCAATAAAATCTGACAATTACTTGATTTTTGCAAGATTTTCCAAATCAATGTGTTTTTCAACTGAAAAACTATTAGTTTTTCAGTTGGAAAACACATTGATTTCTATTAGTTTTTCAGTTGAAAAACACACTGATTTGGAAAATCTTGCAAAAATCAAGTAATTGTCGGATTTTATTGAAACCTTCAGAACTTATTCACAAATGAATGAAATTATTTTAGAAACGTCTGTCTTTTCGAATGTTATGGTATAAATATATTTTTTTATATCTGTTACCCCCACCCCGAAATCTTTATGCTTTTGGACACATATACATTGGTAGCTGTACTAGTTAAAGAAAGTATGTATCTGTGCTACTATAATAAATATTATTGTACGTACGCTGCTATAAAATTGTCTATGGTAGAATAATTCTGCTTGAGATTATTAAATCGGTAAATAATTTTCTTTTTTTTTTTTTAACACTCATCTGTTTACCTTCATTACGGTACTATTCTGTTTCTCCTCCCCTCTCTTGTTTCCAATCTTTTCTGTTCCTCGTCATCTCTTTCACCTCTCCTTACTCTCCATCTTGTTAAGAATGATGCTTCGTTTACATTTGACACTCAGCCACGCTCTCTTATTACAAAACATCTGCTTTCTTTTCCCCTTTAGAATAAATAAATAACGAAAAAGAAAAAAGAAGAAAGCGTCACTCACCCCTTCACTCTCGTTTTTCTCTTCTTACCCGACAAAATCTTAACCAGGATAAGTACAACCAAAAATAAAGAAATACATAAAAAAAAAAAAAAAAAGGAAAGCAAAAGCACTTAAAGTGTCGTATTTTTGTGCTGATTTCCTCACTTAACGGTGCGTTAACGCTCGCTTTTCTGATGGTGCAGGTACCATCGTTTGGTGAGGGGTCTTTTCGCTGAGTTTAGAGCACTATACTGCGCACGGGCCATGACAATGGTTTGGGCGATTGCCTTTGATCTCCGCGACATTATTGTCGGACGAAGGAAAAACCGGAAAAGAAGAAAAAAAGATTCGGTAAATTTCTATTTCCCTTTCTTTCTTTGCTTGAATAATGTTATATCTGTCATTTGTTTACAAGGCATATTCTTACGAAAGAAGCTGATGAATGATGATGTACTTGTGGATTTTTTTTTTTATATATGGAGAAGAAAGGGGGCTTGTTTTTTCTCTCTTATTTCTCTATCTACTCTCTATCTTGAACTCTTCACATCTCTCTCTCTCTCTCTCTCTCGAACTGTCTATATTTCATTCTGTGCCTATCTTTCTCTCTCATCTCTCTATTATTATCTCTAAATGTCTTTCTCACTCTCTATCATTACTTATTTCTGTTACTATCTCTCTCTTATTATTATTATTATCATCATCTCTATTCACTATCTCTTTATCTATCACTATATTATCTATGTGTACACACGGATAAAAGAGAGATAATTATTATAAAATTCCACTCGTATGTATTATTCATTGTCTCTCCCTAATTCTCTTTGTAATATTTATAATCATTTTTATTAAAGTTCCGCCAGCTTTTAAAAGTGAAACGTTTTAAATTTAGAGATTTATATACGTTTTTGTTCATTATTTTTAATTTTATCATCTTCTTGACGGACTCCGATCCATATTTGATCTTCATCTCCTAGTGGACATTGATGATCTTCATCTCATATATATATAAAAAAAAGTGGACATTGAAGTCAACACCCAGAGACCACAGTGTATTTCATACTAAAACGCAATCCTCAGTCTATATAAATTATTATATCTAATCAATTTATATCTATCGATCTATGAGATTTTTTACCAATCTTTACTTTAAGTCTTTCTTTAGTTTCGTTCTATTTTTCTCCTTCTTGAAATCTTTTTCGTTTCCCTCTCCCCCGCCACTATATCTCTGGCTAAAATCTACCTTTGTGTTCAAAATCTGATTGTACACGTGTTCAAATGCGTGCTTAAACATCAATAATCCACGCGCATGCACGTACACACGTGACTCGGTTGTGTACACGACGCATTAAGAATGTTTTTGGAAGACAAATCCGTTATTATCAGAAAAAAGAATTTCCCTTCGTGTTCTTCCTCCTTCGCGGTTTTCGTTCCTCTTTCTTTAATCTTTCGTGCAGTCATCTTCATTTATTTTTGACTTTCTCTCTCTCTCTCTCTCTCTCTCTCTCTCTCTTTTTTTTTCTTCTTTTTTCACAATTTTCTAGGAATTTTTGTTTCACAGAAGAAAAGTTAGAAAGAAAGAAACCTCTTTCTTTCCACTTTCTGAGAAAGAAGTTGGTTAATAATTCGAAAGTTGACCCCAACTATCACCCCTTAACCTAGGAATAAAGAATGCCTCATACTTTCTACACAGGGTACTTTTGGAGAGAAATTGATTTTTTTTTAAAGATATTGTTACATTTGTATGTAAATAAATAACAAATAACTTTGGTTTGTACAAAGAAAGTAGATCCTTTTTAAAGGTACAAACAGATTATTTAGGTAATACTTAAGAAAATTTTACAACTTTCCTCATGTTCGTAAGGAAAAGTAATTATGCTAGCTAAAGCCATGACTTGCTTTTCAATTTGTTGATATCGACAGAATTTTAAGATGTGAAATGCTTGATGTTTTAATTTTTGCTACAGTTTTTGTCAAATATTTAAAATTTTCTATACCACAAAATAAACCTCACCCTACTGATCAGCAAAATTCGCAAAAAATAGCTTTTTTTGTTGTACAAACCAGTGTTTTTTTAATTTTCACATACAATAGTTTTTAAACAAAAATTCGACCTATCCAAGGAATGGTTTCTTTTCAGAATATAACAATTTTCACTTCAGCCTCGTAAAGGTTATATTGTTAAAAAGCGGTAAATAAAAAATACAAACTAAACACTAAGTCACATTTTAGCTCATAATGCAAATTTGAAAACTTGTTTGACAGCACTAAAGGATCTTGAAAGAAAAATTAAAAGAATAATTTTTTATGACAGTATTTGATTTATCATTTAACTGTTAAAAGAAAATAAGTTATGTTCAATAATTTCCCAAAAAACGGTATATAGCTTGATGAAAAATGGCCTCAAACTTAATTAGGTATCACCAAAAAATATGTCCAGTATATCGCTAAAAAAACGCACCCTGATGAAAAAAAAAGCCCCAAACTTGATTAAAAATTTTTTTGCATTGTCTAGACTCTAGAATCTAGATGTTTGTCATTATTTAGAGGAAAGACCAAAGTATTTTTTTGAGTATTTTCTCAATTTTTTAATCCTTTCTAGCATGTCCTAAATTTTACCTAAAAAATCTTTTTTTCTTTTTCTTTTTTTTCTTTTTCTTTTTTTTCTTTTTCTTTTTTTTCTTTTTCTTTTTTTTCTTTTTCTTTTTTTTCTTTTTCTTTTTTTTCTTTTTCTTTTTTTGTCATCAGAATTGAGGTAAAACGGTAAAAATCCATCATTATTGACAGTTTTATAAACAAGTTTCCCATTTAAAAATCTTGTAAAATTCAATTATACTTTATGCAAAAGTTATTTTAGGAAAATTAGAAAATAAGTTGAAAGAAACATTATTTACTTTTTCATCAAAATTTTTTTTAAAAAGACATTTCCAACTTAAAAACAAATTTTTAGCGTAAAAAAGTTTTTCATTAATAAGAGAAAAAAAAACAAAGTATTTTTTTAAATTATTTTTTAAATTTTTTATTCCTTTTTAGCACGTTTGAAATTTTAGTTGAAAATCTTCACTTTTTTTAAAAAAAATTTTAAGTCAGAGGTCGCGGAATATTTAAAAATTTAGCACTATTTTTTAGCGGTTTTTTTCAGTTGAAAAACATTAATTTGGAAATTCTTGCAAAAATCAAATAATTGTCGGATTTTAATGAAACTTTCAGAACTTATCAAAAAATGAATTAAATTATTTTAGAAATGTTTCTCTTTTAGTCATGGTAAAAATAGTTTTTTTTTTTGTTTTTTTTTTGTTTTTTTTGTTTTTTAATCTGTTACCCCCCCCTTGCTTAATTTTATGAAAACTCGAATATGTGTCAGTAATTTAAAAATGTAGAAGACTTTGAAGAATATAAATCATCATGTTTTTGTTTTGTTTTTTTGTAAATTAAGGAGCGCTTCTACCCAAACTTTATCTTTGAATTGTAAAATACAAAACCCAATAAAACTAATTATTTAATTTAAAAAAGCGTTTAATGTTTTTTTTTTATGAATAAGGACATTATTGCCTGAAGCGAAAATATTTTTTCGATGAAGAATGAATTTTTACTAGAATTGTTCTTTTTTTTTTTTTTTCAATTTTAAATACAAAATGTTAAAGCTGCTAAATTTTACAATTAAGTTTGAATATGTGTAATTTTATTATTAAAAGATCTATTTTTCCAGATCTTACATTTGAAAGCGAAGCATTTGTATTTTTATAATAATTTTTTTTTTTTTAATATGCCAAAAAATGTAAAAACGTTTCCGATTTGATATCGTCACATTATTTTTATCAATATGAAATCAATTACATCTTAAATTCAGGAGAGGAGAAGATGAAATGAATTAATAATGTGAGATTATCAAATGTTCAGTACATTTTTCTAAGATATTTTTATTTTAATCTTACTTTCTCCATTTAAAAGTAAGATGAGAAATTGACCCGGACGGAATGATTTTCAACCAGCCATCAGTGATTAGAAAATAAAACTTTTGGGGCAGAAATTTTCTATGTCGAACCAACAAATGTCAAAAAGCATATTCATTCATCATTGTTTCTTTACTGGTTTTCTTTTTAGACATTTTTAAATCGTTATCTGACTGACTGAATCTTGTTAAGTTAATTTCTTTAACTGCCGTACCTCAAGATTTCGATAAAGAAAAATCAACAAAAAATGTATTCATTTATTTTATTGTTGTCATTTTAAAAAAAAAACAAAAAAAAAACATGCATTTATGAAAATATGAAAATGATTGATTTCTTAATTTTTTCTACAATCTCGGTCGGGAAACACTAATTTTAAAATAAATATATTTTAAAATTTTATTCATGATCGGGCTAAATTTTAATTGTAAAATCGTAAGCTGCATCATATTTATTTATAGATTTTACTTTTTACGGATATGTATTATTTTTTTTAAATCCTTGAAAGCACTTCATTCAGTGATGAAGCCTCCTTCGTAGAAATCTTCTCTTCTCTGAGAGCAGATGTTTCTTCGTTTCATTGTAAAAAATGATTTTCAGATGAAAACAACTAGGAATTTGTTGACTTACGTGTGATAAAAATAAAGTGTTTTTCTTAATGATCCTCCTAACGAAATCATGGGCTGTTCCAGGCGCTGTAATAAATAAACTGTGAATTTGGGCTGGAGGTATGGTATATCGATAAAAAAAAATCTTTCAGTTGTTGATCGATAGCTAATCATGAATAGTGAACAAGTTGAAATAGGTTCAATTCAAATTCAAAGTGTTGTTGAAATATTCCCGAACCGACTGATTGATTCGTTTTCTACAGCTTATCAACTCTTTTGCAGGTTATTTAAAGCCAGAAAACACCTTATTTACATTATTCGAACTATTGTCATCATCTTTGTCGCCATACAACGTTTTGGCCGTCGTACGCTCCAGCCTTCTTCAGGTGATTGGAATGTCGAACTGGACCCTTTATTTCGCTCACTGGGGTAGACTGTTCTAGTTCCACGTGCCATGTTTTAATGGATGTCAGTTGTCAGTTATCTCCTGTTAATTCCCCTCTCCAAGTTTTCCACTGCCTTAACCGGGTATTGAACTCTCACTCTTTGGGTCCTGTAACTGGATCTAACTAACGCCTTTATCCACTGTGCCATGTGTCCTTAAGGGTTCAGTTCGACATTCCAACCACCTGAAGAAGGCCGGAGCGTACGACGGCCGAAACGCTGTAATAAACATGGTGACAAAAAATGAGGACAATAGTCCGAATAATGTAAATAGTGTACTGTACATAATACCTCATCTCAGAAATATAGACTGATACAGAAAACAGAACACCTTTATGTAATAATTTTTTTCTGATATATAATGATTTGAGATACAAGTTTTATGAATTAATCCATAGCTGTGGAGAGAAGTAGTGGATTTATACCTTTCCCAAGGCTATTTGCACATAAGTGAATGAATGATATCGATGCCAACCAGAATTGAAACTCGGCTCTTCGATTACCATTTCTGTGCCCTTATCCATACACCATCCGCACATCCGCACGTGGTATTCCCAGGCTTGACGTTGCTTAACTTCGGTGATCGTACGGGAACCGATATTTTAACGTGATATGACCGTAAGCACGGCCCGAAATTTCTGGTGTTTGATCAAATTTTAGAAAGTCTGACTGATAATTTTTCAGCTTACATGCCAACACATAAGCTGGAAAGAACAAATAGACGACGTTCATTTCCATTACAATTTTATTGCGTTTAAAACTTTATTTTTATCTTGCTTTTTAAAATAATGAATTTTATTCATTTTCATGGTTTTCCTTTTTAACTTTAAAAAAAATTCTTTCCTTTTAAGTTTTAAAATAATGAAATCCATCTTCTTCACGTTTTTTTTTTTTTTTTTTTTTTTTTGTAGGGGGTGGGGTTGCTATCTCGGGTGATCATTGGTGATATTAATTTGTTTCATTGAAAGAGCCTTTGCAATAATTTTTCACAGCATTTTTTTTCTATTTTTTTTCATTCCTGTTTAAACGATCATGTCTCTCCATACATCCCCCCTTTTTATTATCTTGGAATCACCAAGTGATCTTAGTAAAGATCTTCTGCACGGTTTTGAATTAAGAGTAGCCTTCTCCTTGACTGGCTGTCACTCAAGGCTTGAGGGCCCAATCTACCCTAGTTGTACGTCCACTGAATTTTCGATACCTAAGGTTTAAAATAAATTTAAAAAAATGAAAAAGCATTCTTAAAGATTCGATTTTAGCTTAAATTGAAAGCTAACTGATCCGATTTACTATTTCCAGTAAGTAAAATATCCTGGTGTATTTCAAATAAAAATTATATAGATTGGAATCTCGACTTCTTTGGCCGATTTCAGAAAATATTTTTTAAAAGCGGCCATTTTCTTAATTTGAAGAAATTTGTAAACAAAACAAAATTATCGGTTTTAAAAATCTTCCAAAAATAAAATATATATTTGTGACATGTTATTTGAGTAAAATTAACAAATTTAAAGTTAAATTTGATTTGAAATAAATATTACTTACTTTTATGGCATAAAAAAGTAATATACAAGCATTTCTTAACGACAGGTCCTAGTCAAGATATCGGCCAATATTGCAATGGAACTGAACGCAGGGAGAATAGTTGATCCATATCTTTCCCTTGGAAGAGAATATAAACAAGTTCGGTCGAAAATCAGACTCATGAAACCCTTTGCGCACCTTCATGAGATTGCTAAAAAAAAGATCATAGTATGATGAAAAAGACATCAAACTTGACGAAAACAAAATTTTATCGTCTAAATGTTTGTCATCATTAAGAGGAAAGACCAAAGTTTTTAATTATTTAAAAAAAAATATTCCTTCTTTTTAGAACATTTTAAATTTTGATTTAAAAAACAAAACAAAAAAAAACTTGTTTCTCTTTGTATCACCGGAACTAGTAAAATAACATAATTTGGAAAATCTTGCAAAAATAAAAATAATTCTCGGATGTTAATGAAACTTTCAGAAACTCTTCACAGATGATCGAAATTATTATAAATGTTTTTTTTTTTTTGTTTTTTTTTTTAAGTCATGGCAATTTTTTTTTTATATTACCCCCCCCCCCGCAACTAATTTTATGGAAACTCTAGAAATTCAATATCATTCAGTTTAGTGATTATATTAATTAAAAGCAAAGGCTTTGAGGAAACAAATCATGTATTTTTTTTCTAATTGTACCCCACCAAACACACACACCTGAAAATCAGCTCTGAATTGCAACATACAAAATTCAATAAAACAAAGATATTATTTAATTTCAAATGCTTTTAATTGTTTTTATGAATATGGACAATATTTTCTGAAAGCAAAAAGCTTTTTCGATAAAAAATGAATTTTTAATACAATTATTTGTTATTTCTTTAATTATTTTAGATTTTTACATTTAAGTTGTTGAAAGCCGCATTCAGTTTCGTAAATGTTCTTATGAGATAGAATTTTTTTTTTTTTTACTGCATTGTAATTTGTATCGCTTTGACCAATCAGAAGGCCCGCAGTAATTAAGAAATGTAATTTTGTGTTCATAATACGGCTGTAATTATAAAGTACGGAAGACCAGCAAGAATACAATTAAGTCGCGTTATTTGGGTTAAGCATTGTTCTCCGCTGTTAAGACCTTTATTTTTGCGAAACACGTTAATTTGACTTTTCAATTTCAACTGAGAAGTGTACCTACAAGTATCAGTATCATTTTATGAAATTTATATGATCTTATTTTTATATTAATCTCAGTTATGACATTTTTTCATAAATGAAATATCAAAATTAATAATAAAATGAATGGAAATACAAATAACACAATAAAATCTAATAAATGTACATACAATTATTGTATTTTATGTACACTTCTGATAAAATTTCATAAAAAAGGTACCTATAAATTAGATACCTTTCTTATGAAATTTAATCTCACTCTCAACAGTCTTAGTTAAATTTTTTTTTATATTTTTCATAAAGCATCATAAACGAAAAGGTGAAAGCTAAGTACAAAAAAAAAAAAATTAGAGCGCTGAAAGTTTTCCTTAAAAATAACAAGGTAAATAATTTGTTCACTTAAATCTAAATAATTATGTCACTTCTGTCGTTCTGTACGATAACTTTTCCTCACGTAAGCTGTCAATACGTGATGTCATCTGTCAAGTGTCGCGAAATGTTATGACCTAATTTGTTTTATTTTTAAACTACCTGTTTTCGGTGCAGAAACTAAGTAATGCTTGTTTCAAAATATTTTAAATAAAAAGTTTATAATTTCGAATTTTCTTAAAATTAGTCATGAAAAAATTATAATTGATTTTTAAAAGAATTTGAAACTGAGATTTTCATTTTTTTTATAAAATGTAAAAATGGTTGACATGATTATCTATCAATTTTGCTGAATCAAAAAAAAAAAAAAAGATTTTGGACGAAAATTTAGGACGTGCTAGGAACGATTTAAAAATGTAAAAAAAAAAATACCCCCCAAATACTTTGATCTTTCCTCTTAATAATAACATAAACATTTAGACGATAAAATTTTGTTTTCGTCAAGTTTGGCGTCTTTCATCATGTTATGCTCTTTTTTTAGCGATCTCATGAAGGTACCTATATATATATATATATATATATATATATATATATATATATATATATAGTGTAACCCGGATATAAGAGAGTTTCAGGATAATAATTATCTTATATCCGGGTTTCTCTTATATCCAGGTTTGGTCTATTTTGTTTAGGTAAGTATGGCTCTAATTTGGGACCAGATAAAATCTCTCTTATATCCGGGTTACACTATACACACACTAGCAGTATAACCCGTCTTCGGCCGGGTGTTTCATTACTGGGAATTTTTGCCGTTCAATTGGAGCAGTTTAAGTCTAAAGTCAGCCCACCCGAAAATCAATATTAGTAACAACAATTGGGTGTAACTAAAAAACACATCTCCAAATGAGGTGGGGTAACAATTTGAATGTGGAACGGCCCTGAAAAGGGCCGTTTTTGCGTTCCCAATCTTGCAAGGAAGGAACCTCTTCCATGGACCACCATCATAATAATAATATACGATAATTTTTATTTACAGTATAATTTTTTTTAATAATTCTATCTTTTGCGTTAGATTTCAACTCTAAATTGATTGGACGCTGTTTTTTACAGACTTTAAATTTTGCCTTTGATTTTTGCGCAAAGTGTAAAAAATCAGTTTTTTCGACTTTCCACCTACAAGGTTGTCATTTTTTTTCCCAGAGAATTTGGACTCAAAACCGACACTGAAGAATTGTCTATCAAACAAAAAAAAATAAATAAAATAAAATAATCGAAATCTGATGAAAACTCTGGAAACGCGTAAAAACAACACCCGATCACACACACACATTTTATATGGCACTGATATTCAGAGAACTTAAAGCTGGTACAATACATGGTTACTTATTTTACTGCATAATTGTTGCCACGTAACGCAAACAATAGTCAATTCATTATTTATTTAAACAAATTAGATGTAAATAATCAAGTGCATTTTTATAGCTATTTATTGCCAACTAAAACTTTTTACAGTTACATAAGTAGCGAAGTAATTTTTCTAAGTAATGCAGTTAATCGAAATAAGTGCTCCCTAATTGGTTGCGTTTTTTAATACGTAATTTATTATGTACTAAGTAGGAGTTGCTTCCCCTGAATCTTATTTCTTTAATTTATCGACCTCAAATGAAAGATACTTTTTATTAACCCAATTTGATGCATTTGAATTTTTTTCTATCCTTTTCAACTTCATCCATTTTCCTTCTTTTTTAAAAATTTTGTAATCGTAAATATTTTTATTCTTGTCCTCTCAGTAACCCTTTTGCGTCTTAGCGGCATTATCGCCTTGCTTGAAGGGAAATGAGGAAAAAATTAAAAAAAAGAGTTGTTAGCCATGACTTATTATGTACACTGATTGTAAATATACGCCTAACCAGTCGATGTAAGGGAGGATGTTAAAGTGATTCACTTCATTTTAATGAAAGATTTAACATCCCAGCTTGAAAAAGTCACTTTCTCTTTCCTTCAAGTCAATTTAGAGATTATTGGAGTGATCCGATCTTTTTGTTCTTTAAATAAATTAAATACCTATATACCTGAGGGTCAGAGTAATTCTTTCAACTTCTATAATGTCTTATAAGAAAATGAACTGCTTTTTTTGTTTTCATTATGAATAAAACCAGACAACATGTTATCGATATTTTTTGTTATTGATTTCACCCCAGAAACGAAATCACGAAATCCGGTCGAGATTAAAACGAGATCAGAAAGAAAGATCATGAACATTTATGCAATATGTTAGTAACGTCTGATACGACCAAAATTTGTTTATTCACTTCTGGGTTTCATCAAACAAAAAATTAACGTCGGTCGTCAGAGGGTATGTGGTTTCGGGTATTTCCTTCGAATGTCCGATCATGTGAGAGAAGTTTATATAACTTCTAGTCATCGAGTTGTCTTTTTTTGTATCTCCTAATTTCTGCTGTGTTCACTTCCAGTTTAACTCTGTGCATCCACCGACATCCTTTGAGGTCCAATTTTGCACTTGGTGTCTATGAGGATACCTTCTAGATCAGGGCTCGCGGGCCAAAAAGCTATGCAGTGTCTCGAAGGAGGTCTATGATATCAGATGTGCTATATAATAAATTGTCTCAGTCTCAGAACGCCCCGTCCAGAAGGCTGCCTTGTTCTGGAGGTTTTATAAAATAATACAGTTAATGTTATATTGTTTAAACAAGGTTCCTTATTTTACTGCAATGATAACAACTAACTCAATCAACAAAGAATGCAAATTCGTTACTACAAACGAAATATAGTTAGAAATGGCGAATTATTTAATGAGACATCTGTTTCTGCTTATTGTTCGATAACTTCTCCACATCAGGTGAAATATTTATTAGTGACAGTAGCAAAACATCATCCAGATGGTTATCACCCAACTTTATTCTTAAACGACTTTAAGTATATATCATTTTCGAAAGAAGTTGTTTACAAGCATATGTACACCCAAATAATGATACCGCCATTTTCGCATTATTCAATAATAAGCTTTTATATTTTATCTCTTTACAAAACGTATTTCTTGTAGAAGTCAGCAGTAGATTCGGAATTAAATTTTGATTTAAAATATTCGTTCACTATTTACATTATTCGGACTATTGTCCTCATTTTTGTCGCCATATTTATTACAACGTTTCGACTGTTGTATGCTCCGGCCTTCTTCAGGTGGTTGAAATGTCGTACTGAACCCTTTATTTCGCTCACTGAGCCAACCAAGCATAGAAATGACAATATGGGAACCAGTAATAAGGAGTGCCAGAGAAAAGCGATATTAACAACAAAAATTGCAATATGAACTCTGGTAAAAAAGAATGCTGCAAGGCCTCTGATCAGGAGGTTTTGAGGAGCGTGGAAGCACCTCTTAATTGCTGGTGTTCCCAGGTCCACCCTGACCCGGAGTGGTAGTACCTGTTAGGGTCCCAGCTATGGTCAAAGTTAACCCCGAAACTGAGGTAAAAATGGGTTTTAATACCAGGAATACTTTGTAAAAAAAATAAAAAAATAAAAAATAATTTATCATCAATACATTTTTAAAGGAAGAAATTATTACCAGAAATAGATTTTTGACAAAACAAAATATTACCAGCAATAAAAACTTTGTCGGCATTAAATAACCCATTGAGGTTGATATACCGTAAAAGTAAAAGACAACAAACCAAACCAAATCCCCCATTCTCACGAGTCGAGGAAAATGAAGTGTTAGTGTTACAGTTTGAGTTACACATTAAACAATTTGATTGAAGCCGAGGACGATGACTTGTGTTTAAATTCTACAGATGACAAAGCCTCTTCTAAAGGACATACAATGTTATTGTTAAATGTAGTATGTGATTGGAAAATGCATGAAAATTAAACCAATCTATAAAGAAATCAATGCTAGCATCGAATTATCGACTTAAGACAGAATTATGAAATGGAATGTAACGAAAGTTACTGAACGTTGTTTAGAGTCAATAATAAATTAATTAATATTAATGCGTTATGACAGCATGTGTAAGAAATGCCTAACAGTATTATGAAAATATATTATACCTTGACTGGCGGGCGGGCCCCTAAATACGGGGTCGGAACCTTTTGCTAACTATGTACCGACTTAGGGTTTTAAAAATCATTCAGTGTGCCAACAGCATACGTATTTTTATATACAAGTCAAGGTCAATAATACACCTGTTAGTGATAAATTTAGTAATAGTTTAGTATAAAATTGAAACCGCTAAAAATATCTTTGCGTTGTAGTAAAGTAGCTATATATTGGTTCTTCGTGATCTCATTTGCGGCTGCTGCGTGCCATTAGAAATTGCTTGGCGTGCCATGTGTGGCACGCGTGCCGTAGGTTGCCGGTCTCTGCCTCAGATTTTAGCCTGCTAAGCCTAGGTAAAAAATAAAAATCCGACACTGTTAGGTTCCAACAGCGAGTCGTAAGCTCACCCGTTTTAGAGGCGAAACATTCAGCTGCAAAAATTGTCGATTTTATTTTTATTGATATTCTGAAGTGTTTCGATGACCTTTCTTTTTCTTTTTATCATGAAATTAAATATTTTCCACGTAATTATTATTCCGTATTTTGACATGAAAATTATTTATAATGCGGAATGTGAACTCATCAGAAAGTAAAAAAAAAGGCTTTGTTGGTGTGGGTGGTGTCTTCACTTCTCTCCTGACGCATTCCTAAAAAATCATAAATTTTATTGCTTTTTTAGTTTTACATTACAATAAAAGTTCCATAGATTCTGTTATCAACCATATATCACACCGAAATGGCTTATATCAGCAGAGGGTATCTCCCAGACGAGGCTCTGCCGAAGGACAGTCTCGTCTCGGGAAACTGACTCCGTTTTTACGTGGTCTTTAGGGAATTTTTGGATACCCCACTTGTGCCACATCTTGCTGCGTGGGGCAGCGGGTAAATAAATATATCACAGTCACACCGAAAAAGAAAACGTAGTAATTTATTTACCAATAAATTTTATAATTCACACTTTTTTACCTTTTAACTTTTCTTTCTTTTACCTTTTTTTTTTTTAAGAATTATCATCCAAGTCTAAAAGTCCACCAAATTCTTCACCTCTATTTGTATCGTTTAACTTGTTTATTTTCGAGCACCGCCAGAACCATGACAATTTATTATCGAGACTATAGGCTTATCCCCGGGAGAGGGGCATGTTCCTCACATACGGGCGGCACCTCTGTTGTTGCTCTTGAATAGGAAGATGATGGTCAGTTCCTGATGCATGGAAGTATCCTAAAAAGGAAAATGCAGAGGAAGACAAAGCAATTTTTGTATCGACTCAGACCCATATGAATGGCCTTTTTGATCTCTACTCCAAAGTATGTGCGTAGCGAAGACAGGACCGGATTTAAATTTTAAGAGACCTCTGGGCTAATTAGAATTTGCCCCTACTTCATTCCCACACCATTTTACACCGTGTCTATATATAAAAAAAATGCTATATTTTAGTTTTTTATGATACTTTTTTGTTGTAAAACATGAAACACTTCAACTAAAGTTTTTAAAGATATTTTTTTGCAACTTATCAGCAAGTTAATGATTTTTTTTTAATCTGAACTTCATTCTCAGGCCCTTTATCTGAACTTCATTTCACGCCCTTCATTCTATATACCCCTACAGGGTGTATCTAGAAAATGAAGGGCCTAAAAATTACACTGAAATTCTAGTGTTCAAACTCAAAGTCACTTGCAAAGTGTCCGAAAAAATGCGAGAAGGAAAATTCTGACTTGCTATTCTAGATCACAGTTGAAAAGAATTGTTTCAAATTACTTCAAGTTCAAAGGGGTTAAATCTGAAAATAAACAAATCTCCTCTATTCTTGTATTTAAGTTTTATCAGAGGCCCAAGATTAGAGGGGCCTTACGGGCTCCTGGGCTGCAGCACATAACTAACTAGAACTAGAGAGAGACAATATAAATTTGACACTGGTTGGAGAGCACTTAGCACACATTAAAAACCGAGATGGTATGAAATTTGCTGTAAAGGTTAATAATCCTCTCTCCGTCCCACTCAACGGCCGAATTAAAAAAAGAATAAACATTTTTAAATTAAAGCATTGAACTTCTATGATACTTGGCTGTAATCATCAAGTGTATCTAAAAAAAAAAACAAAAAAAAAAAACGTTTCTTTGAAAACTAAAAGTAAATTTAGTTTCAAACACGAAATATAGTCACTTTATTTTTCTTTTTTAAATGTTTCATTTCAGTTCAATCTATTTTTTAGGGTTTTTTTTATTAACTCAAGAGGTGGAATTTTTTTTTCTTTTTGGAAACATTTCCACACCTAATAAATAGCGATTGCCTTTTCAGTATTCCATTTTCCCTTTCTCCATCTCATTAAGAATAAATGGCCAAGTATTATGCATATCTTTCTGTTTTTTTATGATCTCTTATTTAGATCTCGTAGTTATCTCCCTTTTGTTTATATTTTCGCCATACAATGCACGTTAATTATATATTCATTAGAGATTAATCATCGAATTTGGCTAAAAAGCTTGCACAATGCAACAATAATTAAAAATGCACCATGTATATCCTAAAGAAAGATCTAATTAATTAATGAGATAGCAATAGTAATTAATTATATTTCTGATGTATTTCATCAAACAAATCCGGAGTAAAAAAATTTTTTTTTTTTTTTTTTTTTAAGTTCACTAATTTTTACTAAGAAATGGTCATTTTTTTCCCGGTAAATTTGCAGTATAAACAGCAAAAGCCCCCGGTATTGAGAATTTAACATTCTGGTGTGAAATTGTCTGGTTATTTAAAAAATAACATTAAATTTTAATGTTTAAAATGATTAACATTGCGCTCGATACCGTTTTCGATTTATCGTCAATGGAAGTTCGATCTTTTTCGCGTTGTCGGGTTGCCATTACCGGCGTTGTTTACATACGTTTTCAAAAACTAGTCGTAATATGCGGAAGCTTACTTAACGGCCTTTTTACAGCTTTTCGTATCTTACTCGTCTTGATTAGTACGCGATTTTCGTGGATGTTATTTTACAATGCGCTTATTTATTTATTTATTTATTTTTTTAAATTGAAGCTTTAAATGAATGAATAGTATTTTTTTTTCTTTATTGTCCTTTATAAATTTGCTTATATAGCTAATGAAACAGAATCTCTCCATAAAAAATGTAATTTTTGAAGCTTTAAAAATTCAAGAAAATTTCATGACACATAAAAAAACATCGTTGTAAAAAAAGAAAAATTCTTTTTTTTTTTTTTTTTTTTTTTAACTTTTCAGGCACGTAATTTTT
The DNA here is from genome assembly GCA_963932145.1 of Acanthosepion lycidas. Classification (NCBI taxonomy): domain Eukaryota; kingdom Metazoa; phylum Mollusca; class Cephalopoda; order Sepiida; family Sepiidae; genus Acanthosepion; species Acanthosepion lycidas. The sequence continues at coordinate 53,190,821 of OZ010613.1, read as the reverse complement.
ATTTTATTTTATTTTAATTGTCAGATTTTACGTTTTATTGCGCATTCATTTCAAACTTCGCGCATTGCGCTGTAATCAAGAGAAGCGAACCTTCCGCGCCGCATGACAACTCTAGTCAAACGTATGTAAACAACGCCACGAATGTGTACGCGACGAAAAAGAAACCAAACATACATTGTCCATAACTTCTCTAGACAGTAATCTAGCGCCATGTTTTAATGTTATTTTCGAAATAACCAGGCAATTTCACACCAGAGTGGTACATTCTCAATACCGGACTTCCGACAATATGCGTATTATTAATACTTGCTCAAATAGTAACCACCAAATAGTAATCCGTAGTGATCACTTAGACGTCATGTTAAGTCCCCATATATACATTTGCTTTACCATCACGTGATCTACTAATTCAAAATGGGATCGCCTGTGTTTGCTCTCTGGTGATATATACGTTCAATCTCCTGTGTCGGCAGTGACACTTTATAATAAAGTTTATTCCTATATAACAAATTCGAATACACAAAAATGAAAGAAAATTAGCAAGGACATTTGAAGAATGAGAACTTTTTAGCTTTTTGAAAGAAAACAGGTTAAAATTGCACAACAAAGAAATTCTAAAGATTGTTGCTGCAAAAAAACACATGCGAAATTATGTCATTTACAAAATTTTACATTATTAAAATTTTTAACTCATATTTAGTAAGAAATAACACCATTTTGTTATAGACAACATAGATGTTAAAAACACTATTAGATTGCTTGTTTACAAGAATAATTTTATATTTACAAGATTATAAAAATATGTAAACCAATTATAATGAAATAATGAAATATTTATTATATTAGCAACTTCATAAAGAAATATGAAAATATACTAGCAATAAATTTTTGAAAATATATATATATATATATATATATATATATATATATATATATATATTACCAGCAATACATTTTAGAAAAAAATATTAGTAGCAATACATTTTTGAAGAAAAAAATATTACCAGCAATAAAAATCCTGTTGGCATGAACTTGAGTTTGATATGCTGTAAAATTAAACAAACCAAACCAAACATAAAAGGAAATTCTTTTATTCATAAATTTAAAAAAATGTCTGTAAACAAGAAAATTTAAATAAATGCATTTTCTGCATATTTCTTTCATTTGCTTTTGCCACATAAATTGACTAAAACAGGTTGAGAGCATCTCTTCCTCTTACATATTTTGATAATTTTTTTAAATAAATATTTGAATAAAATGATTTATTTTCAAATTTCTTTCTTTACTAGCTTAAAAATTAAAATGATAATTCTTCTGTTGCCATGTAAAGGCAATTTGAAGTACATAGAGCCTTACTTTCTGTACAAACAATTATTTTTATTTCATTTTTATTTCTTTGTTGGATTTTGCAATTAATTTTGATTATTCCCAAATTTATTTCCAAGTTTTAAAAATTTTTGTACAAAAAAATTTGTTGCAAAAAATCATATACAAAAATTGTCAAAAACAATTGTAGTAATGAAAATTTGGAAATCAAAAATTTCAGCATTGCTGGTCCAGATCTGGCTTGGAATGTTTGTAATTTACTGATGAAGTCGGCTTGATTCCAAAGTGTTATAATATGTTGGATTACAGCCACTAGGTGTAGAGCTGAAAGTGTGACACACTGACACTTGCATTTATTATAGAGAAGATGAGCTATTGAAAGTTGAGTGTTGCGTCCCTTTAATTGAAAAAGTGTGATACAGTGACACATTGACATTGGCATTTATTATATAGATAAAATGGTAAATAATAAATCTTTATAAAAGGTAAATAATAAATATCACATTTTACTTGGTTCACATTATTTTATAATCTTGTAAATAAACATAGCTGTGTATACAGTAATAGTGGTGTCGAGGGAATAACCGTCTTTTTGTTTAGCGTCATCCTCTCTTAAAAACAGCAAACTGCAGAAGTGAGGATAATCCAGAAAAAATAGGGGATTACTTTTAATAGTAAGAAAACAATATAAAACTGATCCCCCATTTTATATACATGTCAGACTTGCTTATTAGTTTCATTATCTTTCTTTCTTTTTTTTTTAATTTTTTTCTTTTTTCTTTTTTTTTTGTCATACCCTTGCCTTTTGTAATCATAGTGGGGATCTGATTACAGAAGCCACAAGCCACACTGAATTTCCTCCATAACAATCTCTCAGTGGCAGCTATCAGCCATTCTGGTATAGTTGTATGCTTATTAGTTTATCCATTGTTTATTATCTACAAGCATATTTTAGGAGTTACCTTTTTCTCATATATATATATATATATAGGTAACTATACTCGTCTCGAAAAACCTTCGAATTTTTGATTTGCCAACAATCAAATCAATCTCGAAGGGAAAAAAGGTTTTAAAAAAAAAGAAAGAGCCAGGAACATGAAAGTCTGTCGAAAAAATCGCACAGATACAGGTTCAAAGCCCAAAGAAAAAACCCTGACACGACGATACGCTTAGGTGAAACCTGGGTAGGTTTGTCTGGCTCACTAGGTTTGACTAATATATATATATATATATATATATATATATATATATATATATATATATATATAACTAAAACTCCTCTCTGTTAAGTTTTAATCTCCCACCTTCTCTCGTCTGTTACCCCTCTTTTTAGCTCTAACATTCGTCTTACACTCTCTCTAAATTCTTTTTTTATTTCCAGAGTTGATTTTTTCTGTTTTTTTTTTTTTTGAATTTGTAGGTCTGATGAATTGGATCGTATTTACGATTCCAATGGAATAAATTATGACCATGGAATATTAGTGTTTAAGCCTTTTTATTATATCCTTACTCTGTCCTGGACATTGAGTTCTACCTGGATTCTATCCTCTTGGAATTTTTTATTAAAAAAATATACATGTATGTATAATTTATTATAAATTGATTTAAAATATGTTTTTTTGCTACACAGTTCTAACCATGTTTCAAAAATGGAAGCTAAAAGCTACGAATCTGCGTGTTTTTCAATGAAATCTAACATAAAAAATAAAAAAATCTTTTAAATATACAAATGGAAAAAAATGCAATTAGAATTTTTGCCGTTAACAATAAAATTTAAAAAAATTTAGACGACATGGATTTAATGGATGTTAGATTTCATTGAAAAATACATCCCTACCCTCTACCAAAACATAACTAATAACTGATACATCAAAATACAGACATAATGAACACGCAGACACCCCTTGTCTGGTGGAAGTGTATTTATCTGTAATCTTGGAAACGTAAATTATGATTTTAGCTGTGTCTTTAAAACCCAGTAATTTTAAAAGTTACTCCAAAATTCGCTTGAGAATGAAATGGAACTAACGTCTTTAATTTAATTACTAAATTAAATTCGTAGCTTTTAGCTTCCATTTTTGAAACATGGTTAGAACTGTGTAGCGAAAAAAACATACTTTAAATCAATTGATTTATAATATTAATGCTCTGTAAATTTACATTGAGCACTATTAGGTTGGTGCAAAAATAATGACGTAATAATGTCGTTTTTTGGTGTAAAAAAATACGTCAAAAAACGACATTATTACGTCATTATTTTTGCACCAACCTAATATTTTGTAAAAATAAAAATATCTATAAGAACACCGGATTATATATCTTACTGTTCTTTCTTTTTATTTATATATATATATATATATATATATATATATATAAACTTCACTATATACAAAAAAACCACAAGTAAAAATTTGTCTTAATTATAAATGTCTACAGATATAAAGTGGGCTTTTTTATCCATTAATTTTTTTGACTTTTCTAACCCAAAACTTAAAAAGTTAAAAAACAGTGCCATGTCGAGTTAACATAATTATTGGCCACAAATGGCTACAATTGAAAGAAAAGAAGCAAATGAAAAAAAAAGAACCTAAGGAGTGAGTCGGTGGATGGGGGATAAGAAAAGGACAATTGATCACAGCACCTTACACGTATGCACATCTGTGCAGGCAGTCACACATGTGTGAATGCACATCCACACAGATGAGTACATGACTGTACGCATGCAAACACACACACAATCACAAACAATATGGAAAAAAATTACACTACTAGCAAATGCATAAAACTGAAAAATATAAACCGTCAGTTACTGATACCCACCGAAACTCTGGAGTTGGGATGCTGAAGGTAACATCAATCAGCTATATATATATATATATATATATATATATATATATATATATATATATATATACATACACAGTGGGGGAAATAAATATTCGTACACTTGAAAAATTGTATTTTTATAAATGTAAAAGCCTTAAATAAAACAAATCTCTGCACATTTTATGTATAAAGACACATACTATTAAAAATAATAATAAATTTAATTAATTGTTATTCTAACAGAAATTAATGCATCTTTTTAATTCTAACTGGTGAAAAAAGTATTCATACAAATCAATTATTAGAATAAAATAATTATGAAAAAAGTATATTCTAGAATGTTCCAGTAATGTTATCAGTAATTATAGTTAACGCTATTAGCCATTATCAGAGCATTCTGCAATTTCTAGTCTTACGAGAAGTTTCTAATAATGCCTAAAGGTAAAGAATTGACTATTTCACAAAAACAACACATTTTATCTCTTTGGAAAGATGGGAACAGTTACAGAATGATTTCTAACAACCTGAATATTCCTTTTACTACAATTGTTTCGTTCATTGCAAGGTTTAAAACTCGTAATAGCATCGAAAACCAAAGATGAACAGGTGCTCTGAGCAAGATTTTGAAGACAATATGCCGAGAAGAATGGGACAAAATACCACTCAATGTGTGCAAATCATTAGTTGAGACGTACAGGAATAGACTGGTAGCTGTTGAACTCAATAAAGGATATTCCACAAAGTATTAAATTAAGTTAATATGCTTTTTTTTGTTTTGTATGAATACTTTTTTCATCAGTTAAAATGAAAAAAATGCATTAATTTCTGTTAGAATAAGAATTAATTATGTTTATTACTATTTTTTAATAAAATGTATCTTTACACATAAAATGTATCAATTTGTTTTAGTTAAGGCTTTTACATTTATAAAAATAGAATTTTTGATGTGTACGAACATTTATTTCTCCCCATTATATATATATATATATATATATATATATATATAATAAAAAGGCTTAAACAGTAATAATCCATGGTTATAATTTATTACATTATAATCATAATTACAATCCAATTCATTAGACCTACAAATTCAAAAAGAAATCAGAAAAAAAATAACTCCGGGAATAAAAAATAAAATTTAGTGAGAGTGTATGTATGAGAGTGTGGGACGAATGTGAGAAGTAAATGAAAGCTCTAGAGAGGGGTAACAGACGAAAGAAGAACAGGAAGGCCTAAAATTGAAGGTGTGGATTAAAATTTAACAGAGAGAAGTTTTAAAGAGAGAAGTTAAATGATGGTTTAAATATATATATGGCATGCTTTTGATCACTCGGCCACAAAGTTTTATAATCAAGTCAACTTCTATTTACCTTTTACACCTTACTCTTTCAGATTTCTTTAAAAGTTATAACTGCACAGTTTCATATCCAAAATGTAAACAAAGCAATTTTTAAAGAATTAATGGATTTTTATTTATTAATCCAACATTTAACTTCTTATAAAATCTTTCCAACTTCTGACTCGGGTATTTCAAAGTCGGGATTAAAGATGTTAAACTGTCCAAATTTCATTTTTATACATTTGAGTAATTTTGACTGTCACTACAGTTATCAAGAATTGCATATGATTAGTACATTTAGCACATATTGCTAATATATATAAAATGTAAATATATATTGAACCAAACCCTTTTTTTCATCCACAGGGGTAGATTGTTCTAGTTCCATGTGACATGCTTCTTCCGGATGTCAAAATTATTTCTCTTTAACTCAACTGCACAAGTTTTTTGGTTCACCACTGTAGCCTGGTATTGAACTTATAACACATTGAGTCTAGTCACTGGATCTAACCAACGTTTTTATCCACTGGGCTATTTTTTATTTTTTGAAATACTTGATAAATCTAAGTTATTTATTAGGATCGTTAACTGTGATATACCGGCAAATTATATTTTTAATGGCCTTTTCATCATGTTTATAATTAGGATGCATCTTGTTACAATAAAGTAATTTAATGGTGTCTTTATTTTTTTATATCAAAATGATTGCTCGTTATTTTTGTCTAAAAGTCAGTTTAAAGTCAGTTTTATTTCTTCAACAACAACATTTGATATATTATTAAGTATTTTATGTTGCTTAATTCGCTATAAAATAATTATGTCTGAAGAAGAAAACCTTTTTGAATGATTAATCGTGTTTTTATAATGCCTATTTTATATCTGAAGACATTCATGTTTATAATTAAGACACAAATCTTTACTTGTGTTTTTTTTATATATAGTGAATTTGTATATATATATATATATATATATATATATATATATAACAAAGATGACATGAAGCCAGAAATGCTGTCAATCAGTAGAAGTCTGAAAGAAAAGATATTTAAAGAAAGCAGTCTTTGCAATAAAGTGATCCATATCAGAGAAAGAACATTAATAGGATTAATATAAATATAAAATTTGCCACCTAGCAGATTGAGGTTCTATTCAGCACCTCTGCTCTAAAATTTCATAGACAAACCTTTGTGTAATCATTCGGTCCACTAGTCTGCAAACAATTGCTCATACCTCCTAACAAGTGAACTAAAAGATTATACAAAGGTTCGTGTATGAAACTCTGGTGTAGAGGTGCTGAATATAACATTAATCAACTCGGTGACAAATTTTATATTTGTATTAATCATATATATGGTTGATGCATAATTATCAGGTGTTTTTGTAGGTGAGTTATTTGTTAATAAAAATTGCTGTTTTGTTTACTTTTCTTAATAAAAATATTCTATTTTCAGGTTATAAAAATGTGTGTCGATAATCATATGCTCCGGAACAATCATTTAAAAATGTTGAATTGTTATGTTTAAAAACACTTGATAATTATGCACCAACCCTATATATATATATATATATATATATATATAACCAAACAGTCTAATTGGTTTGTTTACACTGCCCCAGTTAAATGTCTTGATGGTACTTTCAGGGCATTTTTCAACTTTATAAATAGCCATATATCATTGTGTTTATATCTGATGAATAAACTGAGTAGCTCTTCTTTGTAACAGATTTCTTAGAGACTCAAAAACCTCTAACACCTCAATTTGTCTCCTTCCCAAAAGACAATCTGCTGAGTTATTTCTTCTATTCATATTTATTTCTTCAGATATTGGATGCATGCTTTTTCTTTAATCTGAGCATACCAAGGTTCACACTCTGTCCACAATTGCATTTCTTCTTTGTGTTCGACACTTCCAATTTCATGTATTTTGATTCACATCTTTTCCACCCTAATTTAACTACTATTTTATTAGGTCTAATGCAGGGTTTTCTAATCACATGGATGGGTTTGAAGGAGTCCATGAGGATCAGATAAAAAAAAATAACATTTATATTTGCTATAGATCCTCAGTTCAATTCAACAGTTTCCCACTGAAACAAAAGAAAATGGACCCAGCCACTTCTTCTAGTACCAACCACTAGGCATCTCTTCACTTACTGTTAGGTCCATGTTTATCGTTTAAACATGTATTATCATTCTCTACACAATCAACATCTTTTGCCACTCCCTAAGTGCAAGTGGTAATTCTCATTTTCCATGTTTGTCTATGAAGGGCTACTTCTTATAGGTATCTGTGACTTGAAAAAAGTTAAGAACCATTGGTCTAAAGTTTCATTCATACTTTTACCAATCTTCACGCAAAATGTTAATTCAATCATCCAGATTTCTTTCATTCATTTTTTTGCCACATGTTTTGTGTTTTCTTAAGAACTGTCTGGATGTGTATTTCTGTATGTATATTTCTCAGTATATATTTCTGTGTGCATATATGTATACATACATGTATGTATGTAATTTCTAAGGAATCAATGGATCATTTCTTGCTACTCCAAACATTTTGTGGATGCCCATATTTAAGTAGATGTGATCTTGCTTCTTTTTTTTTCTCTTTTCTTTCTTTCTTTCTTTCTTCCTTCTTCTTTCTTTTTTCTTTCTTACTTTCTTTTTCTTCCTTCCTTCCATCTTTCTTTTTCTTCCTTCCTTCCATCTTTCTTTTTCTTCCTTCCTTCCATCTTTCTTTTTCTTCCTTCCTTCCATCTTTCTTTTTCTTCCTTCCTTCCTTCCTTCCATCTTTCTTTCTTTTTCTTCCTTCCTTCCATCTTCCTTTCTTTCTTTTTCTTTCTTCCTTCCTTCCATCTTCCTTTCTTTCTTTTTCTTTCTTCCTTCCTTCCATCTTCCTTTCTTTCTTTTTCTTTCTTCCTTCCTTCCATCTTCCTTTCTTTCTTTTTCTTTCTTCCTTCCTTCCATCTTTCTTTCTTTCTTTTTCTTCCATCTTTTTCTTCCTTCCTTCCATCTTTTTCTTTTTCTTCTTTCCTTCCATCTTTTTCTTTTTCCCTTCCATCTTTTTCTTCTTCTTTCCTTCCATCTTTTTCTTTTTCTTCCTTCCTTCCTTCCATCTTTTTCTTCCTTCCTTCCATCTTTTTCTTCCTTCCTTCCATCTTTTTCTTCCTTCCTTCCATCTTTTTCTTCCTTCCTTCAATCTTTTTCTTCCTTCCTTCCTTCCATCTTTTTCTTTTTCTTCCTTCCTTCCTTCCATCTTTTTCTTTTTCTTCCTTCCTTCCTTCCATCTTTTTCTTTTTCTTCCTTCCTTCCTTCCATCTTTTTCTTTTTCTTCCTTCCTTCCTTCCTTCCATCTTTCTTTCTTTTTCTTCGTTCCTTTCATCTTTCTTTCTTTTTCTTCCTTCCTTCCATCTTTCTTTTTCTTCCTTCCTTCCATCTTTCTTTCTTTTTCTTCGTTCCTTTCATCTTTCTTTCTTTTTCTTCCTTCTTTCCATCTTTTTCTTTTTCTTCCTTCCTTCCATCTTTTTCTTTTCTTCCTTTCTTCCTTCCTTCCTTTCTTCCATCTTTCTTTCTTTTTCTTTTTTTTTTTTCCCCCCAATGTGAATTACATTTCTCAGTCTGCACATCCAAGAGATTTAATAAAAAAAAAATGTTCACACATTTTCTTTAATAAGTCTCTCAAATACACAGGCTGGTAGGCATAATTTACATTTTTTTTTTCTTTTTCAACTGGGTGTGTACCAAACATGGATATTCACAAAATAATCTTTCGAATGGTTAGAAATGTGTATATGTATGAATGTGAGTATTTTAAATTACTCATAAAGTTTATTAAGTTTGGTAAAGTGAAAAAAAATACCAGATTTGAATTTTCTGATTAATCTTAACACGTTGGCTCCCAAGCCTCATTTCCTTTGTTGTCCCAGGGTCCTAATGCTATATCTTAATTAATTTTGGTACAAGAGACTTTGTTTTAACATTGTTTCATATATGAGGCAAGGATATCATTTATTACCCACAACCCACCGGTGTGTCATTTGGTACCTTAGTCCATTTTAGAACCCAGAGTTCCACATGAAGGCATGGTACAGTTCTGTGTATCTAAAAATAAAAACGATGACCCCCAAAACAGCAGTAGAAATTCCAAAAGGAAAATGAAATAAACAACAAAAAAAATCAAAAATATTTAAATTTTGGTGTGGGGTAGGAATGTGGTTCTGGTGTACCATGATCTCCTAAGCAATCAATCATAGCATCCCACTCCTAGTCACCCTCATAGAAAAGAAATTGGAAAACAACTCAGAGGATCGTATGGGCCTTGCAGACATACCATCATGACCCTCTGGTGGGTCATGTGGAACCCAATATGTTAACAGAATTAATACTAATCTTTATTGTTCATATATGAGGCAAGGATATCATAGATAGTGTTACCCATGACCCACTGGTGTGTCGTTTGGTTCCTGAGTCCATTTTTCAACCCACAGTCCCATATGACCCTCAGGAATGCATGGTATAGCTCTGCTTATGTAAAATTTAAAAAAAAAAAAATGGACCTCCAAAAAACAACAGTAGAAATTCCGTTATAAAAGCAAAACAGAAGACAAAAAAATCCAAAATGTTTAAAATTTTTGAACAAAAATGTGGTTCTGATGTACCATGATTTCATAAGCAAACAATCATAGCATCCCACTCCCAATAATCCTCATAGAAAAGAAATTGGAAAATGATTCTCTGGAAGGTCATGGGGGCCTTGCAGACATACTACCATGACCCTCCAGTTGGTCATATGGGAGCCAAGTTAATAAGCTCCATGTAAGTTAGTTCCACAACTATAAAATATCCATGAAAATGTTGCTTTCTCAAATATCACAATCATAAATATGAATGCAAGACATTATTTAAAGAAGTAAGAGGGTACAAATGAAAAGATTAAAACTTAACAAGGTACTCTATTTCACTAGAGCAGACATTAAACACCTAAGAGTTATCACCTCCATCTTCTTTTCTTTCTTTCTTTCTTTCATTCATTTCTCTTCCTTTAATTAATACTAAACAGCAACTTTGATATATCTTTCCTTTACTCTATCCTCTCAATCAAACAGGAATGAGCCATTACTTATCTGAGGCAATGGCAGGGATATAATGTATGATGTGCTAACTCACTAAAAAAAACTAAAAAAACAAGCAGAATTATATTTTGAAAATTAATTTTATTGAACAGCATACTTATTTTCTGTTTAAATTTCTGAGATGAGAAGTTATTGTGATTTAGTTTCAAATTAATGTCCGAGTTTGTGGTACTTATCACATTTCAGACATCATGTTCTCTGACCTTGGAGAGCATGTGGCCAAAATGTCATGGCCATAATATTTACATTGGTACAAATGATTTTCAGTGCGCAAGTTAGATTTTCCGATTAGGCTGGCTATCCATTGTGTTGTATAATTTTGGTTGTAGGTTATTATTTTATTAGAAATATTTGTTTATTATTATATTGATTATTATCATTATATCTACATGCAATTATTGAAAGTACATATTATTATTGATTATGATTATTATTAAACCCATGTTATATAATTTTGATTATATTCGATTAAATAATAAAAGGGACACACTATTGACTATTAATTAAACATGTCAATAATTTTACCCTTACTAAAAAATTTTGATTTTCAAAAATTTAAATTTTCAAAAATTTAAATAGTTGTTATCATCTGTCTTCTTAATTTTTTTTTTTTTTTGTTGTTGTTATTTCTCCTTAATTGTTTTCTTTTTCTCTTATTTCACACTCAGTAACTCCTTGTGACTTAGTGGCTTTATTGCTTTGATTGAGGTTAATTTTTTTTTTTTTTTTTTTTTATCATTTCTCCCTAAGCAAGGTAGTAAAGCCACTAAGACACAAGGGGGTGACTGAGAGTGAAAGAAAAAAAAAAGGGAGAATCATTATTAAGGAGAGAGAACAATAAAAGAAGAGGTTTGAAGAAGACAGTAGATAATGATTGACATTGCATTTAAATTTTTGAAGATCAAAGTTGGCTGAAAGGCATCAAGTAGAAGAGAGTTCCACAAGCGAGAAGTGTCAGAAAAGAAACATGTAGCCAATCTAACTGTAAATTGATGAGACCTTGCCACCAATCTTGTATTGTGCTTAAATTCAAAGAGTCTACGTACCATAGCGGAGAGTTCATCCAAACAATTATCATGAAAGTATTTATAGAAAATGCTCGGAGAAGCTGCATTATTTTGGTGGGAAAGTGACTGAAGCCAAGATGCCAGGTCAGGACCAATAATATTGCTGATTCTTTGGATTTTATCAAGAATCTCTAAATATATAGCAGGAGAACCAGACGATGTGTGATAACAATATTCAAAGCATGGAGGAATGATAGACTTATAAATATCTAAGATAAAATTATTAAAAAAAAAAAAAAAAGACATATGCAAGGTACGATGGTTAAATTGTTGCCATTTTATATTTTTAATTTCATGTTTTCAAGTGTGTTGTTTCTGATTCTGTCGACTACACAGTATAGTAGGGTCACTTGGGAAAAAAAGCACCATGATGCAATTCACTCAACCAGAAATTTAGAAACGGTATGCTGTACTGCTTGGCATTTGTGCTGGAAGCTCCAATATGAACATTTCAGAGTCTTTTGGTGTCAATCTGAGGACAGTGCAAAGCATTTGGAAAGAGTTGGATGAGTCTTATGGTGATTACAAAGATGTTTGGAATGATCAGTAGTGATGACAACATTATAGCTCCTTCATTTTCCCACAGGACCTCAGACTTAACACAGAGGCCTACATTGAGGAGGTAGTGCTGCTCTGAGTCAAGAGTGTGGCTGCCGGAGGAACCTATATCTGGCAACAGGACTCTGCAACAAGCCACACAAACAGGAGAACCCAGTCATGGCTGTCAGACAATTTCTGCGACCACATCACCCCTTACATATGGCCACCTAACTCCCCAGATTTCAACCCCCTTGATTATTAGTAAGACACAGTTGAGTAAGAGACCAACAAAACTCCTCGTAACATCAAAGATGAACTGAAGGGAAGGATTATGGCAGCATTCACCAAATTAAACAAGGAGACCGTCCAAAAGAGTTACAAGATATACCAAAGTCGTCTGGAGGCTGTAGTTGAAGCCAATGGCGATTTTTATTGAATAAATTTACTTTTTAGTATTTCAAGATATTTTTGTGTAATTTTGGTAAATATATCTGTTAAAATGAGATGTCAGTGTTATTTTCATTTTTGTGTAATTTAGATAACCTCTATAAGTATGCATGTGTCAGTGTGTGCTATTGTGTGTGTGTATATATATATATATATATATATATATATATATGTGTGTAAATGTTTGTATAGTGTGTATTCATGAGTTTGTGTCACATAGTTGATCATGCGTGTTGGTTCTGAGACAATAGCAAATGAAAAAAGTTATTAGTTGTAATGTTTCTATATTTGACTGTGACTTTATTTTTAACCTTTTCTTTATTTTTATAAACTGTGTTCTCACCTTGTCAGTCTTTGAGAGAACTTTCTGCCCTGGGGTTGGGGAAGGATACAACAAGTTGCATGTACAGTCAGAACAGACAATTTCAGGGGGAAATGCCGACACATGAATTGTTACGTTTATTCCATGACGCATAAACACAAAACTATTTTAGACGCGTCATCACTTGCTGCATATTTGTGCATATTTATTTGCACAAATGTTTTCACTTTTTCTTTGTCTTTATTTATATGTCTGTACACACACACACACACACAATATATTTATTTATTTTAGGATATTACATTGAAAATGTGTCAAAATCGCTACACAATTACAGTCGTGTTTTGATGCGTATCAGTGTATCTCATCAGGCGATAATATTAATAAATATTGCTCTACTTTGCATTGAGCCCTCTTATAAATTAAATGTTACATACATTGGAATTGTACCCTATTCATACTCATCTTATCTGGAGATAGATATATATATATATATATATATATATATATAAAGAGAGAGAGAGAGAGAGATTGTGTATGTGTAAACATAAAAATCAACACGGCATGGTCACTGTCAGTTTTCTATCTCAGTGCTAGGTTCTTTTTCAGATCAATTAAGATATGAAACTTACAGTCACTATGCATTGTTGATCCCTTTGTCCCCACTGTATGTGTTTCTGTCCACCTTTTATCTCTCTTGTGTGTGTGTGTGTGTATATATATATATATATATATATATATATATAGTATTTAGACAGCAATCCTTCTTTTATACGTTTCATTAAAGATGACTGACAAGGTATTGCAATTAAGCTTTTTATTTAATTTTCTTGTTTTTGTTTTTGTTTTTTAGACATAGTGTTAAAAACTGTCCAAAAGTTGTAAATAAATGAGCACTTTCAGCTATTCTTTTAGCCATTATCATGGACCATTTTTATTTTTAACTGAATGTGTATTTTTTTATGTATCTGCTTGAAGTTATAGGAATGTTTTATTTTCCAAACATAGTCATCACATTGTGGCTATATTCATATTAAGTGTTGGCTTTTTCTTTTTTAATATTAGTGCTACCATTATTTTTTAGCTTGCATGTGGATGAGGCTTTTATAGTTGTATTTTCTATTGGTATATTTCAGATGGCATTTGGTTTAAGTTGTGAACAGCTTTTAAACACTTTTCATCCAGAAAAGAAAACGCTTGCATAAACACAAGAAAAGAAAAATTAAATGGAAAGCTTAATTGCAGTACCTTGTGTTACGCCCCGGGGTTTCGTTGGGACTACGATAGCCCGGACGCAACGAGAAAATTAAAAAAAATAAGTAAGAGATCCCAAGGTTCGATATAAAAATAAAGAAAAGAACGTTGGGAGGGGAATTCTCCAATTCCGGATGTCAGTAAACGCAGAGAGAAAATGAACAATACGCAGACACAGAACAACAGAAGACAACACAAGAATATATAATACAAAGATTTTATTTATAGAATACACAAAGTGTGAATGTAAGAAAAAGAAAAAGAAAACTAAATAATACAAGGGATGGGGAGAAAAGTTACCAATTAAACAGATGTGGCGAAATACATATGAATACGGAGATAGCAGATTATAAGATATGGAAAAACATGCAGAAACTTACATAGGGTTGGAATTGACGTGGATTGACTATTATCGGAGTACAGTTTCTTCAAAGGATATTCATACACTTCTCTGAAAGTAACGGATGGGATTGACAATGTTCTAGCATGAATTTTTGACTGGCGACGTCCAATCCAAGTTGATGGCGAGGAGTACACATAGAAAAATCACGGGAGTGTAGCCGACTTGGGTTGACTATGTTGATCTAGATTCTCGCGTCGGTCCTTTGGTTTTTGGTGGCATCTAATTCTTCTGGCATCAAACAACGAAGTCTGGTTCTGGTGACAACTGCTTCTTCTAATGGCAAATAGCTAAGACAGGTTTTGGTGACGTCCGACTCCTCCGACAGCCTGCAACTATGTGCGGTTGTTGTTACCTCAACACGTGCGAAACAAAAAACTGCTATCTGTTGAGTCACGTGTTGGCCCCCAAAAAAGGTATGCGTCATTCACGGACCCTGTTAATGTCATCCGCACTTATCTGTCAAACAGCGTTCGATGGACCTGGCTAACATCATTCGCACCTGTCTGTCAAACAGTGTTTGTTTAGTCTACGCATCAGGGACCAGGTAGGAAATGGGGGTAGAAGGGAAGGTTCTTTTCCGAGAACTGGCCCTGACTCATCTGGGTATAAAAACAATATATATCTCACAATCTGCATATTCAAGAAATAAAGAAGTTATTAAGATTCATGTTTTGTCGCAAATACACAAGGTACTGAAAATATACTTACAAAATCTGAGGTGAGGGTTAACGTAACACTTGTCAGTCCTCTTTAGCAACACACACACGCACATACATATATATATATATATATATATATGTATGTATGTGTGTGTGTGCATATATATATATATATATATATATATATATATATATGGTAATATTAGTTGTTTCCTTATAAGGAAACATTCGCATTCATTGTCAAAGCAGACATCAGTTGAAATTCATAAAATCTTTCTATTAAAATTATTTTCCGGGGAAAATAATATTCACAAGTCCAGTATCTATTATTGCTCTTTCAAGTATTGATGGGAGCTTCCTTCTTAACTTTTTGTTTGAAGTAGTGTGGAACATCACCATCTTGATTAGGTTTTTATTTTCTCTTTTATGTACATGTGATATCTATTTTAGTTGTTGCCCTTGTTGAAAGTCTTCAAGTGATGTTATTTCCATTATTTGGTACAGTTCTTTGCTAGTGATTCTGTTGAGTCAACCCATAAGGTTCAAAGAAGAATGAGCCTCTCTAAGATCATTTACTCAAATTTGTATACAGCTGAGAGTTTAGATATTTTTGAACGGATTTGATACCATTTGTGACATTTATCTGAAGTTATTGAAATGACAAGACTCTTTAAGGACATGACTTGTGTTTTTTAGGTTAATGTTTTAGTTTTGTAGCAACTTATGGTATTGTGTGAAACTAATATACTTATGGTCAAAGACCAACAAAGTTCTTTATGATTTTTTTTCTTCAATTCAGATGTTTTTAGTTGGAATTTGAAAATGGGAAACAAATAAAAGATGTAAAACAAAAATTTTTGTTGGTTTTAACTAGCTGTACATAAAAAAATTATATATATGAGTAACTGCTGCCCAATTGCACCCAACATAACCATGAGAGGGAGGGAAACTTCTTGGCCTAACCCACTTCTCCAAAACAGCATTACACCTCTCATAAGAAATCAATAACCAAATAAAAAGTGGAAAAAAATACAGACCATATCTGGTGAGAGAAGAGGCCATATTACATGTCTGAGGGGAAATCTAAATAATTGACCAGAAGCACTGTTGAAGAGTGAGGAAGTTGAAGGAAGCAGCATATATGTTTAAATGTGGATTGTACAAATTTCAGCATTTATGTGATTTTCTTTGCATATCAAAGATATTAGGAACACTCCCTCTGCACTTGTTATGCATTGACTGAAATCCTCTTAGTAAATATTGCTGCTGAAATTTGTTCAGAAGTATATTAGGAAATTTTTCTGTCACCATCTTGTTTTTTTCTCTCTCTCTCTCTCTCTCTCTCTCTTTCTTTCTCTTGTAAGGAAGGAATGTCCCCCTTACAAAGGTCGAACAATGAATCAATTAAAATATTCTAAAAATATCAAGAGTACAAAGTTGAGGTTGACAAATGATATTTGGGACAAAATATTTTACCTTTTCTGTTTATCAAAGTTGTGTATTTCTGTTGTGATACACCATTAACACACTTGTATTATTGACAATAAAGGTGTTTCCCCAGATTCCAGCAACTTAATCAGAGTTACCTGTTTTGCAAGTTTTAAATTGAAATGATTCTGCATCTAAAGTCCTGTTTTTTTGTGATTTGATTGGTTTGATATGAAAAGATAACCACTGCTTTCCGTATTTGTTGTTAACATATTGGATTTCTTTCTCATCTATAAGACTAAGAGTCTTTTAAAAAAAAAAAGGATTTTTAAATTTCTGCTCATCACATTCTTTCACATGGTTGAACATTGGTCTAAGTTCTCAGGTGAGAATTCAATTTTTCTCTGTAGATTTCTTCTCAGTTTGCTTGAATATATTAGGTTGGTGCAAAAATAATAACGTAATAATGTTGTTTTTCGACGTTAAAAAATACGTCAAAAACGACATTATTACGTCATTTTTGCACCAACCTAATAGTTATACATGATTATATTAGGTTGGTGCAAAAATAATGACGTAATAATGTCGTTTTTGGATGTATTTTTTAACGTCAAAAAACAACATTATTACGTCATTATTTTTGCACCAACCTAATATTATGCCTCTTAATTCCTTGGGGAACATAGGGCCACAACACCTCTCTAACGAACATGGTTCTGGTTGATCTTCTTCAGCTCGACCCATGTCGTGCCAGCTGCCTTTACCTCTGTGTTAATACTTCTGCGCCAAGTCTGTTTTGGTCAATCCCACTTTTAGCTTCCCTTGTGGACTCCAGTCAAGGGCCTGCCTGCCTGCCTGCCTGGTGACACTAGAAGCAGGCTTGTGGAGTGTGTGGCTGATACATCCCCATTTCCATTTCTTGATGTCAATCTCATTTAGGGTTTGTCTGGTCTTATCCTACAGTTGATCGTAGAGTTAAATGTGATGCGTTGTGCCTTTTGTTAAATCTTTCCTTGGACATCAATCAAGAAATGCTGCCATGACGTCTTTATAGATATTGGTTGGTTTTCTAGAGCAAAGCTTTAAAAATATTGCCTATTTTAAACTTGATAAACCATTGCTGACATTGGCGATATGCAATGCCAGTCTCCTGAAGCTCGTGATCACTGCAGGTGTAACCCCCACTTCAAGATTTTATCCTTTCTCCTAATTTTTTTATTTTTTTTTATTAATGATCTACCTAGGAACATTCTCAGATTCTTGGTAAAAATTCTTTTTAAAAATAAAAAAAAACCCAAACTACAAAGCGTTGATAAGCTGTAAAAAAACAAATCAATCAATCATGAAATGTCTTTCACTCCTATCACACCTTATTCATCATAACCATTCTAGCAGTAACCTTTTTGCTCAGGCATATCAAACTGAGGGTCATATGGTCACATGTGTTGTTATGAGGGTCACACACGGCAACCAGTTGTACACATCACAACTAATTGGAGTCATTTAATAAATTTATTGCAGAATAAATTAAATTTAGAAACACACAATGCGTATTCAAATGTTTTAGCACTATTTATGTATACAAAGTAATGAAGTAGTTTGAGAAAAGAAATAAAATTTTAAACAACATATACTTGCAATTTGCAACAGCAACAAATACCTGTCTATATTTCAACAAATACATTGTGCAAAAATTGCAACAGTTCAAAACTGAACATTTATTTGCCACAATTCAGACAGTTTTAGTTTTTTGTCCTGAGGTTTGACACCTCTTTTTTGCTGATAATTTTTGGTATGTCTGGCTGAAATATCTGTTCAGTTCTGACTTTGATCAGAAATGACAAATGTTAGCCTTGTTCTCTGTTCTTGAAGTTTTTGTTGATTTCATGAGGGAAAATAACTGTTCACACACATAGGTAGGACCAAACATTGCCATAATCTTTGTGACAAACTTTCTGAAGTTTTTAAACTTTTTCAGGAATGCATGAAAAGCACTCAGGTATTCCTACTTCAAGATACTTTCCTCTGAGTATAGAATCTAACTGCATTTCTTCTGTCTTGGTAACATCAAAGGTGAATGGTGCTGAGAATAATGCAAACTGATGTTCAAAAGATGAGAAATCACTAAATCTTTTTTGAAATTCCTCTGACAACAGTTCTAGGTGACTGCCATACTTAGCAAAGCTAAATACAGTTTTGGTATTGTCAGTGTTTTTCATCTCTTTGTATGTAGGAAAATTAACTAAATTTTCATTTGACAACTGTGACTTCCATAAGCTTAATTTTGTAATGAAGCACTTCATCATACAACTGAGTAATAAGTTTGTTTTTTTTACCTTTACTTTTAAATTAAGATCAGTTAATTGTGCAGTAATATCCACAACAAAAGCCAGATTTTGAAGCCAACTTTCATTTTTTATTTCATCTGTGTTTTGATCTTTCATCCCCAAAAACATAATTATTTCTTGTCTCAACAAATAGAATCTTTTCAGCACTTTGTGACATGACAACCTGTGGACTTCTGTGTAGAATGGAACATCAGTGAACTGATGTTCCATATCTTCCAACAACTAACTGAACTGATGGTGGTTGAGTTCACAGCCTTTGATGTTCACAGCCTTTGATGTTCACTGTCTTTGTGATCAAGCTAAGCACATGATCCAATGTTAAAATCTATGATGAATCTGAATGCAAGTTTTCTTTGTAACTTTGCACAACACCATTATGTTTGCCAGCCATATACACATTTAGCATGCAAGTTTACTCAAATCAAAACTATACTCATACAGAGTACCTGCTCAACTCTCTCAAAGATGTCCTGGATTGTTGTAGTGTCATTCTGTTATAATAGAACATACCTATTCTATAGTTAATAGACTCTCCCACCTATAATAAGTAGAAGTAGTAGCAGTTCGGCTGTGAGTGGGTCAGTCAGTCGATGTCGGATGACCATTAGTCAGATATTAAAGTATCAGCCACCCCAACTAGATTACTGCGTCATTACCTATTATATCAAGTTCCTAACACTTTGTACGTTGAACCTATTTTAGGACCGAGTTAGTACAAATACAAGCCTCCACTGTGAAACCACTACATAACAACTTGACGACAAGGGATTCAAACTCATACGGAGGAAGAAAAATCTTTCATACTCTACATAACAACTTGGTGACCGAGGATTCAAACTCATACGGAGGAAAAAAAAAAAAATTTGTTCGCCATATATACAACACATTCATGGAGACCAGTTCAGTCAGTTTTTCATAAATATTAATTTCACTGTCACAGGCCCTGATAAAGATTGCAAGCTGTACTATTTCAGTGATGTCAACGTTCTCATCAATAGCAATAGAAAAATGTTCAAACCTTCATGATACAGGTGTTGTTTCAAATCTACAGGTGTTTATTTCAGCAATCTGTTCAGCATTAGTGTTCTTGGTTAATAAAATGTCTTTGAATAAGTGTGCTGTCTCTAGATATACAATTTTAGCTGTTTTTACAAGGCATTCTTTTATGAATTCTCCTTCACTGTAAGATTTCCCACTCATGGCTATCATCCGGTCAAGTTTATAACTTGCAGTAACAGAAGCAACATTCCACTTCTGAATTTTTATAAAAAAAGGTCTGTTGCTTTGTCAAGTTAGCCTTCATTTCCTTGAGTTTTGAAATGCGCATTGGGCCTTCATATTTGTCATAAAATAGTTGGTTTGTTGCATAATGTCTTTTGACATGGTGATGGAGTTGTTGCAAATTTAACAATGCATCTTTTCATTTACTGTTGTGAAAAAAATATCATAATTCCCACTTTTTTTTTTTTTCGCCCTCCATTTAATTTCCTTTTTCTCTGAGCTGGATAAGTACTAGCCATTTTAGGGTTGAAGTAATAGGAGGGAAAAAAAAAACTAATTTACAAAATTGATGACACAGAATCTGAAAAATTATTTATACATTTAAACTGCAGCTAACAGTAAAAAGAGATAAAGCAATTTTGATAATGTCTAAAACTTCTTTTGGCTGACATTTCACCTTTTAAACCAAAAACTTTTTGAAATTTAAAAAAAAAGTTTTCTGTTTACAACTCTTGATCAGCTGCCATATTGTTTTTGTGGTATTATGGCTACTAAAGAAAATTTGTACGTGTGCTATTTTCTCAGCCACCAAGAATATTGAATATTTGCTACAACTTTTAAAATAATATTTTAGTATCATACTAACTTAAAGTTTGTCAATAATACTAAAATTATTTTAAATAAATTTATGCAGTAAATGGTATTCTTATTTGATAATTTATTAAAACAAATCAAAATGTAAAAAAAAAAGTGTGATTTATTTTCTTAAATACTGTAATTTCTAAATTTTAAAAACTGCAATTTTGGCCTTTAAATGAACAAATTATTATCCTTCAGGTGGGCCACAGGTGTTCTTGTAAAGGGGCGCATGTTTGACATGCTTGCTCTACCTTGAGTGTCTCACGAGCCTTGTATTAAGTGAATTCTTTTATTTCCAAAACAAAATGCCGCTATCAGTGAATCTGGCTACACAATACAAATGTTTTTCTTTGTCTTGCATTCCTGCTTTTATATTTATGAAACTTGTACAGCATGCAATTTGCAACCTGACACTCATTAAAACTTGTATATGTTCTATGGGGTTAAACATTACCTCATCTATAAATGAACCTGAGAGAGATGTTGAGCTGAATCTAGGTCTTGTTATTTGTGACTTAACCTTGATTTAATTGGAACCAAACAGCCATTTTAAATTTACTTTCCAAACAACTTAATATCTACGAAACCTAGTTAAAGCGTTTGACTGATGCTAACAGAACTGTAATAATGAAGAGTATTTAAATGAAAATAAATATAGATTTGTTTGTTTTTGTTTTGTATTTTTTTTAGTATTTACTCTTTCCCACATACACTCACCCAAATGCAAGTGAGTCAGTTAGACCGGGTGAGAGACAGGAGGGTTGGAATGCTACCATCACTTTGCCAATTCTCTTGGATTGAAATGATATGCCTCACATGTTGTTTTGTTGTTGGGTTTATTTTCTTATTCTTCTACCTAAACCCTCCACCATCACCTCCCCTGACCGGAGACCAACTTTGTTCTGAATCCCCTCCTTTCTTTCTCTCTCTCTCTCTTTTGTCTTTTTTTTTCTTTTCTTTTCTTTTCTTTCCTTTTTTCTTTTCTTTCCTTTTTTCTTTTCTTTCCTTTTTTCTTTCTTTCCTTTTTTCTTTCTTTCCTTTTTTCTCTCTTAATCTATTTTACTTTTTTTTCTTCCTCTTTCTTACCTGCTTTTCCTTATCTCTCTCTCTCACTTTTTATTGCTTTCTCTTTCACTCCTTTCTCTTTTATGTCCCCTTACCCAACACTTTATTTCCACATTTTCTGTCTTTTCCTCTTTCACTATATATATATATATATATATATATATATATATATATATATATATATATATATATATATAATGTGTGTGTGTTTGACACAAAGACTCACTCTACACCTTTCTGACCGTAGCTCAATTAGATCAATTTAAATACTCATGGAGACCTACTGGACCCTATTCATAACATACTTGTTGACAACACACATATAATAGCATCATCTACATGCAAAAAAAAAAAGCTAAAAATAATGTAAGCCTTATTAATAAAAAAAAACAAAAAACTCAATAATATCAACTATGAACATAGACACAATATCTTGACTGTGTTTTGAAAAATAAAAACATTATATAAATACATACATACAACAAACTATTTCTTGTTAACGATTAATATATTTCAACCTTGAAAATGGCTAAATGTGTAGCTGAAAGTGCTTGAAAAAAAGAACATTCAGACAGTTTTTATATAATTTATCATCTAAAAAAGAAAAAAAAAATTAGATCGCATGAGAAATTGTATAAAAAAACTAAATCAAAGCACCTTGTCTGTCGTATTCAATGAAATGTCCATGAAAGAAGGATTGCTGCCTAAATATATATACACACACACACACACACACACATTCATCCAAGCAAGTTTGATTAAAAAGAATATCATGTGTAACAGCTATTGGGAACAAGACTATTTCAAATGTCCAGCTTCCCAAAGAATATGAAGATGCAGACAAAGGAATTCTAACTACCACACAGACACCACATTGGTTCATGATAATGATAGCAAAAGTCAATAGTGCTTGAACCAAAATAACAAAATATGAACTTTGGACAGTTTATCCATGACTTCAAGCATAATACTCAGCACCTTATCCGAAAATTGGAAGAATATAATAAAAATATTTGCAGATAGACCTTGTCGATTCTCTTCAATCAAATTTGTGTATTTAGGCAGCAATCCTTCTTTCATGCACATTTCCTTGAAAACGACAGACGTCTTTTTATTTAGTTTTTTATACAATTTCTCATGCAATCTAATAATTTTTTTCTTTTCAGATGATAAATTATATAAAAACTGTCCGAATGAAAATGACTAAATGTATAGCCGAAATTCTAGGATAAAAAGAACATTCAAACAGTTTATATAATTTATCATTCAAAAAGAAAAAAAATGACAAATTGTATAAAAAAACTAAATAAAAGCACCTTGTCTGTTGTATTCAATGAAATGTGTGTGTGTATGTATATATATATATATATATATATATATATATATATGTTATGACTTATACCAGAGGAACCTATGTCCCTGTAGTATAAATTTTGTTCAGCAGTAATGAAAATAGCCATTAATTTGAAAAAGGTCACCCCCACCTCACCCAAACTGAAAATTTCCTTTTGCAATATACGCAATAAGAGTAAAAATCAAAATATTTCAGAAGCTTTATTTTTCAATTTGCCAAGGACTTAATTGAAAAGTACTTATGTAGTTTTAATGTATTTAACAGTTTATAGCTATAGCATAACATACAAAGATAAAAATAAACAAAAACAAATTCTAGAAGGCTCCAGAAAGTCATAATACTACTATACCTATATACAATTTCAGAAATTCCATGTTGGAGGCATTTTTTGAAAATAAACTGAATTAAACACCAAACTTTTTTTTTTTTTTTTTTTTTAAACAAAAGTTAATCAATTTACAATACAGGAAATCAATTAGTTTGCAAAAACTCATAACCCATATATATATATATATATAAAGAAATATAGTTTTAAGGTGTGCTATATTTATGGGATAAAGTGCTCAATATCAGAGATAGAGCATATGTAAATATAAAAGTGAACATTGAAGTCAAAACTGTGATGATAGGCTGTTTCATGCTGGATGCAATCATTAGGCGGCCTGACAATTGTGTCCAGCATGAAACAGCCTGTCGCCTCAGAGTGTTGACTTCACTGTTCACTTATATATATGGGCACAATCCAGGCACATATTTGTTTTTTTTTTGTTTTTTTTTTTCTCTCTCTCTGGGGTTTGGAATTTTTTTTTTTTCACGATTAATAGCTTTTCCATCTTGGCTGTATGAGTTTAGTTGGTGGGTGCATATTATGTACACATCACCTACCTTTGTTCTTGGTGAGAAATCATAAAATGACCATCTCATGTATATATATATATATATATATATATATAAGTAACTACTGCCCAAATACACTCAACATAACCATGAGAGGAGGGAAACTTCTTGGCCTGACCCACTTCTCCAAATCTACATTAAACCTCTCATAAGGAATCAATAACCAAATAAAAAGTGGAAAAAATAGGGGCCATTTCTGGTGAGAGAAGAGGCCATATTACATGTCTGAGATGAGATCCAGATAATTGACCAGAAGTGCTGATGAAGAGTGAGGAAGTTGAAGGAGGCAGCATATATGTTTAAATGTGGATTGTACAAATTTCAGCATTTATATCATTTTCTTTGCTTATCAAAGTAGATGTTAGGGAAAACCCCCTCCCCACTTGTTATGCATCGAGGGAAATCCTCTTGCTAACTATTGCTGCTGAAATGTATTGGTTCAGAAGTATATTAGGAAATTTTTCTGTCATCATCTTGCTTCTTTTTTTTTCTCTCTCTTGTAAGGAAGGAATGTCCCCCTTATAAAGGTCGAAGAGTGAATCAATTAAAATATTCTAAAAATATCAAGAATACAAAATTGAGGTTGACAAATGATATTGACAGTATGTATGGATATATATATATATATATATATATATATATATATATATATAAGGAGGCATGGTGGAGTAGTGGGTAGCAGCTTGGACTGAGAGCTCAGAGAGCCGAGTTTTAATACCAGTTGAATCAATTACATGCTAATACCCTTGGGAAAGTTATGAATCCTCTTCCTCTCCCTCCAGCTATGGGTAATTAGCAGGACAGACTGGGTTCTATAGCCTGGATGGCATCTGGTTTTACGAGGACAACTTTGAATTCAAAACCTGCAGAAAGTTGTTTGGGTACCTTGTGGCACATAGTGTACCAGGTCTCCCTTTCAGCCCTTCAAAAAGTGTGGTTAGTTCTGTACAAAGCCTTCACTACTATAATCAAATCATATGTGCTGGTGTCTGGGTTATTGGTTCCTAGGAACTGAGCTGCTTGACCCTCATACATCGAATACAATGGGAGAGTCCACCACCACACACACACATATATATATATATATATATATATATATATATATATATATATCAGTAGCAACTGCTGGGGTTGGACTTGTTGGGTTTAGCCCAATCGAATTAACATCCAAGTATATCTATTTCAAAACAACAAAAACTTTTCATATTGCATTGTTTTCATTCTTGACTTCAGCTGGATCCAAAATTGTTTTAACTCCATACCTCAAAATATTGACCAAAATAAATTTCATTGATATTGTTCATAAGAAAGAAGAAAGAAAACAATGAAATAAAATTAACATGGTTAGTCGGGCTGCATATATCTGGGCTCCTTTCAAACTGGAGATATACTTAATAGGCAATGTATTTCTTTCTTTAATTTCATAAATAATCTTTTAAAATTCTCTAATGACTTGTATGCCGTGTTTTTCAAATAACACATCTTTATTTCAACTTATTGTTTTCAAATGTCCATTTTAAATAATTTATTCCATACAGTATAAGGTTTTTTTTAGTGAAATGTATCACTTGAAAAGTCAAGCAAATGAAATTTAGCCCAAAGTTGGCAAAAATCAAAGAAAGTAGCAGCCTTAATTGTGGTCTGGAGGGTTGGGTGAGGAGTGTGACTGGAGTAGTGTTGAGGAAAGATGATATTACTCAGCAGTGCGGATCATAAACATACAATAAAATTCAGACAGAGAAATACATAAATACACTAATGATTGATACACATATTATTTTTTTTCTTACATGTCTGGAAAAATTTTTTAGAATAAATGTTCATTTTTATAGAATTATGACAATTATTATTAAAATACTAAAGTGTGGGGATTTTTTTTTTTTTTTTTTTTTTTTTTGCACAGAGATTTTTAAAAATTACACATTTTAGTTAGGATAAAGGAATCATTTTAGCATTTAAGTTATACCAATAGTATATTTTGTTAAAGATTGTAATGAGCCTGACAAATATTGATGACCTAAAGTCACCACCGACATATATATGTTTGTCAGCTGATTCGTGTTAGCATCAACATCCTAACTTTAGAGTTTGGGGAATGGACCTTCCAGCAATCACTCTGTCCACTCCTCAGTGGGTACCAGCAATTGACTGTTTATATTTGTCTTTCTTTTTTTTTCTATATGCACATTTCATTGGTATTGGTGTAAAGTTGATATTATTTCTTTCATAGTGTGTATGTGCACACTATATATATATACACACACACACACACACACACACACACACACACACACACACACACACACACACACACACAGAATTATTCACTCCCACCTTCTACAAACTGGAATACCTCAAATTTTCAGTGAAATTTGTATCTATTTTTTCATAAATGATGAAATAATGGATTTGAAAGAATGTGCAGTGATGCCCACAGCACAATTTAAATTATTCACACTATCATCCTCATCTTTGTTGCCATATTTATCACAATGTTTCGGCCATTATATGCTCCGGCCTTCTTCAGGTGGATTGAATGTTGAATTGAACTCTTTATTTCGCTCACTGGGGTAGACTGTTCTAGTTCCACGTGCTCGTTCTAATGGATGTCTATCAGTTATCCCCTAAGATATATAATCCGGTGTTCTTATTAATATTTTTTATTTTTACAAAACAGTGCTCAATGTAAATTTACAGAGTATAAATATTATAAATTAACTGATTTAAAAATTCAACCTGATTATTGTTATCACATTCAACTCTGATTAGCAGATTTTAGTATAATAATTATAAGAATTGATAAAATAATTGTATTATGCTTAGGCTTCATTGACTTTGGCATTGAGCCTTCAGTTTATTTTATACTTTAAACTTTAGTTTTTATTCTTACTAATATGCAGGGTGTGAGGGATAAATTGTCACCATTTCATATTTTTAATTTTGAGCATGTGGATTGTATTGTTTATGATTTTGTTGACTGCATAATAGAATCAGTAGGGTACCATCTTTGAGAAAAATAGTACCATGATGCAATTTGCTCAGCCAGAAATTTGGAAACAGCATGCTGTACTGCTTGGTTTTTGGGCCAGAAGCTTCAATAGAAACATTTCAGAGGATTTAGGTGTCAATCTGAGGACAGTGGAGAGGATTTGGAAAGAGTTGGTTGATATATCCAGTCAACATCATGGTGTTTGGAGTGATCACAAGTGATGGCGATGTTATTCCTCCATTCATCTTCCTGCAGGGCCTCAGACTCAACACAGAGGCTTACATCAAGTACCTTGAGAAGGTAATGCTGCCCTGGGTCAAAAGGGTGGCTGGTGGAAGACCCTGTGTATGACAACAGGACTCTGCACCATGCCACACAAGCAAAAAAACCCAGTCATGACTGTCAGACAATTTCTGCGACCACATCACCACTTACATCTGGCCACCTAACTCCCCAGCCTGCAACCCCCTTGATTATTACGTGTGGGACGCAGTTGAGCAAGAGACCAACAAAACACCTTTTAACACCAAAGATGAACTGAAGGCAAGGATTATGGCAGCATTCACCAACTTAGACAAGGAGACCATCCAGAAGAGTTGCAGGAGATTCTGAAGTCTGGAGGTTGTGGTTGAAACCAATGCGTATTTTATTGATTAAATTTACTCCTTAGTATTTCAAGATATTTTTTGTGTAATTTTGGTAAATATATTTGTTAAAATGAGATGTCAGTGTTATTCTATTTTGGGGTAATTTAGATGACAATTTATCCATCGCACCCTATTTGTCTGTTTGTCTGTCTTTCTCTCTATATATATATATATTTTCAATATATTTTTTAATCCAATATTATTTCTTATTACTATAAATGTTATTTTTAATTGGAATACATGTTTGAGTTTCTATATCTGTTTTTTATTTCTTTTATTTTTTTTTTAAACAGTCCTCATAGCACTTTAGTAAGACTTCTCAATCTAGTCTGGTTGTTTTTAATTTCACTGTTTGTCCATAAGCCACAACACCTTTCGGAATTGAAAAATATTGATAGTTTTCTTTTTTTCTTTTTTTTTTTCACTTTAGAAGTGAGGTCCTGTTCAATTCAGTGTAAAATTGACTTTTTACAAAGTTATCAGAACTTAGCTGCTTAGTTTGAAACTGCTTACAGATGAAAATATGAAAACAGACATTGTTTTTTTTTTGTTTTTTTTGTTTTTTTCATTTTTCAAAAATTTGATTATTGAAAAGAACAGATGGATATATTCACTTTTATATTTTATTTTAAGAAAATATTTTAGACAAGCAACAGCAACTATTTGTTGAAAAAAATTTTTTTTTTTTCCATTTTTTTTTACAAAAGGTTTTTTTCTATTACAAGAAATTGAAGAAGAGACAATTTTAATTCAAGAACAAATGGAAATATACATAGTTTAAACGCGCAATTGTTTTTTACATTTTTTTTTTTGCAAAAGATTCCTTTCAGCTAACAAAGATACATATGTATTCTTAAATGAAAAACAAAAACTAACATTCATTGAGAAAAGTATAGAAAATGTGAAGATATTAATGGCATAAATTCATTTTCAACGCACAAGATTTTTAAATAAAAAAAAGTCCAGATAACTGTAAAAAGTCAAGGATCGGTTTAACACTGGATGAATATTATAAACAGCACTCCCCTTTCTAAATCAATAAAAGATCAATATTTTTTAACAAATATTTAAAAACATGCTAATCTACAAAAATTATTCCTCAGAAATTTTCACCTATTTTTACAAGTGCTGAAAATATTTTGCTTTAAATTTCTGTAGAAAATAATTTTTCATTTTTCTTTTTCTTTTTTTCTTTTTCTTTTTTTCTTTTTCTTTTTTTCTTTTTCTCTTTTTTTCTTTTTCTCTTTTTTTCTTTTTCTCTTTTTTTCTTTTTCTCTTTTTTCTTTTATTGTTTACAATTGTAAACCAATAATGATTGCTGTGATTCCTGTTGTGAAATTGCTTGCTATGCAAAGTTGAATTTTACGTTGTAAGTCAATGTGTCACAATAAAATTTTTACAACATCTTTGCTTAATAATCAAAGATGTTGTTAAAATTCTCAGGATTAGATTGTTAGATAATAATGTACATTTCTATTGGACAGTAATTGGGGGATCGATTTTCAATTTTTCTTAAGTTATAAATGGATCCACCCCAATTCCCATAAGATCTTGTCATGCAAGTCGAATGTTTCACAATGAAATTGTTATTAATCAATTATTTTCAGTAAAATTTTCAGGATATGTTTATGTCAAACATTACTGTGTCTACTGGTAATAAGTGTGGGACTGGTTTTCTATTGTCATTAAGTAATAAATTGATCCACCCCCAGACTGGTAATAAGTGGGGCACCGGTTTTCTATTGTCATTAAGTAATAAACTGATCCACCCCCAGACTGGTAATAAGTGGGGCACCGGTTTTCTATTGTCATTAAGTAATAAACTGATCCACCCCCAGACTGGTAATAAGTGGGGCACCGGTTTTCTATTGTCATTAAGTAATAAACTGATCCACCCCCAGACTGGTAATAAGTGGGGCACCGGTTTTCTATTGTCATTAAGTAATAAACTGATCCACCCCCAGACTGGTAATAAGTGGGGCACCGGTTTTCTATTGTCATTAAGTAATAAACTGATCCACCCCCAGACTGGTAATAAGTGGGGCACCGGTTTTCTATTGTCATTAAGTAATAAACTGATCCACCCCCAGACTGGTAATAAGTGGGGCACCGGTTTTCTATTGTCATTAAGTAATAAACTGATCCACCCCCAGACTGGTAATAAGTGGGGCACCGGTTTTCTATTGTCATTAAGTAATAAACTGATCCACCCCCAGACTGGTAATAAGTGGGGCACCGGTTTTCTATTGTCATTAAGTAATAAATTGATCCACCCCCAGACTGGTAATAAGTGGGGCACCGGTTTTCTATTGTCATTAAGTAATAAACTGATCCACCCCCAGACTGGTAATAAGTGGGGCACCGGTTTTCTATTGTCATTAAGTAATAAACTGATCCACCCCCAGACTGGTAATAAGTGGGGCACCGGTTTTCTATTGTCATTAAGTAATAAACTGATCCACCCCCAGACTGGTAATAAGTGGGGCACCGGTTTTCTATTGTCATTAAGTAATAAACTGATCCACCCCCAGACTGGTAATAAGTGGGGCACCGGTTTTCTATTGTCATTAAGTAATAAATTGATCCACCCCCAGACTGGTAATAAGTGGGGCACCGGTTTTCTATTGTCATTAAGTAATAAACTGATCCACCCCCAGACTGGTAATAAGTGGGGCACCGGTTTTCTATTGTCATTAAGTAATAAACTGATCCACCCCCAGACTGGTAATAAGTGGGGCACCGGTTTTCTATTGTCATTAAGTAGTAAACTGACTCTCCCCCAGATTACTACACTGTCAGATTCTGCCAATGCTTTCAGAATAAAATTGTTATCAATTAACCATTGTTGGTAAAATTTTCATGATATATTTTGTTTCTTCTAAATATTTTCATTTTACTCAGATGTTTATTTTTTTGTTTATTTTATTCATATTTTTGGATTATCTTCTGTTTGAGAACTGAAAGAAATATTAAAAGATTATTGCAATGCAAAGGTAATTGAATGCTGAAGCGATTTTGAACTGTCCATTTCTTCAGTAAAATATCACTTCTCCTCTGCAGCTTCTTCTGCCTTCCTCTACAAAGTATCTTGTATAACAAGGTAGTAAAATATGATTGACTAATTATATAAATACTTCACTTATGCAAATTACAGCCCATTAGCTTCACCTATTAGATACCAT
The DNA here is from genome assembly GCA_963932145.1 of Acanthosepion lycidas. Lineage (NCBI taxonomy): Eukaryota > Metazoa > Mollusca > Cephalopoda > Sepiida > Sepiidae > Acanthosepion > Acanthosepion lycidas. Next base: position 53,159,735 of record OZ010613.1, on the reverse strand, counting down.
TTCAAAAGCACAATTTTAGAGAGGATATTAAACTGAACATTTTCAATCTCTTTTCAAGGCTCTTCAAGAATCTAACAAATGCATACTTACAATCTTACTCATCATTAAGTTAGTGTTAATCAAATTGAGTGCTCTAAAATTATGGCCTTGTGTCAACTAAGCTATGTTTGTTAAATAACTATACTGCAACAAGATTCTTGTTACCGCAAGCAAATTTTAATAGCTGAGAATTTTTTTTTTTTTTTAATAAATATTCACTCAATACAAGGCCCAAAAGCCATTTAACATAGAGACTTACTAAACAGGGTTGTTGTATGGATGTAGAAAGGGTAAGAATGAAGGAAGTGCAGATTATGATGATTTGTAAATTTCAACACCACCTTTTCTGCCTGCCATTAGGATGGCTGATGCTGAACTCCAGGAGAGCAATACTCTGCTCCATCTTGGCCTCTCGTTTTCCACTGACATGAAGGGGAGTGACAATATTGAGTCAATTGCAACATCTGCTGCAAGGAAGGTTGGTTCACTGTATCATGCCAAAAGATTTTTTCATCAGCATCCTACCATTCATCCATGTATTGAATACTGTTGCCATATCTGGTCTGGTGCTTATACTGTGCATCTTGAGATTCATGACAAAATCCAGAGAAGGATCTGCAATATAATAGATCCTGATCAGGCATCTAGTCTATTGTTACTTTCTTACCAACATGATGTGGCTTCCCTCTGTCTTTTCTACAAATATTTTCATGGTAACTGCTCGGATATCTTCTTTCCCTGGTACTCTGACTACACGAATTAAGCATGCTACTTGATTGGCAACTAGGTCTCATTGTTTTACTGTGGAATTAGCTAGAGGCAATCATCATTTCTACTCTGACAGTTTTTTTTTTTTTTTTTTTCTTGCTTGCACTTTGCTCCTTTGGAACCCACTTCTGATTTCTTGCTTCCCTGATAACTATAATCAATCATCAATCTTCTTGAAGCCTGTTCTGTTTTTTGCCCTTTCCACAATCCTCCCCATTTTCAATCTTTTCGTTCTTATTCACTCACCGTAACTTCCTGTGTTTTAGTAGCTATGTCACCTTGCATGTGATGAACTGGTTAAAAAAAATTATGTATAATAGGTAATGGTTGATCTTAGACTCGCAGAGGTTAAAATTGTAGTGTTCAGGGAAGCATCCTCTCGGGAGACTGTTCCATAAAGTAGCGGCTCTTGGGCAAAACTGTTCAAATGGAACTTTCTTCTTAACTATGAAATACGAATGGAATGGGGATGGCTTGCTTCTGTGTTCATGGCACAGCAGGTCTTAGCTGTAATCGTCTGAATTGGTGGAACTAGGGAATGTAACCCATCAGAATATTTTCCATGTAAATGACAATCAAATGAGCTATGTCATGGTTGACTATAGCAGTAACAGATTCTCCTCTCTGTTTTCTCATTCCTTTATGAAAAAGCTTATACAAAAAGGTAGTAAAATATGATTGGCTAATTATATAAATGTATATGAATAATATAACCTATTAGCTTTACCTAGGAATCCCTCGATTAGTGCATTTAATGTGTACATTAAGATACACATTAATTGAAAATGCATTAATCGAATATAAACAAAATTCACAAACAAAATAGCTACACATTTTCCATTTTTAAATTTCAGACAATTTTCAATTAATTGATAACTATAAAAAAATGAATTTACAAATACTATGCTTAAACTGAAGAATGTTTTATTGCACTGAGTATTATGCATGCACTAAACAAATTTGGGTGTAAAAAAAATTTTAGTGCACTCATTGAAAACGCATTAATTGAATGATTCCTTTACTTCAACCTCCAGTTTTGTCTGTTATTTATTAAGTAATCTTTCTGAAGAATGAAATGACAAAGATGCAGTTCTATTGAAAAATACCAAAATTACTCTCTACAGAACATTTGAGAAATGTCAATGTCTCTAAGACTGTTTGAAATAATGTCCACAAGATGGCACGAGTATGTTGTATTTTGCATAAATTAAGTTTTTATGCATTATTTACATTATTCAGACTATTGTCCTCATCCTTGTCGCCATATTTATTACAACGTTTTGGCCATTGTATGCTCCGGCCTTCTTCAGGTGGTTGGAATGTCGAACTGAATCCTTTATTTTGCTCACTAGGGTAGACTGTTCTAGTTCCACGTAACAGCAAAAATTGCAATATGAGCTCTGGTAAAAACATGAATTGATAACAGCATAAATTGCAATATGAGCACTGGTAAAAAAAAAAAAATGGTTGCTGAAAGCATTAGGTTTATAATGAAATTCATATACAGATGTCCACAAGGACACTGAGTACAGTGGATAAAGGTGTTAGCTCCAGTCACAGGACCCAAAGAGTGTGAGGTCAGTACCCAGTTAAGGGAGTGGAGACCTTTCAAAGTGAAATTAACAGGGGATAACTGATAACTGACAGTGGAACTAGAACAGTGAGCAACATTCAGTTCGACATTACAACCACCTGAAGAAGGTTGGAGCATACAACGGCCGAAACGTTGTAATAAATATGGCGACAAGGATGAGGACAATAGTCTGAATAATGTAAATAATGTACATAATACCTCATCTCAGAAATATAGACGGATACTGAAGATTTTATATTAAAAGGCAAACATGGATAAACATTCCCAAAATAAGACAGTGTCTCAAAAAGACGCTTTTTTCCATGATGCCACTATTACTTTAAACTACCTTCAACCCTTTGACAATGTTTATTCTTTTAAAAAGTGATGATTAGAATTGTAATAAAACCTAAAGACATTTATACATTTTCTTTGTTCTTGGGAATTTACAACAAAAATAATAAACACTATTTATTTATTGGATTGTTTATTTACACGATTGGTATGGTTTGCAAGGCATCGGCTAATTACTATACTGTCAGATTCTGTTAATGCTTTCAGAATAAAATTGCCAATTGATTCAAACTTTATAAAATCATAAATAATAAAGATTTACTTGTAGTTGGTTCACATATTTTAATAATTTAGTAAATGTTTATAAATTTATGAATAAAAATTGTTTTCACATTTATTTCTTTATAAATTGATAAATGATAAATATTGCATTGCATTAGTTTTAGAATGTTGTAAATATAAAATTATTCTTGTAAATAAACAATCTAATAATAAAATAATGTTTAACATTTTTGTTGTAAATTCTCAAGAACAAAAAATATGTATAAATTTCACTTGTTTTAGGTTTTATTTTAATTCTAATCATGACTTAAAAAATTAAACATTGCTGAGTAGTGAAGGTAATTAAAATAATACCAGTGTCAAAGGGAAAAAAAAATATCCTTTTGATACTGTTTTTTGCAGGTATGAAGGTCTGTTTTCCAAAAAAATATAATTTAATATTCTAATATAAAAATTATATATATACACACACACACAGAGGAAAATACTTGTTGACAACACTAATATATTACACCTTAAAAATAATAAACAAATCTTCAAATTCCCATGTCCCTCCATATCAAAAGCAACCAAACAACACTGAACAAAACTAATTATGAGTGTAATAGCCATGTTTTAAAATGCATTTATGGCTACTGCTCTGACAATCTTTTTTCCCTTGTGCCTGGACTATGTGAGTTTAAGTGTGCTACTAGATTGACATCTAGGTCCCACTCTGTTGAATCAGTTAAATGGAATTATCACTTTTACTCAAATAGTTTATTTTCTCACACTTCCTGCCTGTAAAAGTCTCTTCTGTTTCTTTGCTTCCCTGATAACTACAATCTTCAAAAATTTAAATGCAATGTCAATTGCCATCTTCTATCTTGAATGCTGTTCAGCTTTTATCCTTTCCTTGGTCCGCCCCTATACCCAGTCTTTTCTTTCACCTTCACTCTCTGTAACCCCCATTGACATTCCTTGAGTAAGAAGTTGTCTCAAGTTTCACATACAATTTCATTTTCAAGTCTTTTTTCACTGCTCTTTGGACTGTCATAGCTGAAACTCCTCTCTCATGTGCCAAACATCTGATGAATTGAGTTGGATCTTTTCTAATTGATCTCTTTAGCTCTAAAATGAAATGATAATCTCTTTTCCTGTTGTGACCTCCTGATCCAGTTTTCCTCTCTACTGTTCCCTCTTTTTTAAACTTATTCAGTGTTCTCTTAATGGTTCTTGAATGGACTTTGAAGAAGGAAACCAGTGTATGTTGGTACCATTACTAAAGGCCCGAATGATCTTTTTCCTCTCACCATTGTTCATTTGGGAAGACATTGAGTCAGACACAAAACAATCTTAATCTGTTCTCTTTCTAGTGAAATAACTCAAAAGGTTTTTCAGTGATTCTTATGAAAAATGGTGTCAAGATGACTATGCATCTTATCTAAAAACTGGAAAAAAGGAACTCAATTAGTGTTGTGGTTTTTTTTAGATATTAAACATTTTGTGAGATGGACAATTATGCTGTTACACCCAGTATCAGATATTACGAACAAATATTCAAGAGTATTAGAAAAAGCTTCATCAATATATTGCAATATTTAAAATTTATATGAAATGACTGTTTTATGTTGTTTATAATGGAAGGCTTGGAACCTTGCCAAATTTATATCTTGGAGTTAAAAAAAAAAAAAAAAAAAAAGATTATCTTGTCTCAGAATTAAAACTATATTTGTCATTTGTGAGGAAACAATAAACAGGAAAATCAACAATTATTTGTCTTTTATATACAAACTCTGAAACAGAGAAAAGCACTATATTTTGCTAGTGAGATACATTGATTCTATCAAAGCTGTAAAGTTGAAGATCAAGTCTTAGTTTTGTCTTGGGAATTAAATAGAAACCAATGTTAAATGAGAACTGAGTCAGTGAATAGACAGGATTCTTATGAAAATGTCTATTCTTTTAAAAACTCATTGGGAAAATGTTCACAATTGCTGTGATCTCAAGAGTTGAGACGACAATCACAAACTCTTTGCCAATGCGTCAAAAATGTTTTTGATTTGGGTAAGAGATAACAACTATTTCCTTGACACCTTGCCATGGGAAAATGGTTACCAGGATAGATGCATATTATTAACTAGCAGCATGGCCCGGCGTTGCCCGTACTTGATTCAAAAATCGTACAACTCATACAGCAATCGCTATCACTTGACTTAAAATATTTTTGCCCTTCCTTGCCTTTAAAGGAGTGGCCTTTGCCGTGCTGATGTTGCTACATGCCTTACTTCCTGCCTATCTCACACTGTAAATTTTTTCTAAGCTCTATACTAAACATTAAATCTGTTACGAAAAAAGAACTAAACAAAATGAACACAAAACGATCAGCTTTAAAAAAGGACTCATAACTGGAAAAACCGAATGAAAAAAGAATGTTAACAACAAATACTTTTTCACACCCAACCCAGTTCTGCAGAATCAGAATCAACGTTGTTTAAGCAAGTGAATGAGCCAATTGGATTAAAGTGCCATGCAGATTTAAATTTTTCCCCACTTGTGACGAATGCAACTATCGATTTTTTTTTTTTTTTTTTTTTTTTTTTTTTTTGCATGCTAGTTAACATTCGTGTCAGTCAGCTGTTGGCTCTCACGCTGGCCAATAGAATCTTCCTGCCTATTCATGGCAGCCAGCTATTGGCTCTCACTCTGGCCAGTAGAAAATGGCTGCAAACTACATGAAAACTGCCATAGAAGCATGAAAAAATCGATTATTTCCACTATAGATGGGAGTTGGGAAGTTGGTCTTGGCCTTCTCGCTAACTTGGAGCATGTGCATGTAAATTTTGGTGCAAATCCATCGAAAATTGTGGTCATGCATTCATTGTACACACATCCTGCCTTTTATAGATAGATACTGAGTAGACACATGCTTACATCCTTGTGTGAGACTAAGCTAAATTTAATATATATCTGTAGTGTCCTCTCTGTTGAGAAGTGGTTACTGATCATAGATCATTATTACTCTGTCTATATATCTGAGATGAGGTATTGTAACTATTTACCCTATTTACATTGTTCGGATTGTTGTCCTTATCTTTGTTGTCATATTCACAATGTTTCAGCCATTGTATCTTCAGGCTTTCTTCAAGTGATTGGAATTTTGAATCAAACACTTTATTTCATCCCCTGGAATGCTAGAGAAAAAAAAATAACAAATTGTAATATGAGAGCTAGTAAAAAAAAATAAATAAATAAATAAAGAAGCCAGTCACAAGGTTTATAATTCCCTAAAATTCATACACTGAGGTCTTCAAGGACACATGGATAAAAGCGTTGATTGAAGTAATCCAGTGATTTGATCCAAAGAGTTGTGAGTTCAATACCTGGCCACAGCAGAGGTGAACAAAAACTTGGAGTGTTGAGTTAAAGGGAAATAACTGAAACTGAGATATACACAAGTGGCATGGCATGTGGGACTAGAACATTCTACCTTGGTGGACAAAATGAAGGATTCAGTTCAAAATTCCAATCACCTGAAGAAGTGTAGTGTGCAATGGCCAAAACCTGGATATGACAATAAAAATGAGCACAACAGTTTGAACCATGTAAATAGTGTAAATAATCATTATTATCTCTCTATATATCTGAGATGAGGTATTAGTAGACTATTTACATTATTTGGACTGTTGTCCTCATCTTTGTTGCCATATTTATCACATTTTGACCATTGTACACTCCAGCCTTCTTGTAGTGGAATGTTGAACTGAACCCTTTCTTTCACTTACTGGGGTAGACTGTTCTAGTTCTACGTGCCATGTCTAATGGATGTCAGTTATCTCCTGTTAATTCCCCTCTCCTTCTCCACTGCCTTAACCAGTTATTGAACTCACACTCTTTGGGTACTGTCACTGGATCTAACTAATGCCTTTATCCATTGTGCCATGTCTCCTTGAGGATCCAGTCACAGGACCCAAAGAGTGTGAGTTCAATACCTGGTTAAAGCAGTGAAGAACTTGAAGAGGGTAATTAACAGGAGATAACTGATAGCTGACATCCATTAGACATGGCATGTGGAATCAGAACAGTCTACCCCAGTGAGTGAAATAAAGGGTTCAGTTCAACATTCCAACCACCTGAAGAAGGCCGGAGCGTACAATGGCCGAAACATTGTAATAAATATGGCGACAAAGATGAGTACAATAGTCCGAATAATGTAAATAGTAATCATTATCAGTGTAGCGAATTTAGTCTTCACTGGCTGCATCATACTTGCAGCCTTGTGCTAAACAAAGCTAAATTTTTAGTAAATATCTGTAGTACCCTTTTTGTTAAAGTGATTACCAAGTAACTATCGTAGAACATTACTACTGTATTGAACTTATTCTTTATTGGGAGCTCCACACTTTTGGGCAGGTGCTAAACTTATAAAGAAATTCTGGTCAAAAAGTAGTTGTTTGCAAACTAGTCTCATAATTACAGTAATGAGTGTGATTCTAACAGGGTGACTTATAATGGTATCCTTGTACCAGACACAAACTCAGTGTAGTCTTGATAAGTCATTTCAAGTATAGTTAAGCAGCCTCGCCAAGCAGACAAAGCCTGTTGTGTATCACTTGAGGATGCTTACAAATTTCTCATCTCTCTTAACACTTTTCAGGTTTTATTGTTTTTCAACCTGTATCTGGCAAACATCCCCACAGGTTCTTCACCACCATCAACTATTCAGTGTGAAAAGGGCATATATAAACACACACGTGTCTGGGTGTAGGCTCATTTCTGTGTATGTACAAGGTGCGATGGATAAATTGACCTCTAAATTACACAAAAATGAAAATGACACTGAGATCTCATTTTAACAGATGTATTTATCAAAATTATACAAAAATATCTTGAAATACAAAAGAGTAAGTTTATTCAATAAAATTGTAATTGGCTTCAACCACAGCCTCCAGACGATGTCTGGATCTCCTGCAACTCTTTTGGGTGGTCTCCTTGTTTAAGTTGGTGATTGCTACCATAATCCTTGCCTTCAATTCATCTTTGGTGTTTCAAGTTTTGCTGGTCTCCTGCTCAACTTCACTCCACACATATTATTCAAATGCAGTTGCAGTCTGGGGAGGTAGGTGGCAAGATGTAAGGGATGATATATTTGCAGAAATTATCTGACATCTATGACTGGGTTTGCCTGCTTGTGTGTCATGGTGCAGAGGGTCTATGAAGATCCTCTGCACCATGACATAGTGCTGCCCTGGGTCAAGAGTGTGGCTGCTGGAAGATCCTATCTCCTCAATGTAGGCTTCCATGTTGAGTCTGAGGCTCTGTAGGAAGATGAATAGAGGCTTAACATCGCCATCATTAGTAATCACTTCAAACACCTTTGTAATCACCATTAGGCATATCCCACTCTTTCCAAATCCTCTGCACTGTCCTCAGATTGATACCTGAACACTCTGAAATGTTTGCATTGGAGCTTCTGGTGTGAATGCCAAGGAGTACAGAATGCTATTCCTAAATTTTAGTGGAGGGAATTGCATCATGGTGCTCGTTTTCTCACAGACTGACCTTACTATACTGTGCATTCGACAAAAACAAAAAATGCGTACACAAAATTAAAAATATAAAATTGCAACAATTTACCCATCGCACCCTGTATATACATATTTTATACCTGTATATTTAATGGCATATATATATATATATATATATATATATATATATATATATATATATAAAAAGAACATTTATCATAGCCAACATGTTTTCATCCTCTGAAAGACTTTATCAAGGCATTTGCTTTGATTAAATTTCCTTAGAGGATGGAACGCTTCAGCTCGAATAAGTTTTCCTTTTGTCTTCATATTATCTTTTTTACAGATATAATCTATTTGAGATTTTTACACATACATATATTGTAGGAAAACTAATTTTTCCACTATTGTGGTTTCATCACCTTTGGTGATTTGAAGCAGTCAGCTAGAAATTTGATCTAAATTGCTGTGTATTTTCCTTATTTGAAGTTGCATTGAGCAAATTTTTTTTTTTTTTTTTTTTTTTTTTTTTTTTTTGGCAAATAATTAATTTGGCAGTGAATTTAATAATATAATGGAATCTCCCACTGTCTTCAATGTATGAGGTTATATTAACTCACTTCTTAGAACCAAACAGCCAGTTACCCACATGTATGATTTGATTACAGCAATAAAGGTGTGTGCAGAACCAACCACACTTATCAGAAGAACCGAATACAGAGATCTGGTGCTCATTGTGTGCTGCAAGGTCCCCAAGTGACCCGCCTTGTGTTTTGAATTCTGAGATGTCCTTCTCCTATACTGGTTGCTAGCCAAGGCTAAATGACCCAGTCTGCCTTAATGTTTAACCCATAGTGGTGGACAAAGATGGATTCATACCCTTTCCCATGGGTATTTGCATATATGTGAATGTAACAGCCATGAATATGCATGGCAGTAAATCTGTATAAAGGATAAAGGCTGCAGAAAAAAAAAAAAAATTATATAGGCAGCAATCCTTCTTTCATGCACATTTCATTGAATATATTTTTTATACAATTTCTCATGCAATCTAATAATTTTTTTCTTTTCGGATGATAAATTATATAAAAACTGTCCAAATGTTCTTTTTATCTGAGTGCTTTTGGCTATACATTTAGCCATTTTCAAGGATTAAATATTTTAACTGTTAAATAAGTGATAGTTTGTTGTATGTATGTTTTATAAAATGTTTTCATTTTTCAAAACATGGTCTATATATATATATATATATATATATATATATATATATATATATACTCGAGAGGAAAGTTTGGATGAGAATCTCATGGAATGGTAAATTTTCAAGATATTTTGGAGAATTTCTATTCTTACATGTTTTGCCAGTATATTAACATTATCAGAAAAATTCCAATTCTACACCTCAGCAAAACATTTAAAAATAGATTGTCTTGCATATTTACAATATATATATATATATATATATATATATATATATGTAAGCAAATATATGGATATAGAATCCGACAGTATGAAGAAAAATATATGGGAAAAAACAAACAAAAATTATTATTATTGCATATAAGGATTTTTGTTTGTTTTTTCCCATATATTTTTCTTCATATATATATATATATATATATATATATATATATACATACACACACACACACACACCATGTGTGTGAGATAGGGCACTGAAAAGTTCTCAGTCTGGTCAACATTTCTATGACCATTTATCGTAAGATTGATTTTTATGAACCAGGATCCTAATACCAGTGTGTGTATGGGGGGGGATGTATAAACACATCGACACATTTTTTTAGGGCCTTAACATTATTAAAAAGTTTTCACGTGTTACTCTCTTTAAATATATTTTTCCAATTGTCATATTAATCTGTAGACATTTTAGGGGGATCACTTTATTATTTGATAACCACAGAAAAATGATCCCCTACTTCATGTCCAATTGATTTATATATTTTTATAGTTTACAAATGATTTTTGTTAAGTTGTTATTAATATTAGGTTTTCATACGTGACTCTTTTTTTTTTTTTTTTAATATATTTTTCCCAGTAATTTTTGTACTCAACTTTTTCATGGACTTGTGTGTATATATATATATATATATATATATATATATATATATACACACACACACACACACATGTCTATTTCTTCAAGAATTATAGTTTGGAAGATACTGTTCTGTGGTAAGTTTACCAGATCCAAATGAATGATAAATGTTTATTTTGCTTTCGGTGTTTGGCTCATGTCCAAGATGTTGGAAGAATAAAAAGAAGGAAAAAGCTGAAAAGAAGTTGAGAGATCAGAGAGAGAGAAAAAAAAAAAAAAAGAAAATCTTGTTCAAAATGTCAGGAACTGTAAGGAGAGAAAGCCATTTTGGAACTGAAAATGGTTGTCGGGAGAATAAAGAACATTATCAAGATTGAAAGAATTTGTCTCTTCTCTATAGACACTCGTTAAGGGGGAATTATAAAAGTGCATCATGAGAGAATTTCTGGTACATGTGTATTGTAATGGAATCAAGAACAGTGATTGTGAGTTCACTTCTGGACAAAGGATTTTCCAAACCAGACTAACAAACTTTTTTTACTTACATCTTGTCAGGTTTTGTCCTACTGCATTAGTTATCCATTGGGAATAATTCAACCAACCTCATGATCCATCTGTTATCCTCTATTTTTCACTTGTTTCCTTATATCATGCTACAAAGCAACTTTAATCCCCCCTTTCAGTTTTAAACCATTTTGATATCAAAATGTTTTTCTTTTTTTTAACTTTGTGGTCATTTATAATTCTTAGTTGAATAATAAAAACCATAAAAATGTTTAGGAAATAAATTGAAAAAGTTAATTTTAACAAAGAATAAATACAAAAACAAATTAGTTAAATTTTACTCAAATTAGTTAAATTTTAAATTAAATTTTAAATTAAATTTTAAATTAAATTTTAAATTTTACTTAGTTTTCAAATTAGCTAAATTTTACTCTAATTTTTATAAAAAACCATAACTTTATTTTTACTTAAACATTTCCTACATAGATATCTACCAGCACACCCACATCACAACCAGATGTGACACAAGGTCAATGTTTAACATGAGTTTAATGGCCATACCATGGAAAAATTTACAAGCCCCCTTTTCACTTCCTCTTTTGGCGACACCTCAGGTGCCAAGCAATAAACCCAGCTCCCTCCCCATTGAGAGATAATGCCTGGGGCAAAGCCATGTGGAGCTTTGGCTTAATATTGAAAGAATAAGAAAGATTCCAGCCCAAAGAATGGGATTTTGCATATACTCACCTGAAACCAATAATCAATATATTAGGGAGGAGTTGGCTGGACCTATGGAACTCCTGCCTAAATAATAAACTGTACAAAATAAAGCCAACTATAAGAGAATGACATCAGAAACGCCAGTCCAGAAGATAAGAAATGATTATGTCCGAACTCCATATTGGGCATACTACTTGTCATATAGGAAGAAAATGAGTAACTATTGACACTGAGGTTCAAGCACAACATTCTGAACTTAGGAATTCATGTTTCCAACCAGGCGTATAAATAGTCGTGACTGCTGTGATTATTGAATGATTGTTGAGTGGAACTATCCAGTTGAATTAGTATGAATTATTATGCATCAATGATTTCGGCTTTTATTTAGGATTTACCATACATTATGCTGAGCCATGCTACTAACAAGGTATTCACTGAAATGGTTAATTATCTTTGGTTGACTTTTACTTCTTTGTTCTTAACTATTTATTTGCAGTTGTAATTAAATACTGTTTTATTTAACATTAAAGTCTTGAGTTATACTTAATCATTAACAGCCACCATATGTCACAAAACTACTATAACCCATTTGTATATCCTAAAAAAAGGAAGATCCTCTGGTATGTGTGGCATGTCAAAAGCCATTGACCATAATACACATAATGACAAACTGCAGCCATTTTAATTCAATCCGCTTAAAATACGACCAAACAACAAACTTACAAGAACTTTTTCAAAATACTGATCTACTTTACATACTCCAATTTCTAAGAGAAATTAAACTAATCTCAAAAATATAATTTGTAAAATATAGCCATAACAGTAGTATTACTATTAAAAAAAATAAAAAATAATTAATTTTTTTATACTCAGATTAACTTTTAACATACTTAAAAAATTGTGCTCTATACATTCATTTTTTACATAAAGGATTATTGCTTTCCAATTATTCATAATCAAATAAGTTTTTAAAGCTTGTATAAAAAATTTTCATTTACAATTACCTGCTTTGCTGCTTTCCATGTTTATCATTTTTAAAATTCTCCCTTGTGTTTTCAATTTAGTTTATAATAAGTAGAAAATATAACACACGTGTTGTTTGTTAATAGTTTATAAAAGTTTTTAACCCAAAATGAACAGAATAGTATTATATTCTTGCTTTGTTTATACAAAACTATTTCTTTAGATCCTCAGGTTTTTCACATTTCAAGATAAATTTAGATATTTGTATTATTTAAATCTTTCAACTATTATTTTTTATTTGAGTTTCATTCATCAGTTTAAAAAGAAGTGCTTAAGTTTTGTTTATTTTTGTGCATGTTTCATTTATTAAAAGCCTACTTCTATTGGTAAGAAGTTAGAATTTAATGCAGTGGTTCCAAAATGGTGCAGTGAATGTAGCAGGCGAGACGGAATGATTGAAAGAAAATCAGACTTTTAGAAACAGTTTCAAAAAATTAATGTGCCAAAAATAATTATTTCAAAATTTAAAATATTATTATGGATTACCTGTAATTGCATGTGTGAGTCCTTTTATAAATAGTTATAAATAATTATTGACTGATTTTATCATTGTGATATTTTGCATTATATCAAGTATTACAGTAACTCTGGTCCACAAATTGGAGGAGAGAGTTATCATTGATAATGATCTGATCTTGAATCTGCGGTTATCTCCCTTTCTCTGGACCATCTTTGTTGTAAAGCTGCTTGCACCTTTTCAGTTTTGGGCTTTCAGCTCTGACAAATATCAAAAACCCAAAATGGGAAAGGTTTTTTTGTGTTCGTTAGGAGATGAGTTTGTTTATCTCAAATTAGGCCTTACTATGTGCGGTGGAAGAGTAATCAAAGATGTAGAAGCAGCTTCAAAAAATTCATATATGAAAAATAAATGTGATTTCAAAATTTAAAATCTTATTATGGATTACTTGCAATTGCATGCATGAATCCCAATATAAATAGTTGTTAATAATTATTGACCAATGTTATCATTGTGATATTTTTGCATTATATCAAGTATTAAGAATATAGTAACTAGGCTCTGCAAATTGGAGGAGAGAGTTATGTTACTGTTTTGACTTTGAACCTGCAGTTATCTCCCTTTAAACCTCTTTCTGTTTTTTATTTTTAAATGTACTTTTTATCACATAAAATTTCCAAAAATGCATCCCAGATTAAAAAAATTTGGGGAACTATTGACTTAATGGATGAGCTGTGGAGAAAGGTTTATTCCCAGGTTGTGTTTCTCCCATTATAGGCATTATTATATCCATGATATATGGATGCCACATAAATCTATGATATAATAGCACTTTAATACACAAACAGAACGGAATAGCCGGAAGAAAAGGCATGATAAACATGCTTTGTTCTCAAAGAGTTTTATACTACTAAATCATACACACAATTATAAACACATATTTACACATGTCCTACACAGAGAAACTATATCATATGTTTAAAACAGCAAGCAATGTGAAAAGAGAGTCTTACTTGTAATATTTATTGAAGGGAAAACTAGCGGTACAGCAGTTTCTCTATGAACCTGGTATGGTCATATGGTTTTCACTGTAAAACCTACTGCTCTGGGCTAGGGACATCCTCCTTCTTCTCTGAGCCTTACATCACAACTGATGTTTGTTTCTCTCTCACCTGATATGACTCACCAACCATCACATGACCCTTGTAACTTTATCTCAACCAGAAGGAGATAATTGCCTTTTATATCCCTACAAACTTATTTTTTTAAGAAATTATTTGTTCTTAAAATAAATAAAAGAATTTTAATTAAAAATTTTATTCTGGGAATCAAGGCCTACTCTTTACTTCTTGTTAATCCCCCTACAGGCATATATCTTACTTAACTCCTTCTATAATCCCTCCTATCTTGGTCCGTTTACAGCTGACTGAATAATCCTTCATAATAGAGGTGAAGTCATATTTTTCCAAAAAGCCCTGTGCAAGACTTGAAGAGTTTACTAATCCTGTCATTATGGATGCAATGAGTACACAGTACACAAGCTTACTCATTGCCAACTGAGTAACCCTTCAGGAGAGTATCTGTTCACACATGTGCAGTAAGGTATTCTGATTGGTTGGCAAGCTCACAGATATTCAAACACAGATTTTGTATAATAATTTTATTTTATTTTTTTCATTCAATTCACCCAAAGAAAGGCAACAGTGCCATTAAGATGCAAGGGGTTACTGGGAGTGAAAGAGAATGAGAAGACTTTAGAAGGAAGTGGAAACCCAATCCGAAACAGGAAACAACGAATAAACCTCTATTCCTGTTCAAAAGACTAGGGAGGAGTGTGAACCAGACGATAGATGTCAAGGCAAAATTAAATGCACATGTAAGATTATATTCTAATTCAGTTAGTTATGTGCCATGCGTGATACACACTTAGGCGATCATGTATCTTTCGATACATGACTGATGAGGCAGATTTTTTCCCTGCAGTAGGTTGCCATTTCTTTCTGTGGTTGACCAGTTTCCATCCAAGATTATAGAACCCAGTCTGTCCTGCTATTTACCCATAGCTGGGGGGAGAAGAAGATTTATACCTTCCCCAAAGGTATTAGCACGTAATGATCTGACTGGAATTCAAACTTGGCTCTCCAGTTTCTCAATCCGAGCCACTATCCATTACCCCACCATGCCTATTCTAGTATTCTAATTACTAATATTAAGTGATCTCAAAAAAATATTTGTAAATATTTATAAACTGATTGGAGTCGTAAAAATCCATGCAAATCTGTTTAAATTGCTCATCCTACTTTGTTATAGTCTCCTGGTCCATCTACACTTGCATGGAAGACGTGTGACTCACACTATAAGAATATGTGAGGCTTCTTCTTCCTGGTAAAATAACTCAGAATCTGAAACCAATTTTAATTAAAAGTCTTACCAAGAAAGAAACACTGGGCATTTGTTAGTAGCTGCATAAAACCTAGATTCAAAGAGAAAGAGATAATTAAAAAAAAAAAAGAAAAGACAAACACTGAAAAAAAGAAAAAAAAAAAGAAGACTGCCGAGAGTCTAAAATTAAAAAAAATAAAATATCACACCCATATCTT
Organism: Acanthosepion lycidas; assembly: GCA_963932145.1. Lineage (NCBI taxonomy): Eukaryota > Metazoa > Mollusca > Cephalopoda > Sepiida > Sepiidae > Acanthosepion > Acanthosepion lycidas. Next base: position 53,143,912 of record OZ010613.1, on the reverse strand, counting down.
TGTAAACATAGAATTTGGGGTACGAGAGAAAATAAACTTGACCTTTGGCCCATATATAAACAAAGATAAAGATATGAATCTCCACAAACAGACATTATATATAAGATTGAGCCTGACTGAATGCTCTACCAATTCAGCCCTGTGTCAGACTAGCATTTACAATGGTGATCTCATACACCATTGAGTAAACTTAGTCATTGCCAAAAGCTCTCAAAATGAGGCCTTGTGCAAAAATTGATCTAATCCAGGAAACAGATATGACTTATTTGAGAACACTTGTGGCAAGAAAGTTATTAGCATGTTGGACTCAGGAAGTAAGTTCAGACAATGCCAAGTGCTCTTGAGATGAGGCCTTGTGCCAATGTTGATATACTCCTAGAAACAGATATGACTTGTTTTGGGAACACTCACAGCAAGATATATTTTATAATATGCTGATTTCACATACTATTGAGAGAGAAAAAAAATGCCAAATACTCTTGAAATGAGGCCTTGTGCCAATGTTGATCTAATCTAGAAAATAGATAGAACTTGTTTTTGGGACACTCATGTTTTTTGCATACTGATCTCACAAGCAATCAAGAGTAAGATATTTGAATGAGAAGTAACTCATGTCAGCTTGTAACATATTATTCAACATACAGTTTCTTATAAACACTAGGTTGGTCTATTGCTCTTACATTTAGTTTTTTTTTCTTTGTATTTGATTGGTGTTGTTAACTTCAATTAACTGAATGATAAATATTTTAGTTTGCTTTTGACATACTACTGCTGTTAGTCAAGATGATATTTTATAGTTTAATGTACTTTTATTGTTTAACTTGCCATACTTCAGTCCTGCTTGAGACCATGTCATATTTTTCATGTTACTGGTTAAATGAAATGAACTCCCCATTATATGACATTTTGATCTTTCTGTCTTCTTTGTAATTATAATAATTTTATTTCTTTCTCAATTGATTACTATAGGCCAAAGGTCAGTAAGTGTTTTGGGAAGTCAGCTAGATTGGCAGTGTTTATTGAACATGACAAATTCAAAGTAAAACCATAGAGATATTTTTGCATATACAAGTCAGTGGGCACTGAAGACAACACAATAGTCTGTTTCATGCTTGAACACAATCTTCAGGTCATTGAAGTATCCACTCTTATATATAAACATTCTATCCCAGATATTGAACAATTTTACCTGTACATAGAGACTATATATTTTTTTATCATATATGAAATCTATAACAAAAACTTAGACTAGAGGACAAAATGTGTCACATGAAAATTTTTCAACTTGTTCTTGATAGATAAAAATTTATAATTACGTTATTTATACACAGACATTCATGATTATTTACATTTGTTTACATGTTTGTTCATGTGTAATAATTTTCCAGTTGTAAATTTTGTCTTCTAATTATAATTTTTTTATGTTTTGTATTCTCATTCTTCTTAATTAATAATTTAATTTGGTTATTAAAATTATTATTGGTAATTTTCTAAAATCAGTCTACAATTCCTATTGTTGATATTATATGGGAGTACTTTTTTATAATTTCCCCATTTAAATTTAGTAGGTATATATATTTTAAATGATATATTTTTAATTATTAAATCTTTCTTTAAAAGTTGTTTCAGTGGCTTCTATATAAATTTTTTCTTCTATGTTAGTATTATTTGATACAGTTGCTTTATATATTATTAGTTAAACAATTATTATTAAGTGGACAGTTGTTTTTATTTTGACAATTACAATTATTGTTGCTATTTTGCAGATTTGTGTTATTATAATTGCTATTATTTTTGTTTAATATTTTTTATTATGTTTATTATTTTCTCCGTATTTATTATATTTTTGTTAATGATTTTTGATAGTTTACTTTTTTATGGAAGTGTTTTTCAATTAATTTAAAAAATATTTTTCTTATTTTTCTTTTTATTATATTATTATTATGAGGTGGGTTAAACCAAACTATATTTCTTTTTCTTTTGTATAAATTTCTTTATAGTTACGTATTCTAATTTATTTGAATAGACACTTTTTCTTAATTGTGATTCATATATTTTTTTTATTTTTATATTACTGGAATTATTTGCAATTTTTATTAATAGATATTAATATATGTTTAAATATATTAGGAGGGTGATTTAAATTTGTGCTTATATATATGCTGTTATTGTTTTCCAATATGGTTTAAATGTATTATTGTTTAAATTAAATGTCATGTTGAGAAAATGTACTATTTTTTGGTTAGATTTTCTGTCTCTTTTAAATCCTAATTTGTTAAATATTTCTATTTCTATTTTCTATTTTTCTATCATTATAATTTCTTATAATTATTAGACCATCATCTCTATATAAACCTATATCCTTTTTATTAATAATATTTGATAAATTATTTATGAGATATATATATATATATATATATATATATATATATATACACACCTATAAGTTCACATATTTCATATGCCATCATTACATTGTTACATCAAAGTTCTCATTCTTGTAGTTACTATGGTGCTTTTTATTCAGATTTTATTGCTGTAGTATAGTAATGATTTTCTGCAGTGATTAATTATATCTAATTCTTTGTCTTGAATATTTAAGGGTTGTTTTGCTAAATTTAATGAATTATTTAATATATACTCAGTAATGGTGGTTTGTGTGTATGTTTTGAACAATAAAAATATTGATAAATTAAAATTTTCAGATATGCTATTAATATTTTTTTGTTTTATTATTTCAATTAGGTTCCTCAACTAGTTTCGGCCAGCATGGCCATCATCAGGAGAAAATAATAAATTCCTGCTTGTTAGTCGCAGTAAACTCAGGAATTAATAACTTTCTGAAGAAAATGTACTTTATCTGTAGTTTTCATTTGCTTTTTTTTTTTTTTGTTTTTTTATCATTAATTTTGGTCAGTTCTTGTGTTGGTCAAAAAAAAAGTTGTTGTTAAGATAGAGGCTTTATAGATTTATGTTACTCTGAATTCTCTTGATCATTTTGACAGTTTTATTGGTTCCTTGGAAGGGGATGTGTTTGTGTTAAGTGTATGTTATAATTTAGTTCTTTGGGAGTGTGTAAGTGCATATATTAGTATGGGTGTGTGTATAAGTGTGAGACCTCAACAAGCATGTCTGTCTTGTGTAGGTGAGAAATGTGGGTAGGGCTTGATTTATGGGGTTATATATTAATTCTATCTATGTTGTTAAATTTGTGATTAAGCCCTTCTGAATGGAGTGTTTTCAGGTGCAAAATCCATTTGTTTTCATGCTCTTCTAGAATTTTTCTAATGTTATCTTTTCTATCTTTTTGTATTTTTTCAATTATATTGAATTTGGCATGGCTTTTAAAATCCTGTTTTTCTAGGTGGAAACATTGCTCTACAGGTTATATATATATATATATATATATATATATATATATATATATATATATAATTGGGGCAATTTTTTTCATTTATACAAGTTTCTTTAACAAGACTAACAAAAATTTTTTCCCTCTATTTTGGACCATTTTCTTGGTTTCTGGTACACATTCAAATATAAATTCTCTAAAGTCTTATGAATGTACTCGGACTTTGGACATTTTATATTTAAATATATATCAGACACCAGAAACATCAGCCAAAGATAAAAAAAAAATGAATTGAAAAAACATCTTTAACAAAGAACATTCTTTGGTCTTTAATTTAACTTTTTCACACACACATACCTATCTATAAAGTATAGGTGAAAATGCTTGGACATACAGAACAAGTGGATAATTCCAGCATAATTTATGTCCAGAAAATAAAAAAAAATTATAAGAACACAAGAAAAATTAAATAAAAAACTTAACCACAGTACCTTGTCAATTGTTTTTTAATGAAACTTGTATAAAAGAGGAATTGCTTCCCAAATACTCAATTTTTATATATATATATATATATATATATATATATATATATATATATAACATCAAGAACACTGAAGAAGGCCAACATCATGGAAAATGATTTGGATAACCTTACTCTAGAGCAGTATTTCTCAACCTTTTTAAGCAACGTAACACCTCAGACCAAATGAAAATATCACAGCACACTTAGCAAAATTTTTAAAGGGTATACATTTAAATTTTATCAAATAAAACCAGGTATTTAAAAAAAAAAAAATACACACACAAATATGAACTTTATTTCAATGTTTTTAGTTTTTATTCAACCATTTGTGCAGCTTATTTAGTGTAGAACCTATGCCTGTTTGGGTTTTTTTTTTTTTTTTTTTTTTTCTCTCAATTTCTTCAATATTTCATGGTACACTTAAGAGGGTCACATGGCCCCCTTGTGAGAACTATTGCTCTAGATTATTTGTCCTAGAGAAAAGCAGATTTTATTTCACAGCATGTTTCTTTGAACAGAATCGTGTTGTGCATATAAAACTCAGCAGTAATATTCATAAAAGCCTTGATGCTAATTTCCCTGACAATGTTGCCACAAAATTTAATCTAATGCATAATTAGTGTGGTCATGTCTGTCTAAGTAGTACATGCTTCAAAAATCATTAAAGATACCATATACGCAGAGAAGTCATTCATTATAAGTCATGCGGCATTTATGTAATAGCTACTGCAAAAGAAACCCAACATTGACACATCTGACCATAGGATATAAGACTGTAGCAGGACGAAACAGGTACACTCACACTGCTAATATTTGAGGATAGATCAAATCATGACTTTACTTGAAATTGAGTTGCAGTCATCATTTTTATATATTTTATAGAGCAATTATTAAAGGTTTAAACTCTCCAAGGACATTATTGTCACCTTTGTCGATTGTATGATGATCACACATTATGCCTAATGTATAAAAAAAAATAAACAAAATTTGTAAAGGTCAATCAGATCACCTGCTGTAAAAACAAGGTTTATAATGCTTGTCTCACAAGCCATGAAATTCAATCTTTAATTGTTCATTTGCTGTTACCTTGTGCCAAACTTGGCTTTGTCCAAGAAATACCATATCTATATATATATATATATATATATATATGATTTTTTTTTTATTAGGTTGGTGCAAAAATAATGACGTAATAATGTCGTTTTTTGACGTATTTTTTAACATCAAAAAACAACATTATTATGTCATTATTTTTGCACCAACCTAATAGTAAACCATTTGTAATCTGCTTATCAGAGGCCATTCAATCCAAACTTTTTGTGTTGCTCTTTTAATGTGACCGTGTGTCAAACTTGGCATTGTCTGAGAATTGTCAACTATGTTTAAACCATGATTTGTTAGATTGCTCATCTCCTCAACCATTCAATCTATTTTCTTGAGTTGTTCCTTTAATGTGACCTTGTGGCAAACTTGTCTTTGAGAAATACCAACTCTGCTTGATTAAGCCATGATCTGATTATATTGCTTGTCTTTCCAGCTATTCAATCCATTCTTCTTTAATTGCTTTTTTAATGTGGTCTTGTGCCAAACTTGGTTTTGTTTAAAAAATACCAACTTTGCTTGATTAAACTATGATTGGCTATATATTTAAAGTATGGCAATCCTTTCTTTCAGGTATCAATTCTGTTGTAATCTAAAACGTTGAACAATGTATTCATGCCATACAGTGACAAATAAAATGAGTAACTTGGTCCAGCCTGAAGAATGAATTTTCAAGACATATTTTAAAGACAGAAATCCATAGGTACATTAGAATAGAGAAGGAAACCTTCCAGCAACTAAAAAAATGTATTATGAGGTAGAAGAATTTTGTTAAAAACAAAGAGTAGATACGCTATGAACTCTCACCTCATTGATTGCAGTTCATGATCCTTTCCATAAGTGCATATTTGTGTTGTCAGGTTTTATACAGTTTTGAATTCAAAGTTGTCCTCCTCCTAGACTGGGCATCAAACACTATTTAACCCATAGCTGAGAGAAGAGATGAATTCATGTGTTTCCCAATGGTATTTGTGGAAAGTAAAAAAAATGAACTCAACTGGGAATTGAACTTGGTTCACTAACTTCTTATTCTAAGTTTCATCACCAAAAATCCCCCCCCATCATCATGTACACCAAAAATTTCAACTATCTCTTTCGAAGTATAAGTGTCCTGTTTGTTTCCATTAAAAATGAATGAATCCTCCAGGTCTTAAAGATGGCAAACCCTCGTCAGATTTTACAAACTGAATCACAAACATTTTCTTTTCTTTCTATGTGCCGTATCCTTTCAGGACATAGGCGATCATGGCTCTTAACCCCCCTCTATCCCCTGCAGCTCTCAACAAGTTCCTTCCCTCTTCCATCTCCCCTAGACCATGTTCTATCATCCACTTGCTTAAGGCCACCAGGTATGTCATGCATCGTTTTCCATTGTCTCTGTTTAACCCTATCTGACCTGAGAATATCAGATTCTCCAAGCCCTCTTTCCCCATTATATGACCCAGGAACATCAGCTGCCTCTAGTTGACCAAATAACAAAAACCATACCATTTGAAGATTTCCAACCACAACAGCAGCAGCAGCAAGTAAAAGTGGATGTTGTTTTAGTTTGTGATACAGCATTGGGGTCCCATTATGGGAACTGCCAATAGACTACTAGAATTTAGAGACATGCAATGCAACAGATGTATCAAGTAGTTGGTAAACAAATAAGAAAATGTAGGAGTGTAGAAATAAGAAAGATACTAGCAGCTATTTTAGTCAGAGCAGAGAAAGTATTTAATATTCAGGACACAATGTTTATATAAGTCATGACTTCAAATCTGACCAAACCACTTCTTTCTTTCTTTTTCTAATGATATCCAATTACATCATTTGAATACCTATTTCTTATTAATACAATTTCATTGTATTAATAAGTCATAAATAACTTAGAAGGTCAAATACTTAAATAACCATGATGTGCTTTTCTATAAAATACAATAAAAACAACATTGAGTTTGTCATTTGTGTTTCAAGTTAGAAGGTAATCGTCCAGAAACTGTAAATTTTAACGTCTTTTTGTCACTTTGATCATAAGAAAGGGTCAAACTGAAAATCAAGAATCTATTGGAAACCTGACATAAAACTTGATGTGTTTGTATTGTAACAAAAAGTATGACAATTTATTTCATTAGGTTGGTGCAAAAATAATGTCGTTTTTGACGTTAAAAAAAATACATCAAAAACGACATTATTTTTGCACCAACCTAATAATAAATCATTTTACTGTTATCATTTTATTACTAGTTTTATTACATCTTACACTTGTTGCTTTTTATCCAAACACTTTAGGTTGATACATTCTTTATTATTACTGTTCTCTTATTACTAGTTTTATTCCATCTTATTATTGCTGCTTTTTATTTCAGTATTCTGGGTTAATACACCCTCCATTATTACTATTATTTTATTGCTAGTTTTATTCCATCCTATTGTTGCTTTTTATCCTAACACTTTTCATTATTACTATTATTACTTGTTTTATACCAGTTTTTTTTTTCTGTGGTCTGTGTCATTACAATCTTCAGTTGATAGTGTAACTAGTGTGAAATAAAAAATAAAAATACAAAAATAACTAAACCTGAAATTGCATCACACACTTTAGGAAGTGAAACTTGAATTTCATGGAAGTTATCTCAATCATTTTAGTCAAAGAAGTTTCAGTAAGCAAGACACAAAAAACATTCTCTTATTTTTACCTTTTCTTTGTCTAACCTTCTTTATTAAGTTTTTGAACCTTTTGGAACCAGTGACCAAACAAGGAACATAAAAGGAAACGAGTCTAACAATGACAGGCTGAGAAAATATGCCAAATATTGTAGAACTTTTCATCCCACTCTATGATTATTTGCTGTGTCACATTTGTAACATGATGAAAATCTTTATCATGCAACAAAATAACAAGTCAATTACCTTGTCCAGAAAAAAGGCTTTTGCATTCTAGTTCATCATTCAAATTGCTTACTTTAATATTTTACAGTTTGTTGAGGATCCATCAGTTCAAAATAATTCTTCTTGCATCCCACAAAAATATTAAGAGCATTTTTCTTTCAGTAGATTTCTGTTGTAGAGTTGTTTCACAGTGGAGGCTTTTATTTGTACTAAGTCTGTCCTAAAGTAGGTTTGACGTACAAAACGTTAGGAATTTGATATAATAGGTAATGACGGATCTAGTTGTGGTGGCTGATACTTTAATATCCGACTAACGGTTATCCGACATTGACTGACTGACCAACTCCGAGCGACTGCTACTACTCCTACTTATTATAGGTGGGAGAGTCTGTTAACAATAGAATAGATGTGTTCCACTATAACAATTTCATTTAAGATGAAGCCACAATTCACTTTATTTGGGATTCTCATAATAAATCGTTTTTTTCTGTCCGGTAACTATTTTATCTAAAAATTCCTTCTTTTTTTTTGTTTTTGTTTTTGTTTTGTTTAAATACTGAATAATGTTCATTTGGCATGTCTGGATAAATGTGCCCGCAATAAGATAGTGAAAAGGATGGTTTTTCCCATGATACCACTTTTTTAAATTTCTTCCTTTTTGGTAATGTTTAAAAAAATAAACTGGAATAAAACCTAAAAAAGAAGATATAGGGATATTTTTAGTACTGAAAAAAATTGATGATGTTTCCCTAAGGAAGTGAGAATTAATTATAACTTTAATATTATTTCAATAAGGATTTAGTTTTTCTCTTGAATAGTTTTCTTTGTAACCATGTCATCTCATCTGCAATGCTTTTTCTGTCTCTTTAAATGTCTTCGAAAATTTAACGTTATTATTGTTTTACCTTTGCTTTGTGTCATATGAATTTCCCCCAAATCTTTACGACTCTTGAAGCCTTTGGTTAAGATTGTTTGTATCAGAAGATGCAAACAGATGAGGTGTCATGCAATTTGGGAGAAAAGATATATGTAATTGTGGTCACCCTATGGCGAGAAGAATACAGAAGATGTAAGAAGTACACATAATTTTTTTTTTTTTTTTGTAGTTCCCATATTTTATTAATATTGTTATTGCTATTAATTCCTGAATTTACATGTTTCTACCAAATGGCTGGTGATTATTGTTGGGGAGTAAAGTGACAGCGAGTCATTTCTAGTCTCTGGCACCTTCAATACCATCTCAGATCCTCCACCAATGCTTTTTTTTTTCTTCTTTTTCTTTTTTTTATTTCTTTTTCTTTTTTTTATTTCTTTTTCTTTTTTTTATTTCTTTTTCTTTATTTTATTTCTTTTTCTTTTTTTTTATTTCTTTTTCTTTTGTTTTCTTTTTTTTTTATTTCTTTTTCTTTTTTTTATTTCTTTTCTGCAGTAATGTTCACCCTGTATAAGGCCCGGGGGTCACTTGAGGTAGAGGGTTACATAAAGGGGTAGTTAATATGGAAAGGAGGTGAAGATAACAGTTAACTCTAGACTTGAAAAGGTTAAAATTGTAGTGATTGGAGAAACATCCTCTTGGGAGTTGGTTCCACAGAGCAGTGGTTTGTGTGAAGATTTTCATAATCTGTCCCATCTTGAATTTCCAATTCAGCCATTCTTTGTTTTAGTATTTTCTAGTAAAGTTCCAAATGCACTAAAAATTCTCAGTACTATCAAGAAATGTTTTTAGTGGAAAAATATAGTGTACGGACATTTGCAAAGTGGGTTTCAGCAACCATTCGTATTACAGGCACACCCACAACCTACATATTTTAAAGAATTTTAACATTTTGTATTATTTGTTTTATTTTCTGTATGGTGATCTAAATATTTTTAGCTGTGAATAAGAAAGTAGATAGTGTATGTGTTGTTGTTGCAGGTGGCTGACAGAAAAATTCATTAAATTACTTTCCCACCCAGAATGCCATTTTTTTTATGACTTTGCAAATTATATTATGTCATTAATTAGACAAGTTTCAGAAATTGACATTCTATATACAAACCTGAGTTACTTGTTTGCTTCATCTGGACTCTCTCCTTTAAAACTTCCACATCAAAGACTTTTCTTTACCTCTGTGTGCTTTATAAGATTCAGGAAATCTTTTTAAAAAAATTGACAGTTAATTCATAATTAATTAGTTATCTGTAACTTTTAAAGTTTATTATTAACACTTAAACACTTTCTAATATTAATATTTTCTAAGATTAACTTATTACAAAGCTACAAATGTCAGGCCAGTCCTGGGTATGACAATAAACTACATCTGGCAGCAAGGCCTCTGATTGGGAGAGTGGAGATTTTGAAGAACATGGAACCACCTCTAAATTGTTGTTTTTCTCAGATCTGACCCAGAGTGGTAGCACCTGTTAGGGTCCCAGCTATGAGCCAATAGTAAACCCCCACAAACAAAAACAAAACACTATGAAAGTATAGAAATACATTTTTATTGTAAAATGACCAACAATATATTTTATCTGTACTTGAAGATTTGCAACTGAGTTCAAAATATATTTAGTTGAAGCCATAAAATTGTGTTCAAAATATTTAGATTTCGGCATTAAATAATCCATACATGTTGATATGCCTCTAAACAATTCAACCAACATGAAAGAAGTCTTTCATGATATTAATTCATATAACATCCTACAATTTCTTAAAGAAATCAAACTGTATTCCAAAATACAACTTCAACATGTATATTACCACCTCTAGTAATTATGTATGCACAAACGTGTATATACACAAAAGCTGAGTATCATCTACCAAGTGCTCACTTGTGAAAGCAGAATAACATATCATATTTTATTGCCTCAAAGCTCCCAAGAAAAGTAAATTTTGGCATTAAATGGCCCATAAGGAGTTGATATACCATTTAACAAAAAACAAACCCTATCTTGAGCAACTAATAAGACTTCAATTTTCTATGTATTAATGATCAGAGATAACTTTAAAATTTTTCCTTACTTTACAATACTTTAATAAAACACTGGCCAACTGCAAGAATAGAAAGGGCAAGAATTAAAAAGAATATTTACAGGATAGATTTTCAGACAAGGATAGTAAGTATGATTTGGGCATTGGTTTGTGATAAAAATCCCATCTTGTCCTAAAATCTATATAAATTCTCAATCTTTTCTCTGTAGAAAATATTTAAATTTATTGTGGGAGTGCAGATGATATGAGGCCTTGTTCTTGCTTTTGTTGTTTTTATCTGGGATTTTATCATCCGTCTACAACATGCTAAATTAATATTCATGTGCAATATTACATGAAAACGTGAAATAAAATACGAGCAGTTTTGATGTGAATGCAACAAGATATTACATATTTATTAAATGATTAATTTTTATTTAAACATTCAATTGCTTACATAATTGATTCATATTATTCACAGAATATATATATATATATATATATATATATATATTGTATTTAGTAACGCAAAGAAAAAAAATGGTTTTAGGCTTATCTGTACGTAGGGACATTTTCTTATGAGCTCATTTAAGAAAACGCATTTTAATGGTCCAACAGTTGGTGATCAGAGAGAAACTTTGTATATTTGCCCTTCCCTTTCTTTTACTATAACCTAACAAAGCAGGGGACACAACTCCTGCTTCTTATGAATCATTAAAAATTCATTAACAATTTTCACAGCAGTTAAAAGTCCTTCTAAAAGAACTTTACAAGGCCACAATTTGAAAATAGAAATATTAAAGCTACATTTTCACAAAGAAATTTTTAAAGTTTCCATCTATAATTTTACTCTTTATGTGTTATCATCTTAAAGACATGCACAATCGTAGCTCTCCACAGCTTCTTCTCTCTCATAACTCCGTTTATATCCTTACTATGCATCACAGTCCCTATCCTGTTATCCATTTACAAAAGCTCATTAGGTAAGTTATTTGATGTTTCCGTTTGTCTCTTGTCTTCAGTATGTCCTGTAAGTGTTAAATTCTCCAAGCCCTCTTTCCTCTTTATGTTCAGAAATTTTAACACCCTCTTTTTTTATCCTAAACACAAGTGTCATTTTTGCTTCTATTTTCCTAAAAACTTCTCGCTCTAAACATGCTCCATCCATTCTCAGCATCCATCAGCAGAACCACATCTCAAGTCTACTCTTCATCTGCAAGGAAATTTTCCTTCATTCACTGCCATATAGGACAACTGATACATACTAGTTGAACAAGCCTTTCTTTGTTTCTAACAAAATTTTCTTATTTCTTAATACTTTGAGTTTTTAGAAGGCATCTTTTGCTATTCTGCCTAACCTTCAATTGGAAATCCATCTTTTGTTAAAACACTTTCCAGATTGTTACATTTTCTGTACATACTTGATTTTGGCATTCCCAATTTATACACTCGCATCTTTGGTTGACCCTTTTGTTAACAACCATGCATTCTGCCTTTTGTTAACAACCAAACATTCTGCCTTTTGTTAACAACCAAACATTCCGCCTTTTGCTAACGGCCAAACATTCTGCCTTCTTACAATTGATGGTTAGTCCTCTCTATAATTTTATTAATTCTACAGAGTCTGCCAAAAAATATATACGTACTTCAGGAAAGGAAAAACTTTTATAGCTATTGTAATACCAAATGTATTCAGACATCACAAGATTAATACAAGTTAGCTTTGGATTATAATCACAGATGATGCTCAAAATGGTGGCTTTTAACTTCCAGACATTAGTACAGTAAACCACTACTTGGGCAACATTGGCCAAAGTGTCCAGTGTGATTGTTGCACATGCATTTTGAATTTCTTGTCTAAGGCCTGCTAATGTAATGCCATCTGTTGAGAAAATATTGTACTACAATAAACAGTGTTATCACAAATTTATAAAACTACAAAACAAGTTTTTCCTTTCCTGAAGTGTGTATGCATTTTTTTGGTGGACTTTGTATTTAAATCATTGGTATTTACAGTTTCATCATCATTAAATACACAATACTTGTTAACAAATATTCAGTCTGTAAAGTACTGAAATGATGCTACCACCTATTTTTAATCTGAAAGACATGTACCATATTTTCTGACTGACAAGACACTGTGGTTTGGAAGACGCACCCTAATATTGGAAAGAAAAAAAGTCATTCTCATACAACAATGCATTCACCATGCGTCCCTCACATACTGGCGCCATATATTGTTTACATTAATCACTTGTCTGATTTTGTTTGTATGGCAATGATATACTAGTCAAGAGCAGAAAGGCTCCCACCATTGCTAGTAAACAGAGCATTTGGCTCAGCTCCAGGAAGGTTTATAGTCTTGGAAATACTCGTAACAGCTAAGTACTGAGGTTACATCATATCAAAGGCTGAATTAGATAGCTAACATTATAGTGTAATGACTCAACATACAAATCCATGTCCCTGTCAGTGAAACCAATTAGGTGACCATCCAAACTTACTTGAGCCTGGGCGTTGACTTACATTCATCTTGGAAGATGTACACATATTTTTCAGAGTATTTTTTAGAAAAAAAAGTGCATTTTGTAAGCTGGAAAATAATTATTTTAAATAGTTTAAAAGTTGTAGTTAGTGATGTCTAAAATACATTATTAGAGTGTACTATTATCTGATGATAAAAATTAATCTATTTTTAGAAAAAAACATTTGTTGCCAAGTTTAGTGATAAATGAATCGGTGCTTGCTATTGGATATTGATCACTTTTCCTAATACAATTCTTGCTCGTTTACTTCTCATTCTCAATGCTGAAGGTTGGGAACTATAGACATTTGCGCCAATGCTTTCCAGTCTCCTCTTCCTTGCCATGCCCGTGCACTCAGCATTCTCCTTGTCCAATCTATTACCTCATCAGCCTAGCATTACCTTGGTCTTTCTCTGAGTTCCTTGCTCCCTTCCAAGATGTGAATGCAGTGATTTTAGGCCTTGATGGCATATCAAAGTATTGCAGTTTTTGCTTCCCTATGGTCAGGAACAACTGCCTATCATTTGTTTTGTAGTCCATGCAGCTGATGCACAGTACCCACCTTTAGCACAAAGAACATAAATTTTTTTTTTTTAACATTGACATCTTTCAAATATCCAGGTTTCACAGTCATACAGTGCCACTGGCCACACTTACATCTTCAGGAGCTTTAACTTGACGCTTCAATGAAGAATGGAGATCTATTCATAGGGTATTAAGAGAACTTGCTGTCCCTCCCCCCCACACCATATAATTGAGCACTAATCTCATGACTACCACTCACTGTTTGATCTATGATGGTTCACAAGGAATTTGATTTCTCTTTCTGAATTACTAATACAATTCAGAGCACTATTACCACCAAACTATTAGTAATTACAAGATCTTTTCCATTCATTTTTAGGACCAATCCATTCAGAATTCAATAAGTTGAGAGCATCTCTTCCTTTTACATATTTTGATAATTTTGTAATTTTTTATAAATTTTTGAATTTCTTTTCAAATTTATTTCTTCATAAAACAGTAAATAATAAGTCTTTATAAAAGGTAGATAATAAATAACACCTTGTACTTGATTCACATATTTCGATAATCTTGTAAAATAAACATTGCCGGGGTGGGGGTTTAAAAGTAATACCTGTGTCAAAGTAATAACTGTCTGTTTGACACACCTTTTTTCATTTTTTTTATGTCCTCATCTAATTAACACTTTTTAAAACAAACATTGCTGAGGAGGGAAGCCAGTTAAAAATCATAGCAGTCTCAAAGGAATAACTGTCTTTTTGACACACCAGAGTGGGGCATGAAGGTTAAATATTGCTGAAATTTCCATGTCCTCATCTAATAATTGCTTTTTAAAACAATAAACATTGCTGAGGATTGGTTTAGTTGGTTTGGTTTATGGCATATCAACCTCAATGGATTATTTAATGCTGACAAATTTTTTTTATTGCTCCCTAATATTTTCTTTTAAAATAAACTAATAGAAAAAGATATTACTGGTAATTTTTTTTTTTTTTTTTTTTTTTTTAACAAAATATTTCTGGTATATATTAAAACCTATTTTTATGCTTTCATAGTGTTTTGATCCCAGTTTGGGTGTCAACTGTTTGCCCATAGCTTGAACCCTAACAGGTGCTACCACCCCCGGGTCAGAGTGAACTTGGGAACATCAGCAATTAAGAGGTGGTTCCACACTCTTCAAAACCTCCTGATCAGAGGCCTTGCTGTTGGATGTAGTTTATCATCTTACACAGGATGACATTGCTGAGGAGTGAAGGTAGTTAAAATAATAGCAGTGTCAAGGGAAAAAAAAAAAACATCCTTTTCATACTCCATGAATGTCCAAGTTTGTCCATTACTGAATTGCAAATACTTCTAAGGTGAAATTGTGCCTCAAATAGTCTCCATAAATTCTGATACTTTAATTGTACAGTATTTACATTATGCGGACCATTGTCCTCATCTTTGTCGCCATATTTGTCACAACGTTTCGGCCGTTGTACGCTCCGGCCTTCTTCAGGTGGTTGGAATTTCGAACTGAACCCTTTATTTCGATCCCTGGGGTAGACTGTTCTAGTTCCATGTGCCATGTTTGATGGATGTTAGTTATCAGTTATCTCCTGCTAATTTTCCCTCTGAAAGTTCTCCACTGCCTTAACCGGGTATTGAACTCACACTCTTTGGGTTTGCCACTGGATCTAACCAACGCCTTTATCCACTGTGCCATGTGTCCTCACTCACTGACTTACTTCTCCAGGAGTGACAAGCTAGCCGAAGCCTTCTCTCTCTTAGCGAAACTGAGGTAGGAGGAAGGTGTCCATGAAGGTGTTTTTTTTTATTGGGTGTTTCTTCCAGCTGATGTCCTATGCAACTCGTAACATCCTTGTGTATGTTGCATTAAGAGATGCTTCTTGTTGAGCTGTAGAGCAAGACAGATTCTGTCTATTTCTGAGATGAAGTATTATGTACACTATTTACATTATTCGGACTATTGTCCTCATCTTTGTCGCCTTATTTATTAAAATGTTTCGGCCGTTGTATGCTCCGGCCTTCTTCAGGTCGTTGGAATATTGAACTGAACCCTTTATTTCACTCACTGGAGTAGACTGTTCTAGTTCCACGTGCCATGTTTAATGGATATCAGTTATCAGTTCAAGAACACATGGCACAGTGGATAAAGGTGTTGTTTAAATCCAGTGACAGGACTCAAAGAGTGAGAGTTCAATACCTGGTTAAAGCAGTGGAGAACTAGGAGAGGGGAATTAACAGGAGATAACTGATAACTGAATCCCACCTAACACTCAGTCTGGACAAACCCTACTCTGGGCTGAGCAATAAACTTAGAAAGTTGGTGACAAAAAAAAAAAAAAAAAAAAAAATTTTTATTTTCTTGGTAATATTTTCCATTTGTCACTGAATATAGGCATACACACATAATATGAATGAAATTGCAATGGATATGTGTCTCTTGATGATTAATTTTCCTTTTTATCTGACAACCCTTAGGTAATAGGAAAATAGTACAAATCAACAGGTGTGGCCCTTTGAAGTCATTTTTATGACTCCGGTATTAAAACAAAATATATTTTCTAATAAATGTATTTTAAATGGACAAATAATTTAGATTTGAGATTTGATCATCTTGCTGTCAGCAAAGTAACAGGTACCGAACTAATAATTATATGATAAATAATAATAATATAATTTAATATAAATAAATAATATTTGAATTTGAGTACCAGTAACAAATGAACTATGCATCTTTTTGAAATCCTTTTTATAACTTCCTCTAGATTGAAATCTGAATATATTTTCTCATAAATGTAGTATTTTAAATGGGCAAACAATAAAGGTTTGAGATTTGGTCTTCTTGATGTCGGCAAAATGGCAGGTACCAAATTAGTAATCATAAAAAGTTTACCAAGAAAATTCAATGATGCTGTATTCAAATGCAGTTATTCTCCAAACGCCAAAGAAATGGATTAGAGTATAAAAGAGCATACCTGTGCGTTTGAGTATAAAAGAGTATATTTGTGAGTGAGCATATTTGTTCTTGTGCATGTGGGTGGGCACAGGTGTGTGTCAGTATAGATGAGGATCACTTTTTCTTTTTCTTTTTTTTTCTTTTTTTTAATGAAAACATCTTGCCTATTGTTGGTCATTATATGTGCCAAAATTCGCCAAAATGAATTGGCCATAGTCTGAATTTTGGATTTTCCCATTGTGATGGGGGTAGTGTCCACTTACAAATCTGATTGGATGAAAGCTGATTTGCAGTTTTTCCGCAATTGATATCATCACATGGCTAGTTGCACAGTCACATGTTGGTGTTTGACAACCGAAACTTCTCAGAATCCCAGGGCAACATCACTGATGATGTGGCCATAGTCATCTTAAAGATGGATTTCTAAACTAATGAAACTTTTTAAAGTTGATTTTAACTTTTTAAACTCTGTTGTTATATTTAAAACTCTTTTTAAGGGGCTCATCATTTTACAGTGGTGTTTATAACTGCTACAGTAATCTAATTCTCTTCCCCTATAAAGGACAATAACTCAAAATACAATTACTTCCCTTGTCTGTGAAGACAAGCTTGCCACTTCTGAATTAAACATT
This sequence comes from Acanthosepion lycidas, assembly GCA_963932145.1. Taxonomy (NCBI): domain Eukaryota; kingdom Metazoa; phylum Mollusca; class Cephalopoda; order Sepiida; family Sepiidae; genus Acanthosepion; species Acanthosepion lycidas. Next base: position 53,126,468 of record OZ010613.1, on the reverse strand, counting down.
GTGACAAATTGACACACACATAAAATTCATTATCTAAATCCATGCAATCTTTGCTGTTCTCAGATGGTGGATCAAGATTGTTTATTTATGTGTTAAAATACACTTGTCTTTTATTTTCATTTGTTTCCTTCATCCCAACAATAACTAATTATAGTTGCAATTAGTACATAATGTTCAAATAATTGTGATAAAATTTAAAGCAGCAATTAACATTTTTACAATTTAGTTAGACGTTTTTATGTAACAGTCTGTGAAAGTTTTTTTTTTTATGAATGTATCTTTTCATAGTAAACAGACTTAGTATTAGAGATGTTTGCAGAAATGGACAGGTATCCAATATCAGGAAGTTTCATACATTTAGTTAATGTCATTACCCAGAGTTTACAGGAGAAAATGTAGTATTAGCATATTCAATTTGAGAAGATGCAGTCTTGTTCCAGTTCCCAATGACTCTTTCTGATGTTCAGCTGCTTTCATCTCTTTGAGGAAAAGTAGTTGCTTAGTATTAATTTGTGTAGGTGAGCAAGCATTTTTTTTTTTTTTTTTTTTTTTTTTAGCTGCCTGACGACAACCTGATGCAAAGTCTCATATTTTCCCATTTTCAGAGAATGCAATCTCAAAGACGTTTTAAGCTTCACCACGCTAATTTCTTTCTAGAATTTTTCCCCATGCCACTGCATTTTTTTTTTTTTTTATAGGGTGTAAGAAAATGAACACCTCGCATAGTTATCATCTTCGACCACTTCACCATCAATATCCACTCAAGAATAGCTTTCAAAATCATCATTGGAGTCTTAATCAAAGAAAAACTCTTGAATTAAGGCTTTGTTGGATATTGATATTTTTGTTTACAAAAAACTCAAAAAATTAACATGGGTTTAATCAATGTTACACTTCGTGTAGTCTAGAAGAATTCAAAATGGCATTAGAAAAAGGAAGTTTCATCTTCTTCCAAAACAGTAATAGCCAATTCCCAGTTTAAAATACCGGAAATAACAGTTGACAAGTGTTTATAGCAACCATCTCAAGGCAACAGAATGCGCTTGGAGCAGTAAATGGAGAGAATTCTATAGCGACTATTTTCACCTCCAGTGTGTTAAAGGTTAATCTACTCAAGCTTACAATGTAGTTGAAAATTCTTTCTATACATCTTATGATTTGTTTTATACTATGTTTTATACAAAGCATAAATTTAGAAAAGTGCACAGACTTCCCATGTGTTTGTGGTTGGAAATTCAGGTCCCAAAAGAGAGCGAAGATTCACCTTACAAAAATGGGTTGTGCTTCTCTGAAAATGGTTTAGGAGCAGCACTCTGTCAACACAGATAAGATGTTGGAGTAGTGTTTTGGATGAGATGGTCAAACTTATAAAGAAATATATGAAGTCTGAGTCATCTAATTCAACCCAGAAATTTGTTGCAGAAGGAAAAAGATATGTCAGTTCTAAGCAAACAAGCAAATGTCAAGCTATACCCAGAAAAAATCTCCTTAGTTCTGGTGGAATCTGGGAAGTATCTGCAGACTTTCCTGGTTGGCGGAATGATTACCCCAAAATAATATCAAGTAAAGGTCTGTGACCAGATATTGTTCTTCGGTCAAGGGTGAACTATAAACGGTTGAATTAACGGTACCATATGAATGCCGGATGGAACAAAGCCACAATTATAAAACTAATAAATATGAAAATCTAAAATCACAGCTAATAAAGGAGGGGTAAAATGCAATTGTTAGAGCAGTGGAAATTGGAGCAAGGGGTTTCATTTCAGGCACTCTGTACCAATTTCTTTGCCAAATTGGAATCAAAGGGTGTAATAGGGCCAAAAGTATAAAACGCCTAATAGAAGTAACTGAAAATAGTTCTATGTGGATATGGAAAAAAAGAAATATTCTGTGGAGTGTTTCAGCGAACATGACGGCATGACATGACTGATCGTGAATGCGTAATGAGGTTCACATTGCATTCTCAGAACACGAGGTTTGCCGTTTTTCGGAATTTTTGTAAATTTAATTTTGCTGTTAGACATTTGAACTAGTTTATCTATAACACACTTGTATATCGTTATAATGGGGCCTCACATCAGTGAGGAGGGCCGGTGTGCAACTGAAAATGTTGAGAGGAAGGCCCCAAAATGGTGCACATTCTCTCCTGATGACCCTAGTTTAAACATAAATTCAAGAGGAACACATCAAAAGAAATTTGGTGAAGTCATATGCTGTAGAGAAGCTCGGTGGAAGTGTCATTGGCATGAGGAGCATTACACGTTCAGCTCGCTTCAGGTGAATTTCAATTACTTTCCAGTAATTTCCTCCTTCTGTGTGACAGTTTTCTCTCATATGTAAATTTCTAATCTTATTTTAAGTTTTACTTTTGAGTGGCTCTTTCATGGAGCTTGTTGTAGATATGTTAATCTTCTCTTAATGTAGCTTTTTAACAGGCCTTTGAAATCTTTATGTAGTGAAAATTGGAACAAAAATAATCACCCCCCTGATCGAAAACGGTAGCGTATATGTTCTGTGTGCAAGGTTTAATTTTTTTGACTGGAAAAAACATGGCTGCCCCCGGCAAGCTTATATTGTGAATGGTCACGTATCCTCACGCGGGTGGTCGTGTAAAACGAAGGAAAGTGAATTCACGCATGCAAATGAAGGAGGGCAGAAAAGGACATAAAAACACTCATCACTCAACAAAAAAAGAATCTTCTGCAACATTGAAGAAGAATCGTGTGAAGGAGAAAGCAGAGGTGCAGGAAGAGATTATTGAGGGAGTCTATCAGTCGTTGCAGTTTTACACCAGGCGCACTAAGTGAATAGTGTGTTTTGTTCAGGAAGTTTGTCAGTCGTCGCAGATTTGCACCCGGTACATTTACATTCTCACCCTTACAATTATTAAGTTTTGAATATTACTACAAATAAAAATGTAAATATTCGAGGGGCATTGTTAGTTACCTATAAAATATTTACATATTAAGATGTTTTTCAGTTGAGAAATGTATTGTAAGAATATCCCAGAAAGTAAAAAATTGTCAGATTCACACCCCTCCCCAGCCTTTTGTATAAGAGTAAAGGCTTATCCCTTGTTTCCTGTTTGAAATTGGGTTTCTGGTTCCTTCTAAAATCTTTTCATTCACTTTCATTCCCGGTGGTCCGTTGTATCTTTGTTTTCATTCCCGGTGGTCCGTTGTATCTTTGTTTTCATTCCCGGTGGTCCGTTGTATCTTTGTTTTCATTCCCGGTGGTCCGTTGTATCTTTGTTTTCATTCCCGGTGGTCCATTGCATTATTGACTTGCTTTGGTTGAACTATTAAATAATAATAATCTGAAATATAAAAGTAAAATGCATACAAAGCAGAACTAAATAGACCATGTTTACTACCAGTGATATCAAGCATTTCAAAGTATGTAGGTGCTTTCCATATGTGCATGCATGTATGAAAGAGACAAAAATATGGAGAAAGCACATTGTCAAGTAATGAATATTAGCTCAAGAGGTTGAATCAGCATGCTAAGTCAAAATTCCACACCAAACTGTTGCATTGACTTTTGTACTGATGCTCTTAGGAAAGTTAAGTATCATTCTTCCCCAAGCTATGATTTAAATATTAGGTTGGTGCAAAAATAATGACGCAATAATGTCGTTTTTGACGTTAAAAATACGTCAAAAAACGACATTATTACGTCATTATTTTTGCACCAACCTAATAGTATTTGTAAGGTGGGATCTTCAGTCTTGAACTGCAACCTAGACTAGGATAGCCAAAACTTTGAATTCTAAAACATTGAGAAGGCAACAGGAAACCACTCTATTATCTTACCTAAGAAGTCATTTTTATAACTGACAAATACTTAAGAAAATAAATTGTTGTGAATGATAGCTATGTTCTGAAGTTATATGGCATAAAAAAAGGCAACCTTACTGCCAGTCTTGTCCAGTAGCAATGTGAAAGTTAGTTCTTTTTTTGTTTTTTGTTTTTAATTTGATGCTGCTTTTATACTAACGTCCCCCTCCTAGATCTCTGAGACACCTCTTGCTCTTAGGTTCAGAGACAGCCCACAAAACTCTGGTCTTGCATGCAGACACTGCATATTTATAGCATTTAACCAAAGTATGTTGAGCTGAACTATTTTTCAGTCCTCAAACTTTTCAGTTTGGTTAAAAGTTTTGGGCAATTTTCAAGTGTAAATTTATTTTTCAAAAGATATTGCTGGAAACTTTTGCACACACCTCATAAATTGCTGGAATTCAGGATAAAGAAGAAACTTGTTGAAATCTATTCCACAGATGCTTACTGTGTTATGTAACAGGATATGCAGGTGGTGCAATGGATACCAACTCAGAATAGGAAATTGGAGAGCTGTTTGAATTCCAGTCGAGTTCATTAAATTCACTTATGCACAAGCTCCCTTGGGGAATGTATGAATGCATCTCTCCCGCCCCCAGCTGTGTGTCAAAATGTAGAACTTGTATCTGGAAAAAACATTGTTATTCTCAAACAAATGTTTAATGTGATATTCACTGGCAAATAATGCAAAGAATTCTTTCAATATAAAATGTTTTGACTTTAAATAACCTACAAAGGTGCAATGCTTACACCATTTGGATCAAACAATATAGTTAATCAAAGTTACTTATGCTAGTGTCAACTTTTAGTTCACTCACATGGTTGATTATGTTGTAGTAATTGTTGTATTCTACTTGGTCTGTGATTCTAAAATGAATTATATTGATTTATTACACATTTACCCACACAAACACGTTTATCTAGTCAGTAAATATGTGTCTTTGTCTTTGTTTCATTTCCACCTATTCTCCCTCTATAAATTTATTCTTTCCTTTTAATTTAATTTTTCTAAAGCTTTCTTACCTCCGTCTGTCTTTTTGTAGTTCACACACTCTTTTCCTCTATCTTTCCTCCCTTGAGCTATCCTTAACAAATGTCTCAGTTGCACCAAAGCCAACAAGTCCTGATCAGCAAACTAGCTAAAATCAGCTAAACCACTCCCAATTTTGACTATTCAATTAGGTTATTTTATTGTATTAAAGACATTAAAAAAAAACATTATAGCATTATGAATTTTTATCACGTTTCGGACAGATACTGGGAAAAATTAGATTGGCAATATGAGAAGAGGAGAAAGACAATGAATAGTGAGTAGGAGGTTGTGAAAAGGGTATCCACACTTGTAAAAACTCGCACAAAAATAGAGAAGATTATTCCTGCAGTAAATGAGGCCTTTATAACTCAACAAAGGAATCTTACAAATCATTATCAAACATTGTGAGTCCATTGCTGGACAAAGCATTTGCCAATTTCTTCCATTTTTCTAACTTGTCTGTCTTGTCTCACCATCTTCTGTCTGGACCTTTTTATCCTCTGGACATCATTTAACCAACCATTTAACTATGATTTTCATTAGAATAGTTCTAATCAAAAATATGGTTGCCAGATGGAATTCATTTTACGCAATTAGTCTAATTATTATAATTGAATTTATAATTTTTATTATCTTAGTATCCATCAAAAATATGGTTGACAGTTTCTTTGGAATTCATTTTGGATAATTACTTCATTGTTTTTTGTTTTTTTTTTTATAATTTTTATAAGTATATTACCCATCAACAAGATAGTTGGCAATTTCTCTGGAATTAATTTTGGACAATTTAAAAAGGTTTTGGATTCTACTTGTTATTATTATTATTGCCATAGTATCCATAAAAATAACATAATTTTTACATATGGATTGTTTCTTTTACCTTGATCAGAGCATCCTCAAATTCATAGTATTAGTATCTCTGACGTTTGCCGAGAACAGAGGTAGCAACCTTTTTTCATGAATACAAGTGGACATATATTTGTGATTATGAACTATGGGAACAATTAAGAAAAATAAATAGGGAGTTAAAACAAGGATATTCGCGCCGTAATTGATCTTGCGAGACAAACTTGTTAACCATTACACCACGTCGAAGTGTCCAAGTGACACAAGGCTGAAAGTATGGTACACCTGTTATCCTTTCTTCCTGCTGTATGTCCTTCACACCTTCATTTTTGTCACTTTTATATCTATTATCTTGGTCTGTATTTTGATTCCTGATGACATATTTCTATCTTTTATTTGTTTCTAGTATTGCCAATTCCACTTATCTTTGTGCGTTTCTAAGTTTTTCAAGACCACAACTTATTAGCTCACCAGAAAGCAATGCCAATGAATAAATTTAATAAATTTAATTCAATATTGCCTTCTCAAAACTTACATTGTGTGTGTGTGTATACATACATATATATATATATATATATATATATATATATACACACACACACACATCTTAAAATAATTGTAGAACTTTGTCCATTTCATAATGTCTGACGTCATTTGTTTACATTTGGATACGCTTTGAGCAGGTATGAATGTACATGAGATTCATGGAAGATTGAAGTTTAAAAACAGTAAAATCGACCTTGCTAATCAAACGATTCTCCGTGGCTCGATCGGTTAAGGCACGTCAGGCCAAATGACAGTTAGGTTCGATTCCTGTCAGAGAACGAATATTTTCTATGAAAATTTCTTGGACATTCAGGCCGGTAAATGTTATTAATACTGTTTATTATAAAACAGAGCATTTACTCAAATATTTATATCTATAAAAAGAATGTATAAACATAAAAATGTCATAAAATATATCGTGATTTAATGTGGCACAAGGCCGAAATTAAGGGGCACCCAGTGAGGTTCGAACTTGCTACTAAGTCATAAATTGTTCTAGCGAGACAAGCTTGCTAACCATTACACTACTTCGAGGTGCCCAAAGTCATCCACAAACAGACTGTTTCACTGTATCACAGCTCCTAAGTGTGGCTAGACACCTAATTGCTTTAAGCTAGGATTGAAACCCAACTGATTTGACATCAGGGAATTTTAACATATTTCTCTATACGAAATATGCCAGCGGTTCAGAAAAATTCAACAATTCATACATGAAGAGTAATGCTTAATGCCAGTAGGAGCTGCTGTTTTTAAAAACAAAACCTTTCCCTAGAAGCATATATATATATATATATATGGGTGAAAAGATGTATTACAAAGCTAAATATGTTATATCAGTGCTACAACAATTACACACAAATGAGGGATGCTGGGAACTTTACATTTTAATTTTTTGACTAGATAATAAAAAAAAAAAAAAAGAAAAAAAACAGAAACATTGAAATTTAAAATTCCTTGCATCCCTTGTTTGTATATAATTACAGTAGCACCAACATAACAAATTTAGTTCAATGAAGTTCTAAAGGACAAAACACATCCCTAAAACTTTTTCCACTTTGACATAGATTTTTTACCCCTAATATTGTTCTTCATATATATATATATATATATATATATATATATATATATATATATATTAAAATGCATAGTATATAAGAAATATATGTTGTAAAAGTACAATAAAAAAAAATTAAACAGGCCTTGTTGGTTCTATTTAATCAAACTTGATTGAATACTTTCTGCCCAAATATACCTTTTATATATATATATATATATATATATATATATACATACACACGATATTATTATAAGAGATTATAATAAAAGCATTTTGAAATCGCTACATAAAACCTTTCATGTTCCAATACTATGACTGTACTTCTTCATGCAATGGTAAGTAACTGGTGATTAAATGATTTTGAAAGAAATTTAAAAACAAAGCATTATCTCTTTTCCAAAAGTTAAAAGGGAGGACATAAGGTCAGAATTAAAAATAGACTTGTTGGTATGTCTTAATTAACCAATTAAATGTCAGATCTATGCTAAATAGAAAAGTAAGATCAGAGGGTGGAGGTGAGTGAGTTATTCTTATTTTAAATGATATATTGCTCTACTTTGTATTGAGCACTTTTTTACTCCATCTGTTCTTTCTCTCAATTGGATATCTATATCTCTCTCTCTCTCTCTCTCTCTCTCTCTCTCTCTCTCTATATATATATATATATATATATATATATATATATATATATTCAGTTGCATGGATAGTAGTTTGTAACCCGGTTTCATGCTTTTGCGAATATGTTAGCTCTATCACAGGTATTGAGCACTTCCTACTAAGTACTGTGCATATTATGTACACATACACACATATATATATATATATATATATATATATATATATATATATAAGGAAGACAAGTCTGAATTGTAAACTGTAATGATTGTCCATGATCCCTGCAATGTGGATGGTAAGAAACATAATAATGACCAAGCAAAAATTAATGTATACACAAACACAGACTTCTTTCTACATGCGTGTTAAAGCATGTGCAATACCCTGCCCTTATAGGTATATCAGAAAGTTCATAGCCCAATGACAAGAAAAACGCATTTATTTTAACACAACAAATATATGAGAAACCTAATACTTGTGGGTCTTTAAAAAAAGACTGGCTTTGATTACATGGAAAACTTTAATGGAGTGAGAAGAGAATAAGCAAACACAGTAGCATACATACATACATACACATATATATATATATATATATATATATATATATATATATATATATATATTAGGTTGGTGCAAAAATAATGATGTAATAATGTCGTTTTTTGACGTTAAAAAATACGTCAAAAAACGACATTATTACGTCATTATTTTTGCACCAACCTAATATATACATACACACACGCCTATATGCAAAATGCTTATGTCTGGTCATTTATCAGTTTTGGCATTCATTGACAGACAAGTTCTACTTTGCTTCATATTCTTACAGATAAGTTTCTGTCTGTAGGAGGGATTAAAATGGAGTTGAGAGAAAAATGGCTGCTCATAAAAAAAAAAATCTTTTCACAAAAAAAAAATTTTTTTCACAAGTCTGACTTTTGATGAATGTATATTTTGAGTTTCTCATTGAGATTTAATTTTCTAGTATATCAAGAAATTGCAAATTTACTTTGAAGAGGATTTTCTTTTTTTTTTTTTTTTTTTCTGAATTAAACTTGATGAGTTACTTTCTCTGCATTCCCACACATTCAAAGAAGAGTATAACAAACATTAAAGACATCAACTCTTACTCTGACTTGTCCGCTAACTTCACAAGCTGATGAAAAGCTCCGAAAAGACAGATACAAGGTAAAAAACATATCTGAAATAAAAGAAAGTACTTTAATTCAGAATGTTAGACAGGTTTTACATAAGCATGGCCTTGGTGTTTATATCAAGGAAAATCTTACAAATGCAAAGGAATTGTCTTGTATGATCTTTTGTGTGATTTTGACTTTATTGCAATCTGTTAGCTATTCTCTTTTTTTCTTGATTGCTTCCCTTGTCAGGACTTTAACATATTACTGGCATCTCGTCTACAGTCACTCTCTCACAGACATGCTGTGGCTTCCCTGTCTTTTCTACAAGTATTTTCATGGCAACTGCTCTGACATGCTACTTCCACTGGTGTCCAAACTGCATGAATTTAAGCGTGCTACTAGGTTGGCATCTCAGTCCCACCCTTTCACTGTTGGAAAGGTTAAATGTAGCCGTCACTTCTACTCCAACAGCTTCTTATCACACACTTCCCATCAGTGGAACTCCCTCCCTCTTACTTGCTTCCCTGATAGCTATAACCTTCACATATTCAAATGTAATGTCAATCAACATTTTCTGATGCCTTGATCATGATCCCCGTCCTTTTCTGTGTCCTTTCTTCAAACACCCGCTTTACTCCTGCACTCGCTTTCTGTAAACCCTTGCCTGGGGTGATATGCTTAAAAAAACAAAAAACAAAAATAGACAAAATATCTGACAGAAAAGAAATTTGTGTGTCTGTCTCTCTCTCTCTCTAAACATTTTTGTGTTTGGTGGTTTTAATGCTCATCATTTCAAGTGGCTTAGTCATTCTAATGTTACTTATTATATTTTCTTATGTTACTAGTATTAAGACTTTCACTTATTCTATTGCTCAGTGGATTTCCCTACTCATTTCAGTCACTTTCTGATCATCATAATGTATCTTCTCTGTGCCTTTTCTATAAATATTTTCATGGGAATTGTTCTGATGATTTGGTTCTTTAACTTCATGAATTTAAGTGCCAAAAAAAATCGTGTCTCAAATGGAGTCATTCCTTTCACATTTCTTTTACTGTAGAATTTTTTTTTAAATAATAAACAAACAATGATTAGATTTTTACTAAAACTGAAGCATGAAAATTTCTATAATGTTCAACTTTGAAATTTTTGTTTGGAAATTGCTCAGCATGTTACTGGATTCATAAGAATGAGTCTTCGACAACATTTAACCTTTATGCACACAAAATAATGATGAGCCAAAAGAACGGTTATTCTCTTGACACAGCTATTACTGTATACACTTTTGACTCCCTCAGCAATGCTTAGTATTTTAAAAAAGCAGTGATTAGATTTTTAATAAAACTGAAACACATGAAAATGGATTTATACATTTTCTTTATTCATGACAATTGACAACAAAGATATTAAACACTATTAAATTTAATAAAAAAAAAACTTTTCACAAATGTTTACCTACATAACTGAGTATAAACCTGACTGATTTTTACATGAAGACATGAGTAAAAACCTGTCCGATGTTTACTTATACACTCGAGTATAAATCTGAACAGTGTCTACCTATAGACTCGAGTGTGAACTTGACCGGTGTCTGCCTATAGACTCGAGCATAAACCTGACCAATGTATACCTAACAGATTCAATTATAAAACTGACTGAGATACACACACACACACACACACACACACACACACACACACATTATATATATATATATATAGTTTTAAGGTGTGCTATATTTATAGGATAAAGTGCTCAATATTAGAGATAGTGTATGTAAATATAAAAATGAACATTAAAGTCAACACAGTGATGATTGCATCTAGCATGAAACAGTCTGTCGCCTCTGAGTGTTGACTTCAATCTTCACTTGTATATATTTGTAAGGTATGCTATTTTTATAAGTTAAATTGCTCAATATTAGGGATAGGGCATATGAATAGATATAAAATTGGTCATTGATCTCAACACCCAGAGGCGACATCCTAAACGCAATCGTCAGACCTGTAACAGACTGTCAACTCTGGGTGTTGACTTTGGTATCCACTTTTATAGTGATTTTTCCAAGCATAGCTTAAAAGTGGCACAAGACTAAATGTGGGGAGGGCACCCAGTGAGGATCAAACTCACCACTCGGTCATAATTATTCTAGCAAGACAAGCTTGCTAACCATTACACCACCTCGAGGTGCCCATGTCCACTTTTATATTTATTGTTTGTGCGTGTGTGTGTGTAGATATGCATGTTTCATTCTTGGTGTAGGTGAGACTATCTTTCGACATGCATTTGTGAATTTCTTTCTATATTTGTTGCTGTGTGGATTGTATGTATATGTTCATGTAAGTAAATATAAGTAAATAGTTAAATAAAAGAACACACAGAGAAATATCTGAGCCATCTAAATAAGCCAAGATCCATTTAGGGAGGGCAGAATGTAATTTTGGACCAAGGATTAAGGAAGAGGAGAAAGTAAACAAGGCAGGAAAGAAGAATAAATATAACTGGTTGTTAAGAAATTGTTTGCTAAGATTACACATAAACTCATTATGAAATATATAGTAGCATGTTCGGAGATATCAAGCCATGCATTCGTACCTTAAGAAATGTACTAATCAACCAGATTTTAACCCGGGTCTCATGGTCAAAATGTAAACATTCTAACCACTTAGTCATGTGTCTCTATCCATATATATATATATATATATATATATAGTACGGTGGAGTAATGGATAGCAGCTTGGATTGAGGAATTGGAGAGCCGAGTTCGAATTCCATTCGAATACAGTGCATTCACTTACGTGCTAATACCCTTGGGAAAGGTGTAAATTCTCTTCTTCTCCTTCCAGCTATGGGTAAATAGCAGGACAGACTGGGTTCTATAGCCTTGGATGACAACTGGTCTAGGAGAAGGAAAACTCTGAATTCAAAACCTGCATGTAGTGCACCAGGTCTCTGTATTCCACACTTCAAAAAGTGTGGATGGTCCTGCACGAAGCCTTCACCACTATAATCAAATCTCATGTGCTGTTGTTGGGCTGTCTGTTTCCTAGGAACTGATCTGCTTGATCCTTATATATTGAATTCAATGGGGGAGTCAAGTAGTATATATATAGTAATTCATCGAGTCTAGAAGACACATCAGCAGAATGCAGAAAGCACTGGTCTGCTGTTTCGTCCTATTTGGGAATAATCAGCAGTGTGCATCCACAACCGAGAATTGAACTCTGACCATTACGATATAATGCAAGCATCATACCATTGGACCTATGGGCCTTGGTGACAAAGAAGAAACTGACTAGACTTGATATAGCACTGTTACTCACTAAATTCCCTAGTGATACTCATCCAAGTATATGTAACCCAACGGATTGTGCCCCAAAAGCCACATTTTTCTTTCGGTATATATATTATTACTAGCAGCATGGCCCGGCGTTGCCCGTGCCTGATTCAAAAATCGTACAACTCGTACAGTAATCGCTATCACTTGACTTAAAATATTTTTGCCCTTCCTTGCCTTTAAAGGAGTGCCCTTTGCTGTGCTGATGTTGCTACATGCCTTACTTAAATTTTTTCTAAGCTCTATACTAAACATTAAATCTGTTACGAAAAAAGAACTAAACAAAATGAACACAAAACGATCAGCTTTAAAAAAGGACTCGTAACTGGAAAAACCGAATGAAAAAAGAATGTTAACAACAAATACTTTTTCACACCCAACCCAGTTCTGTGGAATCAGAATCAACATTTAGTTTAAGCAAGCGAATGAGCCAATTGGAGTAAAGTGCCATGCAGATTTAAATATTTCCCACTTGTAACGAATGCAACTATCGATATTTTTTTTTTTTTTTTTTGCATGCTAGTTAACATTCGTGTCAGTCAGCTGTTGGCTCTCACACTGGCCAATAGAATCTTCCTGCCTATTCGTGGCAGCCAGCCATAGGCTCTCACTCTGGCCAGTAGAAAATGGCCGCAGACTACATGACAACTGCCGTAGAAGCATGAAAAAATCGATTATTTCCACTATCGATGGGAGTTGGGAAATGCAAAGTCGGTCTTGGCCTTCCCGCTAACTTGGAGCATGTGCATGTAAATTTTGGTGTAAATCCATCGAAAATTGTGGCTGTGCATTCGTTACACACACACACACATCCTGCCTTTTATAGATAGAGATTATTATTTTGCTCTAATTTATATTGAGCACTTTTTAAAAAATAAATGCTAAGATTCTTGCTCCATCTGTTCTTTCTCTTATTTGTGATATATATATATATATATATATATATATATATATATATATAGAGAGAGAGAGAGAGAGAGTGCGATGGGTAAATTGTCGCCATTTTATATTTTTTTATTTCACACATGCACATTGTTTTCGATTTTGTCAACTGCACAGTATAGTATGGTCATTTTTAAAGCTAAGTCCCCAGAGAATTCAAATAAATTGAAAATTTAAATTAAATATGTGTAAAATTATATTCTGAGTCAGAAAATAAAACTAGAATATTGTTTTGTTACAAATGCTTTTACTTTTGTAATAGAATATTTTTAGACTTTTTGGTTGTGGTTGTGGAATATTGGTATTTTTTGTTTTTAGATTTATTTTCATTTATTTAATTACAAATTTTCTTTTAATTTTCTAAATAATCTATTCTGCTGGAAAATTCTAAATTTTTGTTATGTAATTGAGAAATGTCATGTTTAATAAAGAAATTTCAAGATGTGTTTGTTGTCGCAGTTAAAATAATGAAATCCGCCCATTTTTATTTTTTGTGTGCATTCAAAGCGAGGTTGTTTTTCTGTATTTTTACCCATACTGGAACACAAAAGGGCCCTCATAGTTCACCCCCTTGTCCAGAGTTTTATTGTGTTCCACATCTTGATATCAGCAGTGACATTAACCCTGCACGAAGAAATGGTATATCGTAAGGTGGTCCTTTCTCACACCCACTAAGACTATCATGGACAACAGGAGTTTGATCATCATAGTCATGCTTGGGTTGTGGACTTACTGGATGATCTAGAGTCTATCTGGTCATTTGTCCGCAGATCATTCATCTCCATCACTGTTCCGACCTTAAACATGAAGATCAAGAAGTTACCAATTTCTAAAGTCGCTCTCATGCTACAAGCCTGTCCTGGTTATGACAATAAATTACATCCACGCCGAGGGTAAGATGATAACCTATATCCAACAGATCAGGAGGCATTGAGGAGCGTGGAGCCACTAATTGCTACCCTGACCTGGGGTGGTAGCACCTGTTAGGGTCCCAGCTATGGGTAAATAGTTAGCCCCGAAACTGAGGTAAAAAGCATTATGAAAGTGTAAAAATATGTTTTTTTACCAGAAATACTTTGTAAAAAATTATTACCTGAAATAAATCTTTGAAGAAAAAAAAAAAAAAATTATTACCAGCAATACATTTTTGAAAAAAAAATAATTACCAGCAATATGTTTTTGAAAATAATATTATTAGGTTGGTGCAAAAATATTGTCGTTTTCTCACATAGTAACATATGTGAGAAAACGACATTATTTTTGCACCAACCTAATATTAGGTTGGTGCGAAAATAATGTCGTGATAATGTCGTTTTTTGACGTTAAAATATACGCCAAAAAACGGCATTATTACGTCGTTATTTTTGCACCAACCTAATACCAACTATACAATTTTGAGGAAAAAAATATAACCAGAAATAGATTTTTGACAAAAAAGTATTACCAGGAAAAAACAAAAACAAAAATGTCTGCATTAAATGACAGATTGAGGTTGATAAGCTGTAAAACAAAACAAGCAAAATCAAAACATGGCTTTTCATTTCATGTGTCAAATTGGAAGCTACCATGTTAATGCCCTTAATACATCTGAAATAGAAATGTTAAAAATTGGCACATTCCATGTAACATTAAATTAGGTCATCTTCCATTTAAGATCCGATAACGGTGCACTCACAAATACCTGACACACTCGGTATTCACACAAACTCATACATATACCCAACACACACATACACACACACTTAAAAGAGAAAGCAAGTTACTAAGACAAAAATGTATAGAAAGTGCTTTAATCTCTCGATCATTCACAGAAAATTTACGTTCTGATTCTTATAACATTTCATTTTCCTTGGCAGATTTTCTATTATCACAATGTGGGATATTTAATATTTTGTTTATTTAATAAGAAAAATGATAAAAACAAAGAAAAGCAAATTAAATGAAATTGTTTAGTCTATCTACCCAAAAACGATTAAAAAAAAAAAAAAAATAAATAAATAAATATTAGGTTGGTGCAAAAATAATGTCGGTTTCTGACGTTAAAAATACGTCAAAAACATTCTCCCTCTCCTTCATGTGCGTGTAAAGTGATCTCAGTTTAGTATGAAGCCCTAAATGATAAAACATGTCACACAAAAAAAACTTTTTTCCACTTTGTCATAGATTTATCTACACAATCTATCTCGCACATTGATAAGTCAACCATTCATACATGTATTGAATATAGCTGCCACATCTGGTCTGGTGTTATATATTTAGAGATTCTTGATAAAATGCAAAGAAGAATCTGCAATGTTATTGTCTTGACTTGGCATCTCGGCTTCAGTCACTTTCCAACTGCTGTAATGTAACTTTCCTGTGCCTTTTCTAGAAATATTTTCATGGTAATTGTTTTGATGACCTTTCCTTTTTTGGTACCTAAACTTTATGAATTTAAGTGCAGTACTGTATTGGCAACTAGGTCTCATCATTTTTTTTTTTTTTTTTTTTACAGCTGAAATGGCTAGATGCAACTGTAAATTCTATGCTCACAGTTTCTTCTCTCATAGCTTTTTACTTTCCAGTCAACTTTGATCTTCAAAAATTTAAATGCAATGTTATCTTCGTAATCATCATTAGACTCATCCAACTCTTTCTAAATCCTTTTCTGTTTTTTTATTGTTCTCACTCTTAACGTTTTTTTTTTTGTTTTTTTTTTCTCATATTCTCTCATACTCAGTAACCATTTTCATCCTAGTGGCTTTATTGCCTTGCTTGGGATGAAATAATTAAGAAAATATTTTTCCTAAAATTGTGCTGATACACACACACACACACACACACACACACACACACACACACATATATAGAGAGAGAGGGTTGGATGGATAAATTGTCATATAAATTATGCAAAAATGAAATAATACTGATATCTCATTTTAACAAATATATTTACCAAAATTACACAAAATATCTTGAAATACTAAAGAGTAAATTTATTCAATAAAATAGCCATTAGCTTCAACCACAACCTCCAGACGACTTCAGAATCTCCTGCAACTCTTCTGGATGGTCTCCTTGTTTAAGTTGGTGAATGCTGCCATAATCCTCGCCTTTGGTGTTACAAGGAGTTTTGTTGGTCTCAAACTCAACTGCACTCTACACATAATAATCAAGATGGTTACAGTCTGGGGAGTTATGTGACCAGATGTGAAGGGTGATGTGGTTGCAGAAATTGTCTGACAGCCATGACAGGTTTTTCCTGCTTGTGTGGCATAGTCCAGAATCCTGTTGCCAGACATCGGATCTTTCAGCAGCCACCCTCTTGATCCATGACAGCACTACCTCCCAAAGGCACTTGATGTAGGCCTCTGTGTTGAGTTTGAGGCCCTCACCAACAAATTCAGGACTTCTTTTCTTATCAAAATGATCGGAGTGAGTTTTCTGAATTGCTGTACTTTCATAATAACTGTTAGACTCATCCAACTCTTTGTGAATCCTGTCCACTGTCCCCAGATTGGCAACCAAACACTTTGCAATGTTCATATTGGAGCTTCCATTGTGAATGTCAAGGAGTACAGCATGTCGTTACCAAATTTCTGGCAGAGTGAATTGCATCATGAAGTTCTTTTTCTCACAGATGGGGCCCAACTGACTCTACGATACTGTGCAGTTGACAAAATCAAAAACAAACATGCATGTGTGAAATTAAAAATGACGGCAATTTATCCATCGCATCCTCCCTCTCTCTCTCATGTGTGTGTACATATATATAGACAGACAAAAGGAAAACTTAGCTTACCTGACACATTTACTCCTCTGACAGACTATCAAGGCAAATATATATATATATATATATATATATATATATATATATATATATATATATATAGTCTTAAGGTGTGCTATATTTATGGAATAAAGTGCTCAATATCAGAGATAGAGCGTGTGTAAATATAAAAGTTTGATGCTATATGCAATTGTCATATGTGGCCTGACGATTGCATATAGCATGAAATAGACTGTCGCCTCTAAGTGTTGACTTCTATGTTCACTTTTATATTTATATATATATATTATAATTATTATCTTTTTTAAAAATATGATTCCACCGCATATATATATATATATATATATATATATATGTGTGTGTGTGTGTGTGTGTCTATATTTCTGAGATGAGGTATTATGTACATTATTTACATTATTCTGACTATTGTCCTCATGTTTTTCGCCATATCTATCACGGCCTTCTTCAGGTGGTTGGAATGTCGAACTCTTTATTTTGCTCACTGTTCTAGTTCCATGAATTTCTGGGTATTATAAACCTAATGTCTTCAGCAACCATTTTTACCAGTGCTCATATTGCAATTTTGCTGTTATCATTACATGTTTTTACCAGAGCTCATATTGCAACTTTGTTATCATTGCTTTTCTCTGGCACTCCTTATTACTGATTCCCATATTGTATTTATTTTTATGCTTGGTCAGCTCAGGAGATTTTTGTGGCCAAGCATATGTGCTGATTCCTTAAGTTTACGAATTTTCCAATGGTGTTCCTTGTTACTTGATCTCATAATGATCCCACAGAGGGCAGTGATCTCCCTTCTCTCTCCATATGTGGTCAGCCACACCTGATTTTTCTACTTCCCCTCGCGTTACAGCTTTCTGGTATTCTTGAAGCCTTACCTTGAGGGGGCAGCCTGTCTCTCCTTTATATTCCCTTCCGCAGCTGCACCAGATAGCGTACACACAGTCTTTTGTCATGTTCTCCTCTATGGGGGGGGGGGTCTTACTCGAGAGAGATATCTGCAAAGTGTCGTCAAGCTTTTGAAGGTTGTCCTGATGTTATATGAACTGCAGATCCTTTGTATTTTCTCTGATAGCCCCTTCACATAAGGCAGGCAGACTGTTTTCTGAGTGTTGTTGTCCTCCTCCTCTTGTACCCACCTATCCCAGTTTTTGGGGGCTGCTGCCATGTACCCAGGGTAGTTGTTACATTGTAGAGTACTACTTATACTGACCAATTCTTTATCTAACTTCTCTGGGTTGCCACTTATGACTTTTGCTCAGTGTTGTAAGCAACGGACAAATTCTTTCTTTACACTGTATGGATGGTGGGAGTTGAAATTGAGGTACTGTCTGGTGAATGTCGGTTTATGGTATACGGCTGTCTTAAACCCATGCTCTGTTCGAGATATTAGAACATCCAGGAATGGGAGTGTGTTGTTACTCTCTTTCTCTATTGTGAACTGTATTGAAGGTCTTATTGAGTTCACATGGTCCAGTAGAACCTGAACATCTTCCTGGTGTGGCCAGAGTATGAAGGTGTCATCTACGTACCATAACAATATAATTGGCTTTAGAGATATAGATTCTAATGCCATTTCCTCAAAGTATTCCATGTATATATTCGCCATTGCTGGTGATAATGGCAAGCCCATTGCTAAGCCCTCATCCTGTCGATATATGTGTGATCCCATTCCGAAGTGTGTTGTTTGTGTACAGAAAGTCAACATCTCCATTAGATTATCTATTGGAATACTGGTCCATTCTTCTAGGAAAGAGTCAGAGGTCAATTTGTCTCTGACTACTGAGAGTGCTTCCTCCATGGGTACCTTGGTGAACAAACTCACCACGTCCAAGCTCACCATCTGGTTGGATAGGATGGGAGCATCTTTGATTATTTCAATGAAGTGGGCGGAGTTTCGGACATATGAAGTAGACTTTCTGATCAATGGGTCAATTATATCTACAAGGAAGCAACTCAGAGGGTGGCACACAGAGCCTTAGCAGCTGACAATTGGCCTGAGTGGAATACCGTCTTTGTGAATCTTAGGGAGACCATATATGTGAGGTAGCTTGGTATAACGCTGCGATAACTGCCTATACGTCTTAGGTGCGAAGTGATCCTTGTTCTTGATTAGGATCCGTGACAGTTTGCATTCCATTTTCATAGTAGGATCCTTTATCATTTTGCTGTAGCTACCATTGCTAATGAGGTCTTCCAGTTTTCTTGTATAATCTGATTTGTCTATCACTACAGTCGCATTACCTTTGTCAGCTGGTAGTATGATGATGTTTTTGTTCCTCTGTAGGGATCCAATCACCACCCTCTCCAGTTTTGTTATGTTAGACCTGGGCAGCTTGGCTCTCTTCAAGGTCTGTCTTACTTTCCATCTCAGTTCATTTGCCTGAGCCTGAGGGATGTTCAAGGCCACCTCCTTGACTCTGGCAATGATGTCCAAGTATGGCACCTGCCTGATGGTTGTGGTGAAGTTGTGACCCTTATTTAATACTGACTCCTCAGAGGCACTCAACTGATATTGGCTGATGTTGACTACTGCTTTCACTGGTGGTTGATGGATCTTGTGTGCCACCTTCTGATCTTTCAGTCTATTTAATTTTTGCACTTGGTGAGCTTTGACTACATCAAATTCATATCTGAAGGATTTATCCAGGTCATTTTGGATCCTTCTCTGGTCTTCTTCATTAGTAATTCTGTTGAAAAAATCCTCAGTGTCTGGGAGATATGAGCTTGTTGTCAATGTTTTATCCAACGATTGTACTGGATTCTCTCTCAGACAAGGGCGTGTCCCGCTTTCTCTGCGACCCAACGAGCTCCCCTTGAATTGACGGGAAGTCTTGGTGCCAAGCCTGAAGGGATGAGTTGTAGGTCTCTGCATCGTTGTAGGAATGTCAGATGGTTCGATATTCATGCCAGTTTCTGGTAGGATTTTTCAATTTGTCTCCATATTTTTGGTATATCGGGTCCGTACCGATCCTTCAGAGTCTGTCTATATTTCTGAGATGAGGTATTATGTACATTATCTACATTATTCGGACTATTGTCCTCATCTTTGTCGCCATATTTATCACAACATTCCGGCCTTCTTCAGGTGGTTGGAATTTCGAACTGAACCCTTTATTTTGCTCACTAGGGTAGACTGTTCTAGTGTGTGTGTGTGTGTGTGTGTGTATATATATATATATATATATATATATATAATGTGTGTATGTATAAGTGCGCAGGTATGCAGAAAATAGAAAAGAACACATTGGGTGCATAATCTGAAATTCCTTAGTATTTTCGTTTTTATTTTTAAGAAGACAGTGCTCCATACATAAGTAGAGATCAAAGAAGAAAACTAGCCTAGACACTCCCACAATAACGAATGTTATAACGGATCATGCCTAAAAAGACACGTAAACCAAGAGATAGCTTATTCCTAAAATTTCACTTGAAGATGAAACGGGACTAAACACCTCAATTCAACTTAATTTTAATAATTATTTGGATGGTTTTGGCTCTCGTTTTTGAAACATGGGAAGTCTTATGTAGCGAGGGAATCATATTTTTAAACAAAAAAATATGTTTGTATATATATATATGTCTGTGTGTGTGTGTGTGTGTGTGTATATATGTTTGTGTGTGTGTGTATATATATATATATGTGTGTGTATATGTGTGTGTATATATATATGTGTGTGTATATGTATATATGTATGTATATGTGTGTGTATGTATGTATATATATATATATATGTATGTATATGTGTGTATGTATGTGTGTATATATATATATATATATGTATATATATATACACACACACACATAAAACGTACACATCATATTTATATTCCACAAAAAAAAATAAATAAATGCTCATTGTAAACACCAAAATTTGATTTTGAAATATTCACCATGGAAGAATCCGTTAAGAACATTACAACTTATAAATATTTAAAGGCATTTAAAATGTTTTTTGTTTAATTTTATTTTTGTATTTTTGCACATTTTGACAAAAATTCTGTTGGCTTTAAATTGCATTAAATTATAGTCATTCAGTTTTATTATTATTAATAATAATAATATATAAAAGAGGAGTAAGGGGTGAAGACAAACATAAGCCATAGAGAAACAGGCTTGCTGGCATAATATCAACATACAGTGTGGAATATTGAAAGTCACGTAAAGAGGAAAAGCGGAAAATTGTGTTACATTAAAATTCTTTATGGAAAGATAGAGCAAAAGAAAGATGAAAGAGAGGATACAACAGAAAATAGGTGTGCATTCCTTATTCATTTTGTGCATTTGAAACTTACCCAGGTTTATAAAAGATTTAGACAATAAACAAATAATAGTAGAGACTGGCAATAAAGATTGGAAAGGATAAGGGAGAGAATGAGAAGATACAGGTAAAGTATGAAAGAAGACAAGAATAATGAGACAATGAATAATCTCAATTGTTAACACCTGTGGAATTTTCCCCGGCTCTAGCCACTAATTAAATATTTTCGCACATGTTCATCATTCTCGTTCAGTTTATATTTGTTGAGTGTGTAAATCTGTTCAATGACTGAAAATTAAATAACCTGACTTACAGTGTCAGTTGGTACTTGAAACAGAACCCAGCCCATTTTGAAGTTCGGTGCTACACAATCTTCTTATGCACCAGCAAAGTTATGTACTTATTCATTTACCACATTTTCTTTTTCTTTTTTATTAATGTTCATGAAATAGAAGTCCCAAGAGCCACTCAAGATAGATGATTACTGAATGAAGAAGGAATAGGAAATGAAGACTATGAGGATAGGGTGGATAGCTAAGGTCTAACCCTAGACTTGAAGATGTAACAATCTGGGAAGCATTCTTTTGGGAATTTGTTCCATAAAGTCATAGCTCTTGCGAAGAAGCTTTCAGAGTGGAACATCCTTTTATACAAATAAATGAGGAATAAGGCTGATTCAACTCTGTGGACAGCAAGGCTGGTCTTGGATGTAAAAGTCTGAACTTGTGGCACTAAAGAATGGAGTTACAACATTGTGTCTGTAGGAAAGAGGTTGCTGAGTGGAAAATCATTAATCCCATACAAGGTTGTGTAATTGATTTTGAACTCTGTTTTGATTGATTCACTCATTTTCTATAGTTTATCGACCCTTCACAGGTTATTTAAAGCCAGAAAATATTTTTAGATTGTAAGAAAGTTATTATTTTATTTTGAGGTAATAATTATTTAGTGATATAAATTTTACTAATTAAGCCATAGCTGGGGGGAAAACGAGGTGAATTCATATCTTTCCCAAGGGTATTTGTGTGTAAGTGAATATAACAAACCCAACTGGAATTGAAACTTGGTTCTCCAAGTTAATAGTTCCTAGCCATTATCCATTACACCACTCACACATCCAAGTTTACAGCACATGATATTCCCAAGCGGTCATCCATCTAGGTACTGACTACTCTGAACATTGCTTAACTTTGTTGATCATATGGGAACTTGAGTCTCCGATTAACAATTCCAAGCCATTATCCATTACACCATCCACCAAGCTTACAGCATCTGGTATTCTGAAACAGTCTTGAACTCTGTCAAGATTAGAAAGTGAGAAATGGACAGATCCAGCCCGCCAGATATAGATGTAATCCTCCATTTTAAAACAAATTCTTAGATATATCACCTTGTGTAAGCTGATCTGAGTTTTTATATATTTAGATTGATATGATGTATGTGTGTGTGTGTGCATCAGGGAATACCCCTGAAAATAATTCCACAGACTGACTCTATCCTTTTGAGTGAAATTGAATAGATGGAAATGTTTGGACACCATTTGAGCATACTGCTCTTGTTGAAACTGTTGATCACACCAGGTTATGCACTCTCTCCCAGAAACTGTAACTAAGGCCTGTTCAGAATAGTTTCATTGTAAGCCACAGGTGACTTCTGTAGGAGTTAGAACAAATGTACATATGCTTGAGCAGATGTCTGTAACAGGGATTGATTAACTGCCCGAGAAGAGTTGTATGCTTGAAGGTGGCTATTATATACACAATTTGTATCAAAGTTTGTCTGGAAAGTTTCTCAGTCCTCTTTAACCCCCCCCCACCTTGCTTTGGAACTCATATACTTATTCTAGCCTTTCTCTTCCACTTTTCAAAACATTTTGGGAAATCCTCTTTTGGGATCACCACCAGCTGCTTAATTAGTCTTAATCACTCAGTGTTCCTATAGTGAGTTTAACTCTGGGGGGAACAAGGCAAATCTGGACTGGAGAAGCAGGGATTGATGATAAACTTGAGTGAAGCAATATTTTGCAAAAGAAAGTGAAATAGAGAAAGAGAGAAAGAAAGTGAAATAGAGAAAGAGAGAAAGAAAGTGAAATAGAGAAAGAGAGAAAGAAAGTGAAATAGAGAAAGAGAGAAAGAAAGTGAAATAGAGAAAGAAAGTCATTGTAAATGCGACGGTCACACAGCACACCAGCTCACATAATTGCATTTTATCGCCGACTGAGTAACCCCACGGGAGTGTAACTGTTCCAGGCATTTTTGTCAAGTTATATCACTAGCTCATAACAAACTTTCGCGATATTCCCTTTCTGGACATTACATTTTGACAAAATGATTTTGTCGAGTACTAACATTTTTTTTCGATACCTCCAAAAAATTCGTTAAAAAAAAAGGATATGATGGGAAAAAAAAGCACAAACAAAACATAATAAAACAATTTTTTATCATCAAGGCCTTTTGTGTTATTATGAAGTTGGAAGATCAAAGGATTTTTATGCATTTTTTTTTTTTTTTTTTTTTTTTTTTTTTTTTTATCCTTTTCAGAACCTTGGAAATTTTGGTTTTTCTGGTATCAATACAAAGCCTTAAATTTAATTTAAATTTGAGCCTCTTTCTGAAACTTTCAGGACTTAGTCAAACTCAAAAATAAATGAAATTATGTTTTTTAAAATGTTTTTCTTTTAGAAATTATTTGTAAAATTTTGTTCTTTTACAATACATCTATTACTTTTCCCTACTCATTTAATTTTATGAAATTTCGAGAAAACCTTTTTTATAGAATTTTAATGTAAAAAATAAAAACAAGTCCTAAATCAATTTTTTAAACAGGACATGCAGTTTTAGACTCTGAATTGTAAAATAAAAAACGGAAGGAAAAAACAAAAACAAAAAAAACTAAGACATTTAATCAGAAAAGCTTTTAAATTGATTTTATGAATATGGATACTAAAGAATATTTTTTTCAATGAATTTATTTTTATAAGAATTATGTTCATTTTTTAAAATTTTAATTAAAATAATTTTGTAAACTTTTAAACTTTTACTTCATGTCTCCGACATTTTTCTAGATGATGTGCATAGCCACACGTACGCTTGACGGTTATTGACGTGGAAAATAAAATCGGCGAGACAAGTTCAAATCCCGGCCGAGTCTGTTTGCATTCACTTTTAGTTTAACTTTTGTTTTACACAAATGCTTTTTGGTGGATGGAGTGGAGAAAGGAATTTTTCTTTTCCCACACCCCAGTAGACTTTGGATGGCAGCCAATTTAGTAGAGGGCTGCTCTGAATTGAAAAACCATGGAGAAGGCACTGGAAACCATTATCTATCATGGCAATTCACAGATAATGAAGAAACGGAATCTGTTGAGATAGCATTAAAAAAACATATGTCAAATCAAAAAGGTGTATGCTTCCCTGTATGCGTGTTTACAATGAAATAGAAAATAAATGTAGATATATATATATATATATATATATATATATATATATATATATATATATATATTGCAGAATAAAACGGATAGGATCAGACTGAGACAAGTAAATAAACTAACGGTGTTTATTTCTCTCTCTCTCTCCCACCTCAGGGAAACATGTATCAGGAGACGTATATAAAAAAAAAAAGCATATCTCAGTCTGTTTCTAATCAAACCATTCTTGTTGATGGTATGTTTCTGTAAGTTACATTTACCTGCTTATTATTGATAGAGAATAGAGATAGACTCTTTCTCTACCTGCAGAGAGAGAGAGAGAGGGTTTTTTTTCGATGAACAGGCTGAGATCCGTCGCGAGATTGTCTCTGTGAGTCTGAACTGAACACTACCGATACACACACACACATATGTAAAAAACATACAATAGAGAGCCATAATTTATTATGCATATTAAACAGAGTACAGTACACAGGCATATCGAAGGTATATCGACGTGGTATGGTTTGCAAGTGAGTTCGATCCTCACTGGGTGCTCCTTACTTTCCGTTTTATGCCACATCTAAGCTACGCCATACTCATAGGCATTATTACACACACACACACACACACACAAAAAGGCGTACGTACACACATCCATGAGCTATCATAGACGAACTCTCATGGCATGTATGCATACATACATACATACATACATACATAGACATATCCACATATATACACTACAGTGTACTGTACAGTATTTATTTATATACTGTAAAAGTGTAGGCATACGCACAGACAAACATTTCTCTCTTTCTCACTCACACACACTTTACCGAAACAGTCCGCGACGGACAGATTTAGTCTAGAGAAGCAACCTTCTGCAACAAACAGCTAACTTGATTCTCGCACACACAGTCAAATCAAAAATAGACAATGGAATAAAAAAGGAAGGTTTGATAGAACAAACAAGCAAACACACACACATACTACTTTCTTACCACCAACTCACCTACCAAACAGGCACCCACCCCGACCTTTATCATTCGTGTTTTCACTTTGGTGTTTGTCGGTAGACGAGAATGTATATTGTACGTACCTGAGTGTACGAACGGACAGGCGAGGTTTTGTTGATTATTTTGTCGACATCCAACCAGCAAGGAGGGTAGCAAAAGTTTCTTGTATTTTAGAGAGTTGAACCCATCCATACTTTTTTGGCTATTCGCTTTCTTTGTGGTTCCAGAAAGAAAGATAAAAAACAAAATTCAACAACCAGATCGTAACTCTTTCCCGCCTCTTTCCATATTTTATTGTTTCTCTTACTTCATTTCTCTCCGATTTGTTGCCTGTCATTCCTCCTGGCCATAACTTTAGTCAGTAATTCGGTCATTGTTGGAGTTATGGAAGAAAAGATAGTGTATAAATCGGGTGTTGTTATTGACTGTTGTTGCTACACCTGGTCCCTCCGTCTTTTGTCCGAAATTATTGGATACCTTCTACGACAACCTTTATTGTTTTTAAGGAGTTGTGCCTTGCAACACGGAATATATACCGAGAAGAGGAAGAATCATATCAAGAAAAAAGAAGAAGCGATTCTGTCTCCTATTTCGGTGATCTACCCTAAGGAAAATGTTAATTCGTCTACAACCAACTTCAGGAAAAAATATTAATGCAAACTTGGATAGAAGGGAGAAGTATCCTCTAAAAAGTTTATTTTGAGAAACTTTTTTATTTTTTAGAGTTTTTAAAAAAAAAAAAAAATTCTGACAATATTTGACGACAGTCATTTTTGCAAACAGACCGATTTTTATTTGAAGTGATTTTTACTTGTTATGAAGTCAAGGGGAATAAATAAGTCTTTTAATCACGCAAATGAATCACTTAAAAACATTAAACATTAATTTGGAGATTTCTCCTCAGTAATTTAGTTTGAAAAAAAAATTTATATTTATATTCAGTCCTCTATGAGAAAATTTGCTTTTAATATGAAATAAAATTAAAAGATTCTAAGTTTCAAACAAGCGTATGAAGAAGTAAAAAAAAAGAAAAAAAAAAAGACCTTTGCTCCCCAAATGTGACAGTCAATACTCAATATAATTATTTATATTCTCTTATTGTTTCTCGGGAACAGTTCAACTAAATTCCACATTACCGGAATCTAAATTTTTTTTTTCTTGAACTACAAGTCAAAATCTTTCCCCCATAAAAGATCCATCTCGCGCGCTTTCAAAGTGACAAAAAAAAATCAACTACCGCCTTAAACAGTCGAACACCTGCTGTTAATTCTTCTTCATCTTTAGCTTTTATTTTCCCCCATCTTTTTTATTATCGCTTATTATTATTCTTGGACTACTTTTGGGTTTTTATTTTTTCTAAACCTTTTTCTTTGGCTACTACTATTACTACTACTACCACCACAACTACTAAAAAAGCCACAAGCAAGTTACCAAGAAAGAAAGAAAAAAAGTTAACTCTTCTTGGGGGTGGTTGTTGTTGTTGCTGTTGCTGCTGCTGCTGCAGTTCGTTTTCAACCAGCAATAATTCTCTTATAACAAAGTAGGTAAAACTAGTCGTGATAAGTAAATAAAGTAAAAACAAATTTCAAATGAAGAAACTACGAACTTGTTTATGTCATTTGCATAATTTGTTGTGTAGCTGTTTATACGAATCAAGGATGCCTGCATTTTCACAAGGTTCTTCACCAGTAAGTTTGTTTTGTTTTTTTTTTTAATTATTTTTAAATTAATTGTCTTATTACTTTTTTTTTGTTTTCCAAAGATGGATCAATTATCTTTTTTTTTTTTTTTTTTTCTTTTTTTTTAAAGAGAAAAATTCTCATAATTTTCTCTTTTTCATCATTACTGATTTATTTAACGAAAATGTAAATAAAACAGTTCTGGAATTGTTAACTTATTTGTTGAAGAATTCTGAATTAGTTTAGGAAGTATTTAACTTCCTCCTCCACCCTTCAACATTATGATTTGTTTTCATTTTATTTTTAACTTCCTACTGTCTTCATTTTTCCCTCCCCATCACATAACTTTTTTCCCTTCCTTTTAGTTTTTTTTATGTTGAAATTTTCACTTATTCAACTATTTCGTTTGACGTAGAGTCTATTTTTATTGCAAAATTTACCACAAACAAGTATTATCAATAAATAATCATTATTACTTTTTATGTGTAAATGTTTTCATGGTCATCATTTAAAAAATCCCCCACCCCATAAATCTTTAAAAAAAAAAAAAAAAAAATTGGGGGGCCAGACCATGTAATTGTTATGTTATGAATATTTTCCAATGTTAAATTTTGATTAATTTATTTATAGAACAGAGTCGCGGGTAATTTATTGTTTGAAATTCTATTTCAAACATTACCAAACTACAAATTCTAGAGAACCCAATAACTAGGACCGAACTTGCGAATCGTCTGCTTACTAGATTAGCTCGCTAACATTGGTAATGAATGAATGATTCTTTCAGTTAAATCATAAATGTTATTTTTCAAGTTACTGATGAGCTGAACCGAAAAAGTATTTTTTTTTTTTTTTTTAATTTTACTTTTAGTTTTACTATTCTGTTTCATAGTTTGTCTTGTTTTTTTGTTTTTTTATCTCAAATAAGTCGGAATAAGTATTCTGGGAATACCAATAATAAACGCCAGATCTTTCCTGGTAGAATATTACCCCCACTCACCTCATCCCCCCCCCACTCCAAAAAAAAAAAAAAGAAAAGAAAAGAAAAAAATGCCTACATACCATTTCCTATATAGGTCACCAACCAAAAGAGTTTGTTGATGATTATTCTTCTTCTTATATACGACATACCGTGCCATCAAACTGAATGTTGACATCTAAAATATTAAAATGCTGATCACAAATTTTATAATTTCCATTTAGGCTTTTAACTTCAGTAAAATTTTGTCTCTGTCTACGGAATGAAAATGATGCCATACTCCCCTGCCAACCACCTTGACCAATTAAAAAAAAATAAAAGTTCTTGGGAAGGGTAAAAAAATAAATAAATAAATAAATTTTTGCTGAAATGTATGGAAAGTTTGAGAAAAAAATACTTAAAGTTAAGTGGGCTGTATAATTTTATTTTTTAAACGCCTAAAAAAAAAGGCACAATGATATTTTTTTTTTAATAATCCTCCTTAACTGGACTCGATTATCACAAAAGAATGTTTTACAATGTGCCAAAAATAGTTTTGTTTTTTTTTTTTCTTTTTTGGGTTTTTTTTTTTTTTTGTTTACTCCCCTTAAAAGATCCTTAAATTAACATAACAAAAGTTGTGTTAATTTAAGGATCTTTTTAAAAACCTATAGGTTACCTCTTGGAACTGAATTGGTTACCTCTTGAAAGTGAATTTGTGGGTCCTGATACTGTTTTACTAACTTTTTTTTAGTGTTTAGAATTTTTGTTTAAACTTGCGATTGTGGCTCCCGGTGTGCTCAGAAAATTTATAAAAGTAAAACTGGAGTCCCTCAATTGAACATGCATGTTGGAAACGGATTTTTTTTCTTTTTTTTTTTCTTCCCACTCCCCCCTTTTTTTGTTAGATCGCTAAAAAAAAAAAAACAAACACACGAAATGCTTGTTAAATTGAGTTATAATTTAATTTCTCCTAAATTATAATAAAAAAAAACAGCAAAATAACATGGTTATTCCAAATCAAAAAAACTGTTATCGTTAGCAAAAAAAGTTTAATTCTAAAAAAACTGTTTAGAAAATATTGATCAGTTTTCTAACTTTTCTTGTTTTGCGATTAAAAAGCTTAAACCTCTTTTCTACTTTTCTAATTTTATTATTTCCGCGATGAAGATGAAGACGTATTTCGAGATGCCAGAACAGGAAAAAAAAAATAGTATCTTTTTGTATGGATTCGCACTTTTATCTCGGATCAGACTGTAGTGTAGTATCTGTATTTGAAAAGTGTTTACTTAATACTTTTTTTTATACACATCATGCTATATGAGAGAATAGCGTTCAAAATCGGGGACAGAGCGTTTGTCGATGGTTTGATGATGACAGCCACCATGCAGTTATTTATGGGCACGTGGCTAGATCATGGTCGATTGGCAGAAAGTTGACTTTTTG
Organism: Acanthosepion lycidas; assembly: GCA_963932145.1. Lineage (NCBI taxonomy): Eukaryota > Metazoa > Mollusca > Cephalopoda > Sepiida > Sepiidae > Acanthosepion > Acanthosepion lycidas. Next base: position 53,096,556 of record OZ010613.1, on the reverse strand, counting down.
TTTGAAGTTAGCGGCCTGAGGATGTGGTCCAGGCGTGCAGCGCGTTTGGAAACTGCCTGAAAAGAGCGAAAAAAAAACAAAACAAAACCAAAACAGATCATGAGTTGACTCGAGCCTTGTTAGTCAAATTTACATATTTGTCGATGGTTGTGCTAGCACTGAGTCACAAATCATCGTGACCGAGGCTTTGAGCGTACAGGCCTTGTTCAAATTGTTGTTCATGCAGGATAACTCTCTTTCTCTCTCTCTCTCAAACTGTAACTAAGGCCCGTTTAGTATATAGTTGGTATAAACCACAGGTGGGCTCTGTAGGTATTGAACAACAAATGTGCCTGAGCAAGCGTCTGCAACAGGGATTGGCTAACCTCTCTTGCAGATAGGTGTACTCATAAATTAATGGCCAACCTATACCACTGACTTGCGCCTTTTGTCTGACTGAAACATTGAATGAAATGGATAAATTCTCTATTAGTATTTTGCCCCCTTTTTTTTTTTTTTTTTGTAGCTGTCACAGTTAAATTTCAAATTCCAACACAAACTCTGTCTATACTAGGGTTGAATAAGACTGGCAAATTTTTCATTGGTTGAAATAAGCCTATTCCCCATACAAGGTAATTTTGGATTTTATTGTGTAGTAATTATTTGCTCTGTAATAATAAATACATTGAGCTCTTTTTGTGGATCAGTTTTAATATTTTAGGATCCACTTGGATTATATACCAACAGCTTTATTACTAATATAATGTATATATGTAATTGCATTAACATGCATTGCTTGATATCATATTGATTTTCTAAGTGTAGTTTAGATGTGGCACAAGGCCGAAAGTAGAGGGCACCTGTGAGGATCAAACTCACTACTCAGTTGTAATTGTGTAAAGGAGACAAGCTTGCTGACCATTATACTGCCTCGAGGTGCCCAAATGATTTTTTAAGTGTAACTTAGATATGGCACAAGGTCAAAAGTGTGGGGTACCCAGTGAGGATCAAACTCACTATTCAGTCGTAATTGTTCTAGCAAGACAAAAAGTGATTTTCCAAGCATAACTTAGATGTGGCACAAGGCTGAAAGTAGGGGTGGGTACCCAGTGAGGATTAAACTCGTTACTCAGTTGTAATTGTTGTTATCGAGACAAGCTTGCTATCCATTACACCGCCTTGATATCATAAGTTATAATTGAGTTTTGTAATGGTCATATGCAACAACAAGATGACATTCATGTGTGTTTTGTCTCCTGATGAATGGATTTTAAAATCTGAGTTGAAGTTGTTTTTTGTTTTTTTTTTGTTTTTTGTTTTTTTAAGAAAATATATATTTTTTTTTTTTTTTTTTTTTTTTTTTTTTTAAGAAAATATATTTTTGTTTTTTTCATTATTACATCTCAAGAAAGACAATGGTGTCACTGAAATGCAAGGGGCTACTAAAATGAAACATTATAGAGGAGAAAAGACAATAAAAGAACAGGTTTTAGGAAGACAGAAAGTGATGATTAGTATTGGTTTTAAATTTCTGAAGGGAAGCAAGAAACTGGAATAGAGTTCCACAGGTGAGAAGTGCAAGAAAAAAAACTATTACAATAGAACTTATGTTTATATCCAGATATTTCAATAGGAAAATAAATTTAAAAAAATAGATTTGTCTCTGGATGTGTGGATTTCAAAATCTGTGCTAAGATTTTTAAGGAAAAATATTTAAAAAAATAAATCAAAATTTTGTCTCTTGATGAGTGGATTTTAGATCCTGCAAAACTCAGAGGAAATAAGTTAACATATTATTTATTTAATAATGTACAGACACACACTACAGGTGTTCACCAATCTCATGAGATAACAGTAACACTCTGGTCTATCATGATCATCTGATGGTGAGGTTGAAGTGACCTCTCCAGGACATGCACCCACATACAACATTTTATGTGTGTGGGTTATGTATAAAAATAAATCAAAATTACTTTTGTCTCTTGATGAGTGGATTTTAGATTCTGCAAAACTCAGAGGAGATAAGTTAACATATTATTTAGATACTGGTAAGTGTGCAACATCCGGGTAAATCTTGTACATACCTCAGCTTTCACTTATAAACCTCATAAACCAGTTTTTGGCTGGGTGGGGTAAGATAGTGTCTATCCGATCAAATACAGTATAAGAGAACACTTAAGAATTTCTTAAGACCAAGACCAATTTTGCCTGGCCGTCACTTATATCATTGGTCATTTCTAGATTTTACAAGATTTCAAATGTATTTGGTTTCTATAGAAAATTATCATTCTCTATCAAGTGTTCAAAAAAAGGGACTTGAGATTAGCTGTTCCACAACAGAGACCATGATCTAGAATTGGAAGGAAAGCAGTGATATACTATGAATCCTTCATACTAATTCAGTATTAGTAAATACTAAACACTTCAGATACCTCAGTGTATGGATCAATTATAACAAATTAAGTGTAAGAGAAAAAAAATTCAATATAGAATAAGCTGTGCCAGAGGTAGTTACACCAAACCCTGCAAATTGCTATGAAACCATCAGTTGTTAAAAACTCAAGTCATGTTCTTGAATAACATCGTCAGATCAAGACTTTTATATGGATGCCATCCATGGTGCCAAACCTGTTCAGAAATATCTAAACTGTCTGTTGTATACAACCACTTCCTAAGATTTTATAAATTTCAACTAAAAGCCGCATTGGCTGCTCTTTCAATGAATGCCAAATGTTTCCTTGTAGGGAAACGGATAATATTACCATTTACATGTAAATTTTGACAGTATAGCTTTTATGAAAAATGATGCGAGTCTTAATGGTGGAGTAAGACATAAACCAAGTCCTCATATCATTCCAGTGTATGTTATAAATAAATAAATGAATGTGATATATCTGTGTTTAAGTCGTGTAACATGTTTGGCATTGGTTTGACTGTTAATAATATTTTTAAAAAAAAAGAAAAAAAAAAGGCTAAATAACAATATCTTGAATTTTATGACTGAGTCTTATCAAGGCTGACAGTAGATATACCAGGTTCTTTTTTATTGATACTAATGGCTGGGTAGTTATAGGGGAGTGATCTGCAAGGGTTCTCACTCACCCATTCTTTCCAAGTCCATCAGCAACATGACCAGTTTTAGGGATATTGGATTCAAGCCTTTCTTTAGAATAGTAGTGCTCAGTGAATACAAACATCATCAAAAGTAGTTTGAACCCAGTTTTTTTATATTATTTTTCATTCAGATAGCCATTACACTACATTTGCATCAGTCAAAGGTGAGAACATCAAAAACAGGGAAAAGTAGATTCATGCTTTTCCTAAAGTGTTTAGTGAATATGAGCTGTTTTAATTAGAGTTTAGTTTATTGATGCCATCTTCTGTTCATATAATCGTTATATTTTATTTGTAAATGGTGAAATGAGAATGAATGTGATTTCATGCATTTTTCTCAAGTATTCAGTGCTTAGTGATCATGGACCAAATAACCTCAACTGGAATTTGAACTTTGTTTGCAAATTTCGTATTGATAAACTCCACAACCTCATATTACAATACAAAAACTGATTGGGTGAAAAGTTACAAATGAAACCAGATTTGCAAATATTTATTTAAAAAAATAATCAAGCTTATATATAATATGTGTATGAGTGTGTGGGTGTGGGTGGGTGTATATATATATATATATATATATATATATATATATATATATATATAAAAATAGGCTCAAGCACTAATATTCCATGGTTATAATTTATTACTTATTACTTAAGTCATAAATTATAACCATAGAATATTAGTGTTTGAGCCTTTTATATTATATTCTTACTCTGTCCTGGACATTGAGTTCTACGTGGATTCTGTCCTCTTGGAAATTTGTGTGTGTGTATGTATGTATGTGTATATGTGTGTATATATATATATATATATATATATATATATATATATATATATGATATCACACATTATGAAATGGACAAAGTCCGACAATTATTTTAAGACATTTTTATGTTTAACATTCTTTTTATAGATACAAATATTTAAGTAAATGCTCTGTTTATAATAAACAGTAATAAACAACATTTATCAGCCTGAATATCCGAGAAATTTTCACGGAGGACGAATATTTTCTGTGAAAATTTCTCGGACATTCAGGCCGGTAAATGTTGTTTAATACTGTTTATTATAAACAGAGCATTTACTTAAATATTTGTATCTATAAAAAGAATGTATAAACATAAAAATGTCTTTTTATATATATATATATATATATATATATATATATATATATATATATATATATAAAAATTTAGTGTATTGGGAAGCAAATCATTATTTAAACATATATCATTAAATATAACAGACAATGTCTATTATGTCTGATTTTGAGCTGTTCTAAACTTTGTATGTTTGCTTTAATTTTAGAAGAAAATAAACACAAAAATTGTCTAACATTTGGATATGTTTTTTATTAAGTTGCTCCTTGATTTAAGCTTCCGGCTCACATGAGTCATCTTCAGAGTGGTTATAATGGTCCATATAATTGCAGCCGCTCGCTCAGGCACATTTGTGTTTGCTCAACATCCACAGGGCCCACCTATGGTTTATACTGCAACTGCTGAGCAGACCTTAGTTGCAGTTTCTGGGAGAGAGCATGTTATCTAGCATGGCCAACACACTCAAGCCCTTGACCACGATGACTTGTGGCTTCATTCTAGCACAGCTATCGATAGGCCCAAAGAGTTCTGTCTACCCAATTTCACACACAAGTCTTGGATCAACCTGCAGTATGGTTTTCAAGCAATTTCCAAATGTGTCGCACACTGGGATCGACCTCAATCCACTCCAATAACATCAGGAAGTCTCTTTCTTGACAAATTGATCATGTGTGTGTGTGTGTGTGTTAACTGAGCAACTGTTTTTTCCTTTACTTCATTCTAAATTTTTCAAAAATGGCTAAGAGTTTGCAATATATTGTGTGTTAGCAATTTGCACATTTTTCATATTCATTATTCAGTTAACTAACCAATTTATTGGAACAAAAATTGAATAAAATAAATTTTATTTTGGGAAAGTACTTGACAGTTAACTTTAAATTTGAAATTAAAATGTTTGGGCATCAATGTCGGAAAGAAAAATTAAAGCTAATAAAATAAAAATATTTAACTACTGTTATGATATTTGTTTACCAAGTTTCAGTCAAATTTAATGGACTAACGTTTTCAGTCGACATGAAGTGGAAAGAGTATATTGAATCAATTGCTAAGTCTGCAGCTAAGAAAGTTGCATCACTATGTTGTGCTAGACAATTTATCTTGTGTCTCTATAAATCTATCATTCATCCTTGTTTTGAATATTGCTGCCATATCTGGTCTGGTGATCCTGCTATATATTTAAAGATTTTTGATAAAATCTGAAGAAGAATCTGCAATGTTATTGATCCTGACCTGGCATCTCAGTTTCAGTCCATTTTCCACCACTGTAATGTAGCTTCCCTGGGACTTTTCTATAAATACTGTTCTGATGAACTTTCCACTATGGTACCTAGACTTTATGAATTTAAGTGCAGTACTAGACTGGCAACAAAGTTTCATAATTTTATAGTTGAAATAGGTAGATGTAACAGTAAGTTCTATGTTAACAGTTTCTTCTATCGCATGACTTGTCAAGTTCTTCTGGCTTCTTGCTTTCCAGTCAAGTTTGATAATTCAAAAATTTAAATGCAATGTCAGTCGTTATCTTCTGTTTTCTTAATTCTTGTTTTGTTATTGTCCTCTCTCCTTAATAGTTTTTCTCATATTCTCTAACACTCAGTAACCCCCTGCATCTTAGTGGCTTTATTGCTTTGCTTGGGGTGAAATGATTATATAAAAAAAAATTTCCAAGATGAATTTTTTTTTTTTTAATCAGTTCACCCTTAAGCAAGATGATAACACCAATAAAATACAAGAGGCTATTGTAAATGAAAGAGAAGGAAAAGACTTTAGAAGAAACTGGAAATCCTCCAATAGTATAAATTTCAGAGTTTAGGCAGAGACATTAGATATATGGAGTTGAAGTAGAATTTAGAAGGAACTGAAAACTGAATCCTAAACAAGAGATAAACCTCTACTCCTGTTCAAAAGACCAAGGAAGGTTAGGGTTAGATAGAATTTAGAAATAGTTTAACAAGAGGATGTTGAAAAGTTCACTAGTGCAAAATACCTTCCTAAAGCTTACCAAAGTACTAAGAAACTAGACAATTTGTTAGAAATAAAGAAAAAGTAGTAACTGTTATGCAGTGTTATCGGTCCTCCTATATGGTAGTGATGAAAAAGAGAGATTTGTGGCTACAGAAATGTGTTCTACAACAGGACACTATAAACTGAACATGCTAACAATAGCAAACTTTTAAAGAAAATCAAAACAAAAAAGACACTTATGCTGATAATCAGAACGACAGAGTTGAAATGGTTAGATTACATAATGAGGAAAGAGGGCTTAAAAAATTTGACACTCACAGGACATAGTCAAGGAAGGAGGAAAGCAGCGGATAACCTACCTAATTAGTTTGTGTAAATGGTTGGCAGAATGGGGATTAGGAGTGATAGTAAAAAGACAAAATTTACTGGGAACTCCAAAAGACAGGAAATTGTACAGAGCCATGTTTACCCACATCCTGAAGTGACACATCACATAGAAGATAAGTGGTATATCTGTGAAACTTTAAGTCAGAAGATAAGTCTTTCAAAGTTTTATCTATCTAGGTCTGTTTCCTTCAAGTACTTCATAATTTTATTGTAGAACAAAATGAGAAATCACTTGAGATTAAAGTTGAAATTCAAGTTTTCTGTTGTCAATGAAAAAAATTAATGATGAGAAAATACTATATTGTTGGGGGTGGGGTAAGCACTCCTCTCCTAATTTACATTTAATATTAGAGTATTATGGAGTTTGATTAAGTACAAGTGTTGATAATCTGCAACATCTGGATATACATTAGCTTATCTATCTATCTATATATATATATATATATATTAGTCAGGTAATGAAGGGTTTGGTAATGGATAATTCCAAAGAGAATGTAATCCAGAGAGTTCAATGTAACAACAAAGAAAATATTAATTAAATAATTAAGATATATATATATATAATTTACTTACTACAAAGATGCAACCTTGTTTCGGTGCATTTAGTTGCATCTTTGTATTGAGTAAATTGTTTTTGTATCTATGAAAAAAAAATTAAAATAAATAATTATTGCTATACTTTCGGTATTGAGCCCCCTTTTGAATTGATGCAGTGAACTTTGGAATTTATATATTATTTTTGCTCTTATTACATTCAGGGGATATATATATATATATATATATATATATATATATATATATAAGGTTGGTGCAAAAATAATGACGTAATAATGTCATTTTTGACGTTAAAAAATACGTCAAAAAACAACATTACGTCATTATTTTTGCACCAACCTAATATATATATAATATTGGAGTTATTTTTATGTTTACTGTTTTTTTGTTTTGTGTGTTTTTTTTGTTTTTTTCAGGGTTTTGCATACTATTGTATATATTTGAATATGGAAAGATACTTAGAATTTTGTAGATAAGTTCTTGGAAATTTTTTCTCTCCAAAAAAGACAGGAACTTATCCGTTATGAAATATGGTAAATAATTTTTTTTTTAATTATTTACTTGATAACAATTCAATTTTATATTTCATATGAATATCATAAGATTTATAATTAATCTAATTTACGTACACCAGAATGCATTCATTGTTTTTTCATTTCATTTTTTTTTCTCCTCCTCCTCCTTTTTTTTCTTGGGTGGAGAGGGGTCAAAACTTAACATAAAAAAATTATGAAAAATGATAAAAATTCAACCACTTCAAGTCTAGGTTTAATTGTTATTTTCTCCACATATCCCAATAAACTATGCCTCTTACCTCCTACTTTATAACCCCCTACCTCAAGTGGATTTTGGGCCTTGTATAGGGTAAACCTTAGTGTAAAAACAAAAAAAAAAACTGTTTAGTGATGAAGGAATAGTAGATCAGAGGTGTCTAATTGAATTTAAGTTTATATAATTTGGTTGATCTGTCAAAAGCATTAACCCAAAAACCTTGTGAACCTAGAAAATCTGAACCTTGAAATGGCTAAATAAATGCTGTTAAAAATTGTTTGATTTATTCTCAAAGGTTGAAAATGAATCAATACCAGTTTTGTACCTTTTGCTTTGCTTACAGCAAAACGATCAAATTTCAAACTTAAATTGTTCATCAATTTAAAATACTACATTTATTAGAAAAAATATTCATTCATACAGGAGTCATAAAAAAAGAAAAGAAAATAACTTCAAAAAGCTGTTGCACATTTCAACATACTATTTTCCTATTACTCAAGGATTATTGCCAGACAGAAAAAGGGAAACTAGACATCAAAACACAAATGTTTTTCAATTGCATTCCTACATATGTCTGCATGTATATTTTAATTCAATAGCAGACTGAAAAATATTTCTATAAAATTTTTTTTTTAAAAAAAAAAGATTTTAGTGAAATTTAATAAATAGAATTATTTTTTAATGTTTTTTTTTAAACATTAAAAAATAATTCTATTTATTACCAAATTTCACTAAAATCTTTTTTTTTTTTTTTTTTTTAAGCTATGAATTTATTATTTAGCCCAGGATAGGGATAGTCCAGACTGAGTGGGACATGAACATATTATTCACAATTCTTATTTCAAACTCTGTCAAATTGTGTGTGTGAAGTGTGTGTGAACATTGAATGTCATAATGCATTTAAGTTATTCATGTACAATGCAAGCAAACATGTATACATGACATATGTGCACGTAATATCACATGCAGAACAGTGTGGGAGGATGGGCAGACAATCAACTTTTTTTTTCTTTTTCTTTTTTTAATAAAAGGATTGTACAGGATTTCAAACAAATAATGGAGCAGTTGGTTTTAAGGTACATTAGCCCTTGTTGAGTTATTTAATGTTGAATTTTGTGTGGGGTACCCAGTGAGGATTGAATTCACTACTCGGATGTAATGGTCAATTAGATGTGCCTTGTTAAGCATTATCTCATACTAAGACACCTTAAACAAATAAAAATTTATTTGACTGAGAGATATGTTTTTTTAAATGATTTCATCCCAAGTAAGGTCATAATGCTGCTAAGAAACTGAGAAAGTGTTAAAAGACAATAAAGAGAACAGGTTTCAAGGATACAAGATGATAACTGACATTGCATTTAAATTTATTATTATTATTTCCTTTCACTTCTGTTGTATACACATTTACTTCCAGGTTCCAACCAGAGACCTAAGGTCAGAAATCGCTTTATGATCATTTTTGTTTTAGAAAAAAAAAAAAAAAAGCATCATACACATTTTACAGTGATAAAGCCCTTCGTAAGCTGTGCTTGTGAGTACAATTGCTTGTATTTCTTTAAGGCATGGGCTACCAGGATCCCTTCAGTGGGTCTATGGAAACATTTTACAATCAATCTGAGGGCTCCAACTATAACTGGAATTATTGATGTCCTCGTATGCCACATTTTTTAGATTTCCACTTCAAGATTTTTGTATTTTGATAGTTTTTTTTGAAGATCTTCAAAGATATATTACAATCTGCAGGAACTGCTATAAGAAAGCACTTTCTTTTTATGTTTTTTTTTTTTTTTTTTTTTTTTTTTTTTATCACAATGTCTGGGCAATTAGCTTTCATTGTTTTGTCTGTTACAGTTCCTATCTCTGTAAGAGAGTCTGGCTGATGTTCTTACCAGTTTCTTACCGTTTCCTTCCTGTAAAAGTTGCATATTTTCCAGTGCAGACATTGGCCCACTCTATCATGCCTAGTTTTATATTCAGTGAGTCACAGCACTGTGCAACCTAATATAAGATGGTTATTATTATTATTATCATCTTTCATACAGATTTTGTTTTCAACCGGTAATCTTGCATTGTGGGTGCTCTTCATCAAATTGTACGATCTCAGATAGAGAGCTCCTTTCATAAGATATCTGTATTGTTTTCATTATTATTACTTTATAATCACAATGTGAAAGCTGAAATTTCTGGTATACATAATGATGAAAAAGTGTTTGAAGAATTTGACACTCACAGGATATATATTAAAGATAAGAGGGACAAGGGGAAAACAAAGTGACATACTTAAGGAGAGACATGATGAAATGACCAATCTTAGTACAAGTTGCAAAAGATTAAAAAAATATGGAGAGCCATGATCGCCCACATCATGAACGAACATGGTGCATTAAGATTACTACTATTAATATTACTCTTACAACAATACTTGACTCTATCTGTTATAATGAAATTCCAATGCATTTTGCAATAAGTTCAGATAGTGAAATAATTTTGAATAGGAATGCAAATTTTATACATACAACCTCCTGATGAGTGGACTGAATGATTACAAAAAAGGTTTGTTTTCCCAACTCTGGAGTTGGGGTGCTGAATATAACATCAATCAGCTAAGTGACAAATTTTATATTTGTATTAATCCTACACATGTAAATAAACAGAAATGGTTAGTTCTCTGTACGTCTCTTGCCATGCTCTATCTTTTATAAGAGTTAGATTAGACCAAAACAGGAGTTTTGATGCCGTATCTAGGTTGGAACCACCAGTCCTCACTTCCCAGTTTTATTCTAGTTCTAAAACGTTTATGTGGCCTTGTGATTGATTGATTCATTCATTTCCTACAGTTTATCAACTCTTTGCAGGTTATTTAAAGCCAGAAAATATTTTTAGATTGTAAGAATTTTTTTTTTTTTTTTTTAAGATAATAATAGTCTAGTGGCACAAGTTTTACTAATTAACTTATAGATGGGGAGAGAAGAGATGGATGCCTAATCAAAATTTGATGAAGAAACAAGAAATTATAATGTTGAGATAAAGTTGGGGGGATCAATTCTATATTACAATCAATATATAAACTAATCCCTCATTTTGTGGCTGTGGTAATTTCTGTATATTTACATTCCAGAGAATAAATAAATCTAAAAGACATGCCTGTGTAGCTAATCGGTATTTCATTGATTCATTTTCTATGGCATAGCAACACATTGTAGGTTATTTAAAGCCAGAAAAGATTTTTATTCAGGAGATAATAATGATTTGGTGATACAAGTCTTACTAATAAAGCAAAATCTGGGGGAGGAGAGGTGAATTCATATCTTTTCCAAGAGTATTTGCAGATAAGTGAATTTAATGAACCCGACTTGAATTGGAACTCAACTCTCTAATTAAAAATTCCAAGCCATTATCCATAAAACCACCCATACAGCCAAACTTAGAGCATATGGTATTTCCAAGTGGTCATCCATTTACTTACTGACCAGGCTTGATGTTGCTTAACTTTGGTGATCATACAGAAACATTGGTTCCTGTATGATCACCAAAGTTTCAACATGATATGGACGTAAGCCCACACAGCCTTCTGGGCAATGGTTTTATTTTCAACCCTACAATCCCTTTCCAACAGATGAAACACTTCAAGCCTATCACTAATTTATTGTTATTTCCTTGACAAATGAACAGGAAAGTTACATTCCTTATTTTCACCAGTTCAGACCTTTACAGCTAGAATCTACCATGCCACGTACACAGTCAAATCATCCTCATTTCTTTCACATTCCATTTGTAAGGAGAAAGTTTCATTCAGACAGCTAATTCCTAAGAACTACTACTTTGGGGAACATATGCTTCCTTGATCACTACAATCATAACCTCACCGAGTCTAGGGTCAACCATTATCTATCCTATGTATCTTCATAATATGCACTTAATTCCTCCAATTACATTCATAAAACAACTTCATTCAATAACCCTCTAGTTTGAGTAGCTCTTGGGCCTTTTATTAGGCTGACATTTAGTAAAACTAACATACAGTTTGTCTGGAAAGTTTCTAGCTATTTTCTTTAATATGTTGTGCAATATTTATGTAATTTACAAACCAATTAGTTGTGGGAGTAGGGCTAGCATGAACTACTCACCCCCACAACTAGAGGAACCCAAGCCTATAGTATAGCCCCAGATAGGTCATCAGCAGCCCTGTGGGGACCTCAGCCACTTGCATTAACAGTGACTTAATTTTTACCCGTTAAATTTTTAATCATTCATTATAATAATGTCTGAGTGGTATTATCACCTCCCTTGGGGTGAATTGATTAAATATAAAAATATATATATACATTTCTGTAAAATTATATACATCTTTTTTATATATAATGAAATGGACTAAGTCCGACAATTATTTTAATATATTTTCTCTTTATACATTATTTTTATAGATACAAATATTTAAGTAAATGCTCTGTTTATAATAAACAGTATTAACAAAATAACTGTTGGACTTAGTCCATTTCATAATATATGATGTTATTTGTTTATGTTAAGATACGCTTCGAGCAGATATGTATATTCAAGAGAAATCATGGGAAACTTGTAGTTTAAAAACAGTAATTTGACCTTGCTAACTAGATGCTTCTTCATGTCAGACTATATGATGGTTCTGCAGAGGATGCAGGTTTAATTCCTGTCAGAGGATATATATTTTCTTTGAGATTCGACATTCAGGCCAGTAAAAGTTAATACTGTTTATTATAAACAGAGCATTTACTTAAATATCTATTAAAACACTGAATATAGTGTAATGCTTTAATGTTATTTAAGGTTGTTTAATACATTTTTCAAAATAGTTTTTTCTCTAATTATTTGTTTGGGATAAGGTAAAATGTAAATAGTTTACCATTACTTTAAATAAAATATTGTTGTATCTACACAAGTTTCTTTAATCAACACAAAAAATAGAATAGCTCACAGTCTCTAAAGAACAGTTTAAATAAACTCTGCGAGTAGTTCTGAGACAATGAATACAGATGACAGAAAATTTCTTCAGTTTCCAACACCATGTAAAACAACCACCAACACTATTCTTGTACTGTTTCTAACTATTGCTCAATATAGATGTTAATATACACACGTTTTGTTTGTCCTCTCTGGTCATCATCTGCTATCCATTACTGGCTGATATAAGGTAAAACAAAAACTTACATCACAGACAGATATCATGACAGATATCCCATATCAGCCAATCAATAGACATCTGATGATGACCAGAGGGTACTTGGCTGAAATGTTGTTTGCATAATAACATCTATAGAAAGGTGACCACTTGGGAATACGAGATGCTATAAGCTTGGATTTGCTGGTGGTGTAATGGATAATGTCTTGGAATGGGAAATCGGACAGCCAGGTTTCAATTCCAGTCAGGTTTATTATATTTATGTACACACTAATGCCATTATAACATCTACATTGACCAAAATGAGAACATTGGTTTGAAATGATACAAGAATATTGGCAATCACTTATCTCAGAAATAAAATACAAAAAAAAAAAAAAAAAAACAGACTTCAAGAGGCATAGCTTTCTCACAAGAAATATATTCTTGCATCTACTCATTAAGGAACTAGAAATTCCTCCCATAACATGTAACAGAACTCTTGACTTTTCTTTTCCATCTAAAATATTTTACAAAAAGAACTTTTGGTACTTTTCCAGAATAGCACCCACACAATCTATTGCTTGTGTGACTGTAATATCAATTCATTTTGGAATAAGTGCATTTTTGTATTTTAATTTTTTTCCTTTAGATATCAGCTGATTAAGCCTTAAATGAGCCAATTTTTTTTTTTTTTTTTTAATAAAATTTCTATGTTGATTATTCATTTTTGAAAGATTTTTTTTAAAAAAAAATCACAAGTTCATATTTGGTGGTACGGTCATTCATCATAGAGAAAAAAATTGAAAAACGAAAAGTAAAAGCAGTACTTTCTTCAGGCGATCCAAACTGGATTGACATCCTCTAGCTCAGTGGTTCACAAACTTCTCTTCTCCTTGCTGCATTTTTCGAATGAAAATTTGCTTGCACCTCACAAACATTTTATGTGATAAAAAGTACATTTAAAAAAAAAACAGAAGGTTAAAGGGAGATAACCATGGATTCAAAGCCAGAACATTATCATTGATAACTTTCTCCTCCAATTTGTGGACCATAGTTACTATATTCTTAATATAATGCAAAAATATCACAAAAATTAAAATTGGTCAATAATTATTTATCACTATATTGGGACTCATGCATGCAATTACAAGTAATCCATAATAATATTTTAAATTTTGAAATATTTATTTTTGGTATATGAATTTTTTTAAAATTGTAATTGTTATTTTCAAATTTTGTAAATAGTGTTAGAGGTTAGTATTATGAATTTCATATTATTCATCTGTCCTATGAGTATCAAATTTTTCAAACCCTCTTTCCTCATTGTGTCCTAGAAATTTTAACTATTTCTTCCTGATGTTAAGTATAAGGGTTGTCTCCATTTTCTCTAGAACTTCATCATTGCTCAAATGTTTGGTCCATAGTATCTCAGTGTCTTTCTGTAGAACCAAATTTCTGGTGTTTCAAGTCACTAATATGTGAGGAGATTGTCCAGCATACACTGTTAAAAATTTCCTGAAAGTTACCCAGATAATGGTCAAACGTGATGATAATCAGCAAAGATGAGGACATTACTCCAAATGTCATCCCAGAAAGTCGAGCAGAAAAAAAGCAGAAGAGAGAAAGAAACATTCTTGTATAAGAAAATGTAAATTTCATTAAAGTATATATCTTTTTAATCATTTCACCCCAAGTAAGGCAATAAAACCACTAAGAGACAGAGAATTACTGAGTGTGAAAGAAAAAGAAGAATGTTATTATTTAAAATAAAACGAAATAAAATAATACTTGACATAATGCAAAAATACGACAATGATAAAATCAGTCAATAATTATTTATAACTGTTTATACTGGGACTCATGTATGCAATTACAAATAATCCATAATAATATTTTAAATTTTGAAATCGTATTTATTTTTGGCATATGAATTTTTTAAAACTGTTTAAACATTCTTGCATAAGAAAATGTAAATTTCATTAAAGTATATATTGTTTTTAATCATTTAACCCCAAGCAAGGCAGTAAAACCACTAAGACACAGAGAATTACTGAGTGTGAAAGAAAAGGAAGAATGTTATTATTTAAAATAAAACAATAAAATCCTTGGATTTGTCTTGATAAAGGCCCTGAAGAGATGAACCGTACCTGATAGATAAGTTCTTCTTTTGACTTTATTCATATATATGTAAAGATATGGTGAAGTCCAGTGTCTCTTTGGTGTTTTATGTTTTAATAATTAATTTACTAATTACTAATTTATTAGTAATTTTGTGTTCTTGCTTTTCTCAGTATTGGTATTCTATTTTGCATTTTCTGGTTTGGATGATTAAGCACTTTCTGTTTTGACCGAGTCTAGCTAGAATTTTGTTTTCTTTTAGGTTATCCAATTTATTTATTTTTGTTTTTCTTAATTAGGTCATATTAATTCTCTCTCCCTCTCTCCTTATATATATATATATATATATATATATATATATATATGTATTTAATGTATACTATATTTATGAGGTTTAAGTGCTTGATATCAGGGATAGAGTATATGTAAATATAAAAGTGAACATTGATGTCAGCACCAAGGGGTAACAGTCTGTTTCATGATTAAACACAATCATCAGGTCTGATAATTGTGTTTAAGTATAAAACTGTTGCTGCTGGGCATTGACCTCATTGTTCACTTTTTTATTTATTTATAATTTAAGTACCCCCCTCCCCCCCCAAAAAAATTGTTACCTAAATTTAAAATTCATTTTAAAAAAAATGAAAAATCTTTCATGAAATTTTAATTTTAATTCCAAGTTAATAAATTAAATTTAATTAATTTAATTTAATATTTCCAATAAGCAAAATAGTTTGTTGTATTTCAAACCAAATTTAAATTGATTAGTATTTTTTCTCTTTATCAGTAAAATCTATAAATTCATCCATATTGACAAATCTGTCCACACAATATAATTATCTTGATTAAAAAGTTTTTTGAAAATAAAATATACTTTTCTGAAGCTGATTTAAAGTTTAATTAATCTGAATTGACAAAAATATTACTTGTAGTTTAAAATATTGTAGAAAAGCATTTTTTTAACACAAGGTCTGATGTGTTGAGTGATCTGTTGAGAGCCTGATGTTAGGAAAATTTAAAGATGGAGGACAGAACTAAATTACTTAAAAATTACAACATGAACACCTTTTTATATAATTTCTTTTAACTACTCAGTAATCTTAAAAATTTAAGAAAATATTTTAAGCAATCTAATATTTTATTGAATGTTAGGTAGTTTGACTTTACAATAACACTTGTTGAGAAAACTTTAGTAAAATACCAATAAATTTTAAATTTATTATAAGTACTTTTCTTATTTTCTGATAATGTTCTGTATGGACATCTGCATTTACAAAACACTACATGGTTATATACGCATAAAACAATTCATTCTTTTTAAAATCCTGAGGGTCAATGAAGCATAGTAAGCTTTTTCATTTATGATTAGTAAATACAGTTTTAACTTAATAACAATATCACTTGACCACTACAAATTAATACAGAAATTTAAAATATTTTAAAGTTTATAAATTATGCTAATTAATTTTTTTTAAAATATTAAAACAGTTTTTATAATAATTCATTATTCATCAAAAAAAATATTTTAAGACTACAGTGTCCATAATATTTTATATTCATAAAAGCACTTAAAAGCTTGCCTAATTAAGAAATGACTTTGTTTTATTGCATTTTTTATTACAAGATTCAAGGAGGATTTTTTACAACTGGGCACCAGTTTGATCAAAAGAATTTCACAAAACCAGGATAAAAATGCACACCATCCCCTTGTATATGGGTGTACTATTCATAGTGTCACAAATGACCTATCTATGCATTCAAACTCCAAATTCTTGAAAATTCTTCATTTTCTTGCAAGTTCTGACCATCGATTCATTGGTTTGTGAGGGTAACACCTTTCTACCTTGCTTTTTGTTCAATAGAGCTTAAGACCATCTCACATTAAAACACTGATTCTTATGACCATCAATTCATTGGTTTGTGAGGGTAACACCTTTCTACCTTGCTTTTTGTTCAATAGAGCTTATGACCATCTCACATTAAAACACTGATTCTTGCAAAGTTGCTAAAGTTAAGCATTGTCAAGACTGGTCAGTACTTAGATAGGTGACCACTAGAATACTAGAGGCTATAAGTTTGGATGTGCAGGTGGTGTAATGGATAATGTCTTGTAATTGGAAATTGGACAGCCAAGTTCCAATTCCAGTCGTGTTTGTTCTATTCACTTATGCTCAAATACCATTGAAAAAGGTATAAATCCACTTGTCCTCTCTCAAGCTATGGGTTAAATAGTAGGATGCATATCAATAAAATCATTATTATCTCCAAATTATTTTTACACTCCTAAAATATTTTCTGGCTTTAAATAACTTGTGAAAGGTTGATAAACTGTAAAAAAAATAAATCGATTTCCTTCAATGCCTCTTTTAATCTCCACAGCTAGTTAGTCTTATGATTCATTCATTGTTTGTCTCTTCTGAAGATAATCAACCATCAAAAGACCTACCTTATCTAAGTAGCCATGTCTATGATCTCTGCTGCTGACTTTTGGGTCTGGAATTTATTTGGCTGTGAAGAATCCAAGTGGTGCCACTGTACTCCAAATCATAGGATTGTAACAATGTTTCATTTTCATTGACATGTGGCACGAAATAATTATCACTTGATTGTTAAAAACATTGCAAAATCAATCCAGAAGTAATCACTTGATTTGGTTGACATTCTGGCCACTTGAGACATCTAACTGCTTATAAATTATAAACCCACAGCATTTGTTTAATATATCTAGAATCTCAGCAATGTTTTTAACTAAAACATTTTTGATCTGCCAAGATTAGATCTTAAACATAACCAACAGAAATTGACACCACTGAAGGCTTCCTAACTTACATTGTTTCTTGGGTTTAAATATTTCTGTGCTGGAATTTGACATGCCACTTGTACACACTTGATGATTGAAACGTATTCAGTATTTGGCTCATACACTTGTGGATTTAATTTGGAGTTTTCTTCTGCAGGAAGTCCATGAGAGCTTAATGTTCAACACTTGAAAATTCTACATTTTCTGTTGACCTGGTTCAGATATTGATCTGAAACAAATGCAAGAATAAATACAATGATCCTACAAATTGGCACTTTGTAATCTAAAAGAACGCTCCATCCAGCTATGGTGGCAAAATATCACTCACATTTTGGAAGAGGATCAAGCCTAGAACTTTTCAACACCTTGAATTATACATAGTCATTCATTCAGGGAACTTTGACATAGTGTAATGGGTAGCAAGCTGGATGAATTATGACTGAGTTGTTTGATCCTCATTGGGTGCTCCATATTTGTGACCTTGTGCCACATACAAGCTTAATAACACTATTTACATTATTCAGTCTATTGTCCTCATCTTTGTCGCCATATTTATTACAATGTACATTTAGGCCATATTCGAGTTTTTGGAATGTCAGACTGAACCCTTTATTTTGCTCACTGGGGTAGACTGTTCTAGTTCCACGTGCCATGTTAAACAGTTGTCTGTTATCTCCTGTTAATTCCCCTTTCCAAGTTCTCCACTGCCTTAACTGGGTATTGAACTCACACAAATTTGGGTCCTGTCACTGGATCTAACTAACGCCTTTATCCACTGTGCCATGTGTCCTTGAGGATAGACAGCGATACTACACTTAATAATTTCCTCCATTCATTCAGACAAGTTTTCTTATCTGTTTTGATTCCTCCCCCCACTCTGAATTCAAAACCTGATCCTCCAGAATGGGGGTTGTGCAGTAGGCTAACAACTCTCTCTCTCCTTCAGTTACTTTCCTACCACTAAAATGTAGCTTCCCTCTGACATTTCTATAAATACTTTCAGGGTAATTGTTCTGATGAGCTTTCCTCTATGGTACCTACACTTTATGAATTTAAGCGCAGTACTAGATTGGCAGAAAGGTCTCATCATTTTACAGTTAAAATGGCTCAATGTAATTGTAAGTTCTTTAATAAGTTTCTTTTCTCACATTTCTCACTTGTGGAACTCTCTTCCATGCTTTCCAGCCAACTTTGATCTTCAAAAATTTAAATGCAATGTCAATCGTCACCTACTGACTTCTTTATTACTTTTCTATTGCTCTCACTCCTTAATAATGTTTCTCTTTTTTCTTGTTCTTTCACACACTGTAATTCCTTGTGTCATAATGACTTTACTCCCTTGTATAGAGTGAAAGGATTCACTAGTTCTCACAAATGTAAAGTTATTGTTTATTCAACTCCAAATGTCAGTGAGTGAGTGTGTAGTTTTGGGATCTTTCTCCAAATGTAGATTCTTCTTGTGAGGATGTGAGACTAGAGTTGGTGAGTTTATATATCTTCCTGTCATCCAGTTGTGTGGCATGTGCACACCTTAAGTATAGCCTGTTCAACCAAATTTTTAACCTACTTATATTAGACAGACACTGAGATCTTGTACAAAATCTGCACTTGGTTGGTAGGAGGTTAGCTTACTGGTCAACTTGGTGATGCGCCATGCTTCTCTGATAGTCTGATGTGACACTGAATGCAAAATCTGTTTTGGTGTCATCTGGATGAGCCCAGTATGTATGGTGGTGCCACAAATCAACTTCCATTAAAACAAAAATTTTGTAAGAAACCATCCACTATCTTCTGTCTCCTTGAATCCCGTTCTTTTATTGTCCTTTCTTCTCAATAACGCTTTTTCAGTTACCTTCACTTGTATCTTCTGTCTCCTTGAATCCCGTTCTTTTATTGTCCTTTCTTCTCAATAACGCTTTTTCAGTTACCTTCACTTGTAGTAACTCCTTGCATTTTTGTGGCTTTAACATCTTGCTTGGGGCGAATTGATTTTAAAAAAAAAAAAAAAAATTGCTTATTTGTAGTTTCAGAGTTGTTAAGAAATAGGCCCCTTTCTTCTCTAAGTCCTGTGTGTGTGTGTGTATATATATATATATATATATATATATATATATATATATATATATATATATATATATATATACACACATTAAGAAATGGACAAAGTCCGACAATTTATTTATTAAAGACATTTTTAATGTATGACGTAATTTGTTTACATTTGATATGCCATGAGCAGTTATGAATGTACGAGATTCATGGAAGATTGAAGTTTATAAGCAGTAAATTCGACCTTGCCTACCGAACGCTCCTTTGTGGCCGAGTCGGTTAAGGCACGTCAGCATAAATGACGGTTCCATATAGGATGCAGGTTCAAATCCTGTCAAAGGACGAATATTTTCTATGAAAATTTCTCAGACATTCAGGCCGGTAAATGTTATTTAATACTGTTTATTATAAACAGAGCATTTACTTAAATACTTGTATCTATAAAAAGAACGTTAAACATAAAAATGTCTTTATATATATATATCTGAGAGAGCTCATGGTCAGACACAAATCACTTGCACTGTTGCTAGATGTATCCTACTCTGTCATGTGTGCTTTTATATAATTTTTTGAACCAGTCTATTGTGTCCTCTTGTGATATGTTTCACAATCTCATTGTTTTTCACTTGTTGCTGTACTGTACTGAGCAACACAAACAAGCATTATTTGGGGGAAAAATTATTTATTTTTGGTAAGTGTGGGGATGCCAAGCAATGCAAGAAGCTATGTTCTTATGTACTGAGCCACTATTATTGAACTCGGCCACTTAGTAGATAACAAAAGATCTGCTTAAACAAAAAAAAAAGAAAAATGTGGAATCTGCTCTGTGGAATTGGGACAGAAAAATCTAAATATAACAAGTCTATTTCTCAAATGCTATCTACAAACTCCAGCTATATATATATATATATATAAACACACACACACACACACACGCACACAGGGTATTTGGTAAGACAAATCCTTTCAGTATAACTATCATTGTTTCTGTACAATTAAATCAGAATTGGTATATTTATATCAGATCTCTAACACTGCCAAAATTGCTTTTGATTCTGGAGAGAATCCAGGTGTGAGATATATAATATATTAGAAAGTAAGGTTATATATAATATATATTAGAAAGTAAGGTTATATATATATATATATATATTAGAAAGTAAGGTTATATTTATATATATATATTAGAAAGTAAGGTTATATTTATATATATATATTAGAAAGTAAGGTTATATATATATATATATATATATATATATATATATATATATATGTATCCTTGTGCAGGTATGCAGAAAATAGAAAAGAACACGTTGGGTGCATAATCCGGGGTTCCTTAGTATTTTTGTTTTTATTTTTAAGAAGACAGTGCTCCATACAGAAGTAGAGCTTATATTATAATAATATTTTTTGTTTAAAAATATGATTCCTTTGCTACATAAGAGTTCTCATGTTTCAAAAACGAGAGCCGAAATCATCCAAATAATTAATAAAATTAAGTTGGATTGTGGTGTTTAGTCCAGTTTCATCTTCAAGCGAAATTTTAGGAATAAGCTATCTCTCGGTTTATGTGTATTTTTAGGCATGGTCCGTTACAGAATTTGTTATTGTGGGAGTGGCTAGACTATTTTCCTTCTTTAAGTGGTCAGGGAGTTAAATCTTATCAATAGATTCATCATCCTCTGAGAGGTTTTGCTAAGGTTGGGTAGGGTATCTATTTCAAGGCTAATGTTTACGGTCATCCTTTAGTTGGTTCCCAGTGAAGGATATTTTTATGGCGCGCCTACAGTCGTTATGTGTCTGGAGAATTGTCTTTTATTATTGTCTATCTGATTATCTATTTATTTATTTGTTTATTTAAGTGGGTGTTTTATATACAGATCGCTTTGCATTGAATTTCAATTTGTTTTTTTAGTTTTTTTGACGACAACGAAAAGGGTTTTTCCTATTTAAAGGTTTGGCTAAACTTTTTAGAATTTTACTTAGCTATGTTTTTTTTTGTTTTTTTTTTAATGCTAATTATCTAATGTGAAAGTCTGTTGATGTCGGCAAAAAGCCGTTAACTCCTGCCTATGGTTTAATAATTTTTCATTATTTAGGAATTTAATGATGTGTAGGTTTTCCTGTAAGCATAAGAGGCATGGGTCATCCCAGGTTCTACAGGTTCTTGTTCTATTTACTATTTTCCATTTTACTTTTGGTGTTTTATTCGTTTCCTTTAGATGCCAGAAATATTGGGATAGAGATGTCTGATTTCTATTTTGAATATTGTTGAAGGAGCTCTTGTGTTGTCTCCATCTAATTTTAAAATTATTTTTTGTTGATCCTATGTATATCCTATCAGTGTTAGGGCTCTCAATGGATGAGATAGTGCATTGGTATACCACGGATTTTGTGAGGTATTTATTTTCCAACGGGCAGTTTTTAGGGTTTCTACAATCGCATAATTTTTCGTTATTTTTATCTAGTTTTAGTTTATGTGTTTTATTACTGTTTTGGTATGCGTGTTTTTCTAGGATTTTCTTATTGTGTCTTTTTATGATTCTTTCTATATTTTCAGTGCAGCTGTAACTCAGTTTCAATGTGTTTTTGTTAAAGATGTTGCTAAGTTTGCTATTAGTGGGAAAGTGCTTTTCAATTAAAGCTAGGAACTTATGGCCTAGTTTGGTGCTGACCATTTGGTTGTACAGTGGGGTATACCAGATGATCTTTCTTTTCCTGTTTCTCTTATTATTGGTTCTAACGTTTCTATAGGTTATGTCAAAGTTTTTGTATGCGCTGTTTTTCAGGGCTGTGTTGTAAAAACTACTGTGCTGTTGGAATATTTCCTTATTTGCTGAGTTCATACTTATTCTTTTCTCTATTGATGTGGGTATATGCTTAATTATAGATGGAGGGTGGTTTGACTTAGGATGTACATACAAGGGATTAGTGTTAGGTTTTATGTAAGGTAGGTGAACGTTGTTAGTTAAGTCTAGGGTTATGTCTAGGAAGTTTACTTTTTTTAATTTAGTGTTGACTATCGTTTTTAAATTTAGTTTCCCGAATTCATTGTAAATTACCTTTCTAATTTTCTCTGTTTTAAAGCTTGTGGAGCTCCTCACTACCATGAGCCCGTCATCTCTGTACAGCCCAATGTCCCCAACGTCCAGTTCACGGTGGGCGGTTCGATTGTACAGTATAAATAGACCGACAAGGTCCGAAGATTCTGCAGAGTCTAGAGATCCCATGGTAATGTCAAAGTTGTCATTGGTGTTTTTTATCCACTGGTCCCCATTATGGATGAGGACAGATTTCTTTGCACTGAGAATAATGTTAGTTTCTTCTTCAGTTAAGTCTGAATATACTGTAGCAAACTCCAGGGCAGTCGTGAAGAGGTCTTTTGATATTGACTGGTAGTAATCGACAATATCGAACTGGATTAGGGTGCATTCGGGCTTATTTTCGATGTTGGTAAACAAGTTTATGACTTCTTTGGTGTTAATCCAGGTTGTTTTTTAATTTGGCTAGTGATCCTTTCCAGGATTTTTTTGCTTATCTTTCCTATGTCGGGTCTAGTAGGGTTTATCATTCTGAAAGTGGGGTCTTCCTCAAAATATATATATATATATATATATATATATATATATATATATATATATATGTATATATTAGAAAGTAAGGTTATATATAATATATATATAAGAAAGTAAGGTTATTTTTATATATATATATATATATATATATATATATATATATATATAAGAAAGTAAGGTTTTTTATATATATATATATATATATAAGAAAGTAAGGTTTTTTATATATATATATATATATATATAAGAAAGTAAGGTTTTTTATATATATATATATATATATAAGAAAGTAAGGTTTTATATATATATATATATATATATTAGAAAGTAAGGTTATATATATATATATATATAAGAAAGTAAGGTTTTATATATATATATATATATAAGAAAGTAAGGTTTTATATATATATATATATATAAGAAAGTAAGGTTTTATATATATATATATATATATATATATAAGAAAGTAAGGTTTTATATATATATATATATATAAGAAAGTAAGGTTTTATATATATATATATATATAAGAAAGTAAGGTTTTATATATATATATATATATAAGAAAGTAAGGTTTTATATATATATATATATTAGAAAGTAAGGTTATATATATATAATATATATATATTAGAAAGTAAGGTTATATATATATATATATTAGAAAGTAAGGTTATATATATATTAGAAAGTAAGGTTATATATATATATATATATATATATATATTAGAAAGTAAGGTTATATATATATTAGAAAGTAAGGTTATATATATATATATATATATATATTAGAAAGTAAGGTTATATATATATATTAGAAAGTAAGGTTATATATATATATATATATATATATATATATATATATATATATATATTAGAAAGTAAGGTTATATATATATTAGAAAGTAAGGTTATATATATATATATATATATATATATATATATATATATATATATATTAGAAAGTAAGGTTATATATATATTAGAAAGTAAGGTTATATATATATTAGAAAGTAAGGTTATATATATATTAGAAAGTAAGGTTATATATATATTAGAAAGTAAGGTTATATATATATTAGAAAGTAAGGTTATTTATATATATATATATATATATATATATATATATATTAGAAAGTAAGGTTATTTATATATATATATATATATATATATATATATATTAGAAAGTAAGGTTATATATATATATATATATATATATATATATATATATATATATATATATTAGAAAGTAAGGTTATATATATATATATATATATATATATATATATTAGAAAGTAAGGTTATATATATATATATTAGTAAGTAAGTTTTTACATATATATATATATATATATTAGAATGTAAGGTTTTATATATATATATATAAACAAAATTAAAATTGATGGGTAGTGTAAGTTTTTGTAATTTAAATTACAAAAACTTACACTACCCATCAATTTTAATTTCCTTTTTCGTTTCATTTCATTTTTGGAAGTGCTATCTGATGATCCAGCGTCCTTTAAAAGGGCTCTGGTGAAATAAATTATTATAATGGTACCTTAAAGTGGTCTGTTTTTCTTTTAAATATTAGCTCTGGATTTACATTGAGCTCTCAGGATTTCATCCTCCTTGGGATTACCAAGTTCTTCATATATTAGAAAGTAAGGTTATATATATATATATACATATATATATATATATATATATATATATATATAATATATTAAAAAGTAAGGTTATATATAATATATATGTCATACAAGTGAAAATATATAGGATAAAGTTGAGAATGTCATTAAGTATATTTATTTAAAATAACTTTACCAATTTCACAATTGTGTTTTTCAAAATTTAAATTGAGATGGAGAGATGTGTGACTGTCATGTTCAGTTTCCCATCCTGCATTTCGATACAAAACTGAACATGGCATAGCCACACATCTCTCCATCTCAATTTATCATTTGAAAATCATAAAACCGAGATGCTAGTAAAGTTACTCAAAATAAATAAATAATAAATATTCTTAAAGATTGTAGTTGCATTTTCAACTTCTTTTTCCTATATATATATATAACAGCAAAATTGTCCAAACCATTAACAGCATAATTATATAAAATGTTTAGCCATCTTGACACCATTTGCTGTAAGAATCACTGAAAAACTCTTTGAGTCATTCAGTTAAAAAGAGAACAGATTAAAATAGTTTTGTGTCAGCCCCACTGTCTTCTCACCTGAGCAATGGTGAGAGGGCAAAGGCCTTCAGTAATGGTACCAACATTCATACTCTGGTGTCCATCTTCAAAGTCCATTCATGAATCATGAGAATGGTAAATAAGTTTTAAAAAAAAGGTAACAGTAGAGAGGAAAATTGGACCAGAAAGTCACAATAGGAAGAAGAATCATCATTTCAATTTAGAGCTAAAGAAATGAATTAGAAAAGATCCAACTCAATCCATAAGACATTTGGCACGTAACAGTAGTTTTACCTATAACAGTCCAAAGAGAAGTGAAAAAAAACTTGAAAATGAAATTGTGTGAAACATGTGAGGAACCTTGTTACTCCAGGACAGAAAGTCAAAGTTTAGAGAGGGCAAAGATCATCTTGAATAAGTTGGAAAATGATCCTGGAATAATATATATATATATATATATATATATATATATATATATATATATATATATATATTTGGGCTTTATTTCAGTTCTTCATGAGCTTCCAATCCTTAGCTGTGATTAATTAATGATGAACATGTCATTTTAGTTCATGATCGATTTCATCACAATTCTTCTGTTAAGCTTGGAGTATAATTATACATTCTTATTGCTCAAAGTAGAGTCCAATAGAGTTAAAAAAAAAAAAAAAAAAAAAAAAAAAATGGTGAATTCCAGTAAGATATCTTTAATCATTTCTAAGATATAACAAATGGACAATTTTGCTTTTACATGATTTGGACAATTTTGCTGTTACACCTGTGTGTGTGTATATATATATATATATATATTCCATAGTATGTGCTTGAGCTAATATTAATAATCTTCACCGGTAGTACAATTCTGAGTTTCATGCATGATTGCATTGTACGTGAATCTCAAAGTTGTGCTATACATGATAAAAATATAATTTTAATCTCTGCTATATTTATGAGTAAAAATGCTCAGTATCAGGAATAGAGCATATGTAAATATAAAAGTGTGCACTTAGGTCAACACTGAGTTGCATAGACATCAAATTCTCTATTCTCACTGAACTATTAGGTTGGTGCAAAAATAATGACGTAATAATGTCGTTTTTTGACGTTAAAAAATACGTCAAAAAAACAACATTATTATGTCATTATTTTTGCACCAACCTAATAGTAGGACATCATTCTCTCAGAATCGCCTCCTATATAGGTTGAATAAGTCTGGCAAGAAGACACATCCTTGTCTTGCACCACTTTCTCTTTTTGTATAATTTACTGAATTTTCTATCTGTATGCAATTAGTTTGCTTCCAGTATAGGTTCTGGTTATGTCCTTCCCAAGTACAATTACAAAAGAATGGCTACCTGTGTTTTATAGATTATGCAAAGAAGTATTTGATGGTTGCGTGTCTTTTCCAAAAATAATGTACTAGTTCACTTCAAACCAGAGGGATTTTCTGTTCCTGAAGGGTTTTATCTTATATTCAATAATAATAATAATAATAATAATAATATTAACCTATTACTGCATAAAGTTCCCTTAAAATTTTAGTTAATTGTAAACATAGCTAGATAGATTTAAAATTTTAGGAAATCCCTTCTCTAAGACCATGCACTACTAACTTAAATAGTTTCAGCATTGTAGATTAGAAGATGTTAATTAAAGCAAAGAAAACATGAAGCTTGACTAAAATTTACTTTTGAAAAATGTTGTGGCCTTGTTAGGACCAGAAATAAAGACACAAAGAGAAAAATTGAGTTAAAGAAATATATTAACAGAAACAGTAATACAAACATATACAAACGAGTGTTACAGCAAGAATGTTCGGTCCAACTGTCAGAGCTGTCTGCTAGAAACTTTCCTCTCCAAAAGGCAGTACCTGCTCCTATTTATAGCTGAGATAGTCCATGTGTGCATGGGTAAATTACCATAACAAAAAGTGACCGCTATATAGTAAGGAGTAAATTCAGTGTTATAGTAACATAAGGCATATTCACTTCCACTGGTGTTATATACAGCCCCATGTTACCATAAAGATGGAATCTCTCATTATTGGTTAGAGAGATCAGATTGTGTAACCAAAAATGGAAAGTTGCAAATCCAAATAATATTCACCCAGCCATCAACACCAACAGAGCTTCTTTTCTCTACACAATTATTCAGAACAAAATTCTTGCCTGCACAAGACACACCTGAGTCAAGGCCTTTCTTTCATGTTTTTATACAGTAAAGTCTGGTGTACCTATGACTGGCCATGGCTGCTAGTAAATTCAATTTGGAAAAACTTCTATTTTGACATGTTTTGCTGTTGAATCAGCATCACCAGAGAAAAGGGATTTAAGAAAAAAACATGGTTCACAAATTTTAAATTTAGATAAATTCTTTTCAATTGTGGTTTTGATGAAGTTCCAATTTTGTCATTCAATTTCCTGATGTTTTATATATATAGAAAATTATGCATAATCTTCTCCCATTTATTGATATACGGTGAAGTAATGGATAGTGGCTCAGATTAAGGAATCAGAGAGCCGAGTTCAAATTCCAGTCAAATCCATTATATTCACTTACGTACCCTTCAGAAACGTATGAATCCTCTTCTTCCCACAGATATGGGTAAATAGCAGGACAGACTGGGTTCTATAGCATTGGATGACAACTGGTCTATCACAGAAAGAAATGACAACCTACTGCAGGGAAAATAATATGTCTCGTCAGTTATGTATCGAAAGATACATGATTGCCTAAGCATGTATCATGCATGGCACATAACTGACTAACATATCCCACATTGTTCCAGTATGAATTTAGAAGGGGTTTAAAAAAAGTCGGAAAAGTTTTCATATCATGTGTTTTGTCCTTTTAGGACTTCATTAAAAAAACAAAAAAAAAAACACAATGTTTATGCTAATGTGACTACACATGCGCACATTAAGGGGGATGCTGAGAATTTTAAACTTTTAAATTAGAATTTTACTGTGTTTGGATATATAGTATAGCCAATTTCATTTAGTTCTTTTTTTCTTTCTGTTTGTAAGGATTTATTGCCATAGATAAATGGATTAATCAGTCTTTTTGTTTATGTTTCCATTATGTTCATTTTTAAATATCTCGCAAATCTGCCAAGAAAGGTGAAATATTGTAAGAATATGGGCTTCAATTTACTGTTGATGATATAGCGATTAAAACACTTTCTATACATTTTCACCTTAGTAAACTGCTCTCTTAATTTGAGTAGCATTTTTAAATTCAAAATTGTGATCACTCATGCTGAGTAATTAATGCATTTAGTGTATTGTTTTGTAAAAGATCCCTTTTGCGTTCATATAATTTTTTATTTAAATTATTTAAAGTTTTTATAATGTATTTCTTGTGACAATTAGTTGATAGACTGAAATAACCTAACCATATATTAATCATAAGGAATTCATATATTGTTGACACTTTCAATGCATCTTTATCTGAGCAAATTATATTCATTTTTTTAAAATGTCATTTTCCAGAATTGCGATCACAAAGATTTCAGTGGTATACAAGGACATTGAGTGTGTTGTCAAATTCACTCACATCTTGTCCATCGCTATGGCATTCACAGCATCATAATGAAGTACTTGAGGCCAGCTTATGTATCCCTGTCTCAGATATCTGCAGTTGTTATGAGATGGTAGTTGTCATTCTTGTCGTGATATTTTGCTTCATCAGTACATCTATCTATATAGTCTGCTTGGAAAGTATCCAGTTATTTATTATTAATGAAAAATAGCCTATCTATGATAATGGCTCCATAGTCCATGTCAAAATACTCTCTTTAGGATCTTACAAACTCATGTCTGTTCCACTTTTTAAAACCGTCTGCAAAATCCTCATTCTGATTCCTCACTTGTTCATAGTATTTCACTGGCAGTTTTATATTTGCAAAAAATGCAAAAATCACAAGGGGGTAAATCTGGATTGAAAGTCTACTGATATAATGAATAATGCAATGTTAGGCTAAAACCTTCGTTGGGAACATTCTGTTTTGACTCACTTAGTCATTGGGAAAGTCACAGTCATACAATACCCAAGCTTCCTTAATATTGTCTCGTTGCCAGGTGAATAATTGCATAGGAGTATGTTTGTGTACAGATATGCAGTGAATTGCCCTTCTATTGGCTGTTAGATTACATCAAAGCTACACAAAAAAACAATAGCCCCCCCCCCTCTCCCAATGCTTCAGTGAGAATTTTTGCCTCACAGTATATGAGTCTTCAACTGTTAGGATTGGAGATTCTCTTAATCACTGATAAGTTGGCAAAATTTCCATGCTGGAAACAATAAAAGTAGCCAGTACTGACCATATGCATTGTGCTATTTATACTGCAAGAAAACTTTCCTTGTGAAAAGACAGCTGATTTGACTTTCAGTAAGAAACAGATTGTGCTTCTTTGGTGTATTTAGAAGGAAAACCTAATGCAGTGACACAAGCAATAGGGCCCACTGCAGAACAACTACTGCAGTTGCCAAACACTAGTTCAAGCCATAAACTTAATCATATATGTTGTTTTGACTATGTCAAACTTCTACTTTTAGGACACACCATGCCACTTCCATGTGGTTGAATAACCCTTATTTCCTCCATATTCTAAATATAAGAAAAAGATTCCACTCTGACACCAAGAACTGACACTTTCTGGAACAGGCTCCCACGTGGATGCTTTCCTGAACACTACAGTCTTAGCCTTTTCAAGTCAAGAGTTAATTGTTATCTATCCTCCTTACCTTCATAATCTTCACTTCCTACCATCTTCTCTTTTGTTCGTATCACTCACCTTGCTCTTCATTACCATTTTAATTGTAATCCTCTACTTTGGCCCGCAAGCCTTGTATTGAATAAAATGTAGTAAAAAAAATAAAATAAAGTTTCTACCTGTTCACTATCTTCTTCAACACTTACTTCAAATCCACATCCCCCTCCGGTGATTTAGTAAAATGTTCTCATTTCTATGGGAGTCTAGGTACACCACTGATTTTCTGTTACACTGGAACAATGCTGAATTATCCATTTTACCAAACCAGCAAAAGTTATGTAATAATAATTCACTAATAGACCTCTGACCTACTAATTAAGCATCTCTCGTATTACTAACACATTATCACTTTTTAGAAACTAACATTAAACTATTATTAAATGTCACACCACCTATGTCATATTTCTCTTGTTTTCTTTTTAATCATTTCATTCCCTAGCAAGGCAATAAAGTTGCTAAGATGCTTACTGAGTGTGAGAGAATATGAGAAAAAGAAAACATTTAAAATTTTGAAGATCAAAGTTGACAGGAATGCAAGAAATTAGAAGATAGTTCCACAAGCAAGAAGTGTGAGAGAAAAAAATATTATCATAGAACTTAGGGTCACATCCAGCTTTATCAACTATAAAAGGCTTTTTCACATGTGATTCTTTAAATATACGTTTTCTAGTTAGTATCATATATATACTCGTGTATCATGTAACTTTTGAAGACCTAATTTTGAAGGTAATTTTAAGGGGGTCGCATCATACATGAGATGTAAAATTAGTGTATGTACTGCTGGCCCTGGCTACACTGTTGACTAGACTATATATCCAATTACTGTAGTAAAATTAGTTTCAAAATTAGGTCTTCAAAGGTTGCATTATACCTGTTTATGGTATATTAATATGTAGTAATTTGGGGTAACAGTTTATTACTTAATAGAAAATCATGTATGTGTCAAAGTGTAAACCAAAGTAAAATTATTTACTGTTATCTACATAAGATATAAGGAATTTGTTCAAGGAATATATGTTTATTCTTAAACTTGAAATCATTGATAATATAGACTTTGCAAAATACCATCATTTTTCTTAGAATTGTTCATGTAGTTGTATTGAAGTCCTGGATAATGATCAAGTGCTGGCCTGGAGAATGTCTGGTTGGAATAGAAATGGTTGTTTTCAATTCTACAACAATACATAACCTTGGAGTTTTAAAAAAAAGTTTTTCAACTCTTCCTTTCTGCTTCCTCCTCCTTCTCCTGCAGCCACTTTTAGTCATGTGTGAAGTTGTTCCCTCTAGCATCTGAGTGGAGTAGAGACTGAATCTGGTTAAAGCCAAGGTTATCAGGTTTCTCTAAAAGATTCTTTTTTTTTTTTTCTTCTAACAGTCAGCTGATGTTTATATTTACAACTGAAGATACAAGCATTGTGACTGACATAAAGAGAGAGTAAAACTTGGGATAGTGGCTGGAACCTTGGTGGAGAGATTGGGGCGGGTGGTGGATGGAATGGTGTTCTGCCACTTGTGCCTGCCAGAAATCCAAACACATTTCTTTTCTTTTTTTTTTTTTGCTTTTTTGCTTTTCAACCTCTTCAGCCTTTAGCTCGGCTATCAAATACCCAAATAGGTTTCACTTAACCAGATTTTCTTGCCTTGTTCTTTGACTGGGTTTATTATTCTACTGATTGTAATAACTAATCATTTTTAGTTCATGTTCTGAAATGGCTTCTAAAAGTCATTTGGGCTTTTCCTAAAGGTCAAACATGTTTTAGCAAATTCTTCTATCATTGTAATAACCAGTTTTCATGGTTTTTTTTTTTTTTTTTTTTTTTTTTTTTGTAATGAAATTCTCATTCTCAAGACAGGTTATGAGGAAAATCTTAATTCCACACTCATATCTAAGTATATAATTGATTGATTTTTTTTTTTTTTTTTTTTTTTTTTAATGACTCCTCAATTATCTATATTTCTGAGCTGAGGTATAGTAATTATTTACATTGTTCGAACTATTGGTATATTCATGACATTTCGGCCATTGTACACTCTGGCCTTCTTCAGGTGATTGATCAATATTGGAATATGATGATAAAGATGAGGACACTCTGAACAATTTAAATAATGTAAATGACTCTTCAACAATTTGTGGGTTATTTAATAACCTGAAACATAAAAAAAAAACTAAAATATGTAAATAATTTCAATGTCTTCAGCTGAACAGTGTAAACGAGCATGCAATGTTATTTTCACATCTGCCACCAACCCAGTTTGTTTGGATTTACAAACAATTTTTCCAGTTGTACTCTTTGTTGGTCAATTATGTTGACCAAAAAAAAAATGAAGTGCATTTCTATTTGAATGTCCATTTTCATAATAGGCTATGGTAACTTTAACATGTTGTTTGATTATTAATTTCTCCATGGTTGAAATTACCAAAGACTTAAGTTGTTAAATCTGAAAGAAAAAGAAAAAAATCATTAGACACTTAAATTTAATTCTAATTTAAAATCTGTTCAAATTATTTGAACACCCTTTTTTTTATTTTGGATTGTAAGAATAATTTTTTTTTTTTTTTTTTTTTTTTTTTTTTTTTGAGTAAATATTGCTAGTCTTATGCTCAACCTCTTTACTTTCTCATCCTGGACTCATGACCAAACAGTGATGCAGTTGCATATATGTGCATGTATGAGATATTTGCAAATAAGAATTTTTTTTGTAGTTGTTGTTATTTCAATCCTTGCACAATAAGTAATTCAGAATGGTGATGGATGTAGATGAAATGTTATTATGCCAACAAAAATTATGAAAATCATTCAAAATTCAAATTGTCAATTCTCACCTTCTACTCAGTCTGGGCAACACTTAACCTGGTCTGCTCAATAAAAATCCTAAAATTAGGGATAAAAAAAAAAATTACTTTTTTAAATCCTAAAAATAAATCCTAGGATTTTATTAAACTTTTTGAAAATTATTTGGTAGGTTGTTTGTTTGTTTGTTTTTTTTTTTTTTTTTTTTTGTTTTTTTTTAGGTTGTCTTTATGTACTTGGACTAAGTGGGAACAGGGCATGCAATAAGTGAACAGTACTAAAATTAAGAGCTAGACAATATAATCCCTAGACATTGGCAGTGAAACAAGAACAGTCTACTCCTGTAGATTAAATAAAGGGTTCAGTACAGAATTCCCTATAGGCTACCCAGACTGATATACACTTGATGAAGGCTGAAGGGCACAATGTCTGAAACATTTTGATAAAAATAAAAAGGGCAATAGTCATCATGTAAATATTAGTTTGGTGCAAAAATAATGTCGGTTTTTGACACTAAAAAAATACGTCAAAAACCGACATTATTTTTGCACCAACCTAATAATAACTCCCCATCCCAGATATTTATGCAAAAAGTATTTTTAGATCTGTCATTTAAGTAAAATTGAGATAGATGCCTGTGTTGTGAGAGTTAATTTCATTTTCTATTTGGCAACAACTCATGGGGAACAGGAAAAGCATATTAGACAAAATGTGCATCTTTTTGAAGTCATTTTATGAATCCCATATTTAAACTAAATATATTTTCTAGTAAATGTAATATTTTAAATAGACATTTTTTTTTCCTACTGTTGTGTTTAAAGCCAGTTACCCTCCTTCCTATCATGAATGGACTGGCCCATGCATGATAAGTGGTTCTGGGTAATTGTCTAGAAATAAAGAAGGCAAAATACTTTCTTTTTATTTCTTTTAACATACAATCTATGTTTTATCAGTATTAAAAGCAAAATAGGACTCAAATATATATATATCTGTATTAATAATAAAAGTTATTTCTAATCTTCTAGACATTTTTTAAAATCACACATTTGGTCTGTTCCATCTGCCCAGCATCTATCTTTACCACCCCCATATAAAGTTGAAAATCTAAGTAGCTCTTCTGCGTACTGACCACCTTATATCTGATATTGTGTTGCTCTGTTGACCAACTCTTCTTCTAAAACACAAGTATAGCCTTTTTAATTAATAGTCTGGAGACTGGTTGCATATTTATCAGGCTGTTACTTCTTATTAGCCAATATGAAGTGCTGTCCAAAAGTTTACATAACTTAAAGCATGGAATGATAAGGGTAAAATCAACCATTTCCATGCAGAATATATTCAACATTCATTGACTGAACAGTTAGCATTATTGTCAGTTGGAATTTTATAAACGGTTTTTCAGGAAATAATTGTAATATTAATCATTTCCTTATGAGGAAATATTCGGCATTCATTGACCAAGCAAACTGTGCTACTTTTGGTTGAAATTTATAAAATCTTTGTCTTAAAACAATTTAATTAGTCAGTTTGCTATAAAATGTATTGTTGGTAATTTTACTACAAATAGGTACTGTTAGTAATTTTTTTGTTATATAAAAATGCATTGCTTGTAATTTTACTATAAAAATGTATTTTTAGACTTTTATAGTGTTTTGTTTTTGTTTGAGGTCCACTTTTTGCTCATAGCTGGGGCCCTAACAGGTGCTACCACCCTGGGTCAAATTAGACCTGGGAACAACAGCAATTAAGAGGTGGCTTCATGCTCCTCAAAACCTCCTATCTCCCAATCAGAAGTTTTTCTGACTGATATAGTTTATCATCATACTCATGACTGCCCGTACTTGGTAAAGATCTGTCTTGGTGCAACAAGGGGAAAACCATTTATAGTATAATGAAAGAGAAATAGTATTAGTGCTTAAAAAGTAGAACTTTTTGATTTAACTACTAAATTCTGTGACTTTTAACTGAAAATGTGCTTTAACAAGTTTTGGCACTCAATCTTCATATTATGCAATGAAAATAAGGAGATTAAAAAGATTTTCATGGATTAGAGATTAAACCAATCATGACTGAGACAATGCATTGCTAATGATTTTAAGGGATTGTCAATGGTCAGGAATTAATGCAAATATTAATGAGAGAGAACTACAATATTTATGAGTGAATTTCTTGGATGAGGGTTTATCGTTATTTATACTATTTATATTTGGACTATTGTCTTCATATATGAAAGATGAAGACAATAGACTCATTGCTACTCAATGTTATAGGACCCAGTCTGTCTTGCTATTTACCTAGCAGTAAATCCTAGATTGATTCATACCTTTCCCAAGGGTATTTGCAAGTAAGTGAATACGACAGACTTGACTGTAATTTGAACTCAGCTCTCTGATTCCTCATTCCGAGCCACTATCCATTACTCCACCAGGCCTCACCCCACAACACACACATGCACATATATATTTTTATTTTATTGAATAAATGTTATTTTTAGTGAATACCCATATTTGAGTAGATACTCTGTTTCTTTACTAAACATTTATTTATTTCCATTTACTGGCCTGAATATTCAAGAAATATTTAAAAAATAAAATAAAAATGTGTTGGATTAATAAATTAAAACTCCATTCTTTAAAATTGTTTTTGTTTACATTAGGATCTGAAACTAAGCAGAGATGTATATTTCAAGTATCAGGAAAGATTTGTATTCAAAAGCACTATTTGGCTTTGTTTGACCATTAGGTTCTCTGTAGCTGAATGGTTAAAGCACATTAGTTTTAATGATAGTTTCCACTAATGAAATGCAGGTTTCAATCCTGCCAGAGCACACATATTTTTCTAATGAGATTTCTCAAATATTCAGGCCAGTAGTTGGAAATAAATCAATATACTGTTTAATAAATAAACAGAGTATCTATTCAAATATTGGTATCTACTAAAAATAATGTGTAAGCAATAAAATGTATATACTGTTTGCTTGGCATTAGTTTTTTCTCTGTTATATTTTGTTGGAAACTTTGTCAATTTTATTTACATTGTTCGGTCTGTTGTCTCCATCTTTATTTCAGTCATTGTACACTCCAAACTTCTTCAGGTGATATATATTGGAATTTGGGCCAAACTCTTTATTTATTCCACTGGGGGGTGGGTTCTAGTTCCACATGCCATGCCTTTATTTATTTATTTTTATATATATATATATATATATATCTCGGTTAATTCCCTTTAGTAACTCAACTCTCTAAGTTTTTGTTCCCTCTGCTGTGGCCAGGTATGGAACTCAAAACTCTTTGGATTACTTAATCAATGCTTTTATACACTGGGCCATGTGTCACAATAACTCATCTCAGAAATATAGACAGATATTTATCAGTTCTGTTTTTTGGGCATTTCTGCCAATTACATTTAACCATGACCAGTTACTTTACATATACAGTACATGTGCACTGTAATTACTAAGAAATACACATTTTTCCCCAGATAATTTACTTACTTGCATAGAGCATCTATTCAAATATGGGTATCCATTAAAAATAACATGTAAGTAATAAAATAAAATGTCAGATTAATAAATGAAAAATTAATTCCTAAAAATTGTGTTTGTTTTTACATTAGGATATGAAACTAAGCAGAGATGTGTATTTCAAGAATCGGGAAAGGTCTGTGTTCAAAAGCACTATTTCAGTTTTGTTTGACCTTTAGATTCTCTGCAGCCGAATGGTTAAAGCATCAGATCAGATTTAATGACGGTTTTCTCTAGTTTGAATCCTGCCAGAATGTGCGTATTTTTCTAATGAGATTTCTCAAATATTCAGGCAGGTAGGTGGAAATAAATAAATATCCTGTGTAATAAATAAATAAAAACTGAACATCTACTCAAATATGGGTATCCACTAAAAATAATGTTAAAGCAATAAATTAAAATGTCAGATTACTAGATGAAAAATACATTCCTAAAAAAATATACACACACACACACAAACACACACAAGTCCATATGAACATATGTCTGCAAATCCTTCATTTTTGAGTTAAGTCTAAAGAAAGTTTACGGTAGATGGCACTGTGTTGCTATGTAGACTAGGTTACATTTGTCATTCATGCACAATTATTAGTTTGTCTTTAATGTTTAATGTGAGTAGTCTGTTTAACAATGGCAGAATATTCAAATCATGAGAACCCAGTTATGACTTTTACATACGATTGCGAGGCTGCACGGCTTTATCAGATTGCATTTCCAGACCAAAGGCAATCGAGTCATCCAACCTCGTTGAGTTGCTGAGACAGGATCCATGGCCCCAAAGTCCGTAAAAGTATTTTGGGATTGTGTCTTGGATTGTACATTTAACATCATCTACTTTAAACTTAATAACTCAAAAACAAAGAATTTGTAGACATATGCTTATATGGAGTTTTTTTCTTGTTTTGGTGTAAGGAAAATGCACCCAAAGCTTGTAAAAGTATTTTTGATACACCCTGTATATATGAGAATATGGGTGTATTGAGTTTTAGGAAATGGTTCTTTCTCATGATTAGCGAAACAAATTTTCTGATTATTGCCTACATTCATGTTGTAAATTATTTATTTTCAGTTAATGTTCTCACCTTTCTAAATTGCCTTTGCTTGTATTTAAATATCAATCAATGAAATTATCATGGAATTAACAAAAAGAGTTGTTATTTATCCATTAGGTAATATCGAGAAGCAAAAAATAAATTATACATATTGTAGCTCTATTTACACTATTTATATTTCGACTATTGTCCTCATCTTTGTTGTTGTTATCACAAGGTTTCAGCCATTGTGCTCTCCAGCCTTTTCTCTTTGGTGTCTTGAGATTACAAATTTAAGCGGAGTACTAGATTGACAGCTAGGTCTCATCATTTTATAGTTGAAATTACTAGATGTAACCATAAATTCTATGCTGACAGTTTCTTCTCACACTTCTTGCTTGAGGAAATCTCTTCTTGCTTTCCAGTCAACTTTGATCTTCAAAAATTTAAATAAGCTTATAACCACATTATGTTGAAACTCCAGTACAATCACCAAAATTAAGCAATATCAAACCTGGTCAGTACCTTGATGGGTGACTGCTTTTGAATACTGGGTGGTGTAAGGAATAATAGCTTGGAATTGTGAATTGGTGAGGCAAGTTCCAATTCTGGTTGGGTTTGTTAAATGCACCTAAATACACTTAGGAAATATATGAATTTACCTCCTCTCAGATATTTAACTAGTAAGACTTGTATCACTAAATCATTATCTCCAAAAAAGAAAAAAAAATTCTTACATTCTAAAATTGATTTCTGGTTTTAAATAACCTGCAAAGGGTTGCTAAGCCCTAAAAAACAAATCACTCAAAAAATTTAATGGAATGTTGTTATCTTCTGTCTTAATTCCTGTTCTTTTATTGTTCTCTCTACTTGTTTTTGTTTTTCACATTTTCTCTTACACTTTTTAACCCCTTGTATCTTGGTGGCTTTATTGCCTTTCTTGGGATGAAATTCTTATTGAAATAAGTTTATCAGAGATATTACCTACAGTATTCCATAATTGCCTGACCTACTTTCCATCATCCTGGAATGAGGTTAAGCTAAATGGTTTCATTTTGTTCTCATTGTTGCTTTCACTAATTTTTCTTCTTTTGTAGAGTCTGTGACATTAAGCAACCCTGTTCTTTGCAATTTACAACTGCCATCATTGTTACCGTTTATTAGCGCTAATGGGCTATGAATTTATTTCCATTACTACTCTTATTATAAGTATGATATTCAAGTCATGGCATCTCTAAATTCAACCCTAAGTATTATTTAATAACTTTTTTACTCATGCCATAAGATATGACAGCCATATTTAACTAAATTTGTATTTGCATTGTTCTTTAAAATGTGTTCCTTCAGGACAGAAGTGATCATGACTTTCCACAGATTCCTTTTCTTTATTTGTAAATTGCCATTCATTATATTTTATTTATTTTTTTAATTAATTCAGTCATTTTCTACAGCTTGTCTGCACATTCCCACTATTTTACTGTTGAACTAGCTAAATATAACTACCACTTTGAAAAGTTCCTTTTCTCACACTTCCCACCTTTGGAACTCTCTTTCATTTCTTTGCTTCCATGATAACTTCAGAAATATAAATGCAATGTCAATTGCCATCTTCTGTATTCTTGAACCCCTTTCATCTTTTGTCCTTTTCTCAACCCCACCTATTCTCCATCTTTTCTTTCACTTACACTCCTTTTAACCTAGTGGCATTACCACCTTGGTTAAGGGGGAAATGTTTTAAAAAAATCCAGGTTATTGAATGCCAGGAAACATTTTTAGATTGTAAGAATTGAAATTTTTTTTATTATTTTTTTAATTTTTTTTTTATAGATAATAAAGGTTTAGTGATACAAGTCTTACTAATTAACCCATAGCTGGAGGAGAGAGGTGGATTTATATTTTTCCCAAAGGTATTTGTGTGTAAGTGAATATAACGAACCCAACAGTAATTAAAACTCTGATCTCTGATTAACAATTCCATTAAACAACCCACACACCCAACTTACAGCACCTGGTATTCCCAAGTGGTCACCCATCTAGGTACTGACCAGACTCGATGTTGCTTAACTTTGATCATACAGGAACCTGTATTTTACCATGATATGTCCATAAGGTAATTCACTCTTCAGAAAGATAGTGGGGTGGTTTCCTGCTGCCCTCCTCCATGATTTGGGATTTAAAATTTTCTTTCTCTCAGACCAAATTTTTCACTACTCCACAAAGTAGATTAAAAATTTCTAAGGGACCTTACACATCAATACATATCACTTTGGCATTACGGCACTTCAACAGTGAAATTGTAAGACCTAATTGCCAATCCAGTACATCATTTGAATTCATGATGTCAAGGTACCAATGATATAAGCATGTCAGAACAATTACTGTAAAAATATTTTTAAAATGTCATAAGGAAACTAGTAGCAAAGTGACTGAAGCCGAGATACCAGATCAGGAATAATATTGTTGCAGATTCTTCTTTAGATTTTGCCAAGAATCTCTAGATACCTAGAATACCAGACCAGATATGGCAGCAATGTTGGATGAATGGTAGACTTATAAAAGTCCAAAATAGTTTTTGGAGAGAAAAATTGTCTAGCATGACATAGTGAACCAACTTTCCTTGCAGCAGACGTGGCAACTGATTCAATATCATCTTTCCACTTCATGTCAGCAGAAAATGTTAGCCCAAGAAGGAACAATGAGTCACTCTCCTGGAGGTTAGCATCAGCCATGAAAAGGGTTCTTTAAAGATTAATAAAGAGCAATTTTGTTTTGGAGCATTAAATTTAACAAGCCACTTCTTGCCCCAGTTAACAACAGGTTGAAGGCTCTTCTTGAGATCACCTACCAATTTGATTTTATCGAAATTATCATACTTACTATTAAATGGTTGGATCATCAGCATAGATACCAAGCCAAGAACTGATGACACCAGGAAGGTCATTGATGAAAATAAGGAACAAAGTAGGTCAAGCAAAAAGATCTAATGGTAATATTAGCCATTTCATTACAAGGAAACATTCAGCATTCATTGACTGAACAGTCAATACTACTTTTGGTTGAAATTTATAAAAATTTTTCTCTGAAAACACTTTTTCGGAAAAATAGGTTTTTCAATCCAGTAGCTGTTATTGCTCTTTCCAGTATTGATTTGGGTTTCCTTCCTAACCTTTTAATTGAAGTGGTGTGGAATGTTAACATCTTGATTATATCATTATTTTCTCTTCTAGTTACATATGCAATCCATTTTAGTTGTTGCTTTTTAACGTAGGTTATTGAATACAATAATCAAATGAAGTTTGGTAATGAACTATAATACTTAAGACAAGAATAACATGTATAAGATTTGCCAGTAGCGCGTAAAAGATGTAGTCTACTGCTAGAATTGAGTCAAGTGAATTCCACAATGAATCTCCAACTGCAGACCAACATACAGAATTTACTACTGTACTTATTTGAATGGGAACATAACCATTATTGTCCATAGGTTTGCTACAACACTTTTGTTCATAGTCATCAAGTTATCTACTTTCTGCTATTTGATACATTTATTTGCGATACTCTAACACCAGTCCACATTATTCAAAGAAGGATGACCTTTGCCAAGACCCTTAGGATTTACTCACAGAAATTGTTTTCTCACCATTGATGTTAAAAAGTAATTGTATACAGCTGACAGTTTACATATTTCTGAATGGGTTTGATTGACATGCATATGAAAATCTCAATCTAGCAAGGTTAATAATGATTCAAATTTTAAGGGTGATGTTTCATAGAAATTTGCACTGTTGGATAAAACTAGCTAAGTGTATGGACAAAAACTAAACTTTATTGCTTATTACAAAGAAGTAAAGGCCTCAAA
Organism: Acanthosepion lycidas; assembly: GCA_963932145.1. NCBI lineage: Eukaryota > Metazoa > Mollusca > Cephalopoda > Sepiida > Sepiidae > Acanthosepion > Acanthosepion lycidas. Next base: position 53,054,822 of record OZ010613.1, on the reverse strand, counting down.
GTTGTACAACACCAATGATACAAAAAATTAAATCAAAACAAATCATTGTTGTCTATTTATTTGTTTGTCCTTTTGGGGAATATCTTTTGCTGGGTTGTGTTGCCTGGCAAAAATGTGATTTAATTGTGCTATTATCAGATAAATCACAAGTTAGCTGGTATGATAATGTAGGGGTTACATAACCAATGTATGTGTTACTTGACTCCAATAATCACTATATTATCATACCAGTTGTGATTTATCTGAGCTCAATTATATATTACCAAGCAATAAAAGAAATTGAATAAATTCTCATGAATAATTAAACAAAAATTCATTACCACATAAACTGTAAAAAGCACAAGAAGCTAGATTAAATCAATGGGAAAGTAAGTGAAATTATGTTGCCAGGATGAGACCAATAATATTGCTTATTCTTTTTTGGAATTTTGTTCAAAAACTCAAGATACATAGCAGAAGCACCAGACCAGATATGTTGACAGTATTCAATGCACAGATGAATGGTAGAATTATATAGGATTGAATCTGGTGAGAAAAATTGTTTAGCATGACACATTGTAACAATTTTCTTAGCAAGAGACTTAACAAATGACTCAATATAGTCATTCCAGTTAATATCAATGTTAGACCAAGAAGGTGCAAAGAGTAACTGTTCTAGGGGTTAGCAGCATCCATACTGATGGAAGGTAAAAAAGATTTTTTAAGGCAGTTAAAAAAGAGCAGTTAAAGTTAACAAGCTGCTCAGAATCAAAGAGTGTCAAAAAATTTCATTTTTTTTTTTTTTTTTTTTTTTTTGTCTGTAAAGTGCCAAATAATACTTATGTAACATCCCTCTTTTTGAAATGAAAACCTTGTCTTCATTTTGTTCTCTGTACAATGTTGTATTTTATATGTGCTTTCCAGTGATGTTATTTAGTCTTTGGGGATTTCCCATTGTTCCATTTTTGGCTGATATACATCAGCAAAAGAAGTGTTATTTCTTCTGTTTTTGATTAATTTTCTTTTTTTCTTTTTTTTTTTTCTTTTTGCAGGATTTAAGTGCCTTCGCTATGCCCCTGCTGGAAAATGGCATGCCCGAAACAGAACTGGACAATGAGTATCGATTTCGGAGTGGGTCCACAAGTCGAAAGACAAATATCTTAGGCAAAAAAGAATGTCGTCACCGGAGCAAATCTGGTGACGAGGGCAAAGGTAACTCTCCAAATGCTTCAAAAATGAAGAGTTTCTTTGATACATTTCGTCCACGATCAAAATCTGATTTATCGGGCGTCAAAAAGCCAAAGAAGCCTCCAGTTTCCAGCCCAAATGACCCCCACACAATGGAGGAACATCACCTATCAATTCCAGGCTCTGTAAATGATCAGAACGACACTTCCCATTCTCCTACAATTAGTCCGGGCACGCTGTCACCAATGGGGCAGATTCTCGAGGAGCAAATGGTAGGTCGATCCAAACACAATTCAGGACCAACGACACCTGTCGGACAATTTATTAACATTTTTCGGACGCGATCTAACTCAGATTCACGGACTAAACCTCATAAAAAACCTCCTCTCTTAATGCAGGTAAGGTCTGGCACCAAATTTGAACACCGGTGCCATGTTATTTCAACAAATGGTTTGCATCATTGTTGTTTATTTCATATTTTTTTGACTTCAAACACTGACTTGTCTTGAATCTTGAGAAATTTCAAAATATTGTATATTTAACATGCCAATCTCAATTTTATGTAAGAAGCTGACAGAGGAGATAATTAGTTAGCATTATGTTAAATTACCTCCCCACCTCTTTCGCTTTTACTTTTTAAGAAAGTTGAACGCCAGACTTCTATATGTCTTATGAAATAATATAACCATTTATATCTGTCCATAAGGAAATTGTCTAGGATTTATATGCAGACAACTTTGTGTCATGACCTATATAATAAAAAAAATGTTTTTTGGTGAGTTTGAATTTAGTGTAGGTCACATTTTATTGGTTAATCACGATAAAGCCCACAAGCCTATTTTTAATTTTTTTTTTTTTTTTTTTTTAAAGAAAGAAGTAGTATTCTGCTTTTGAAATTAAATTAATTGTTCACTCACTAGTAGTTTACCATTGCCTGAGGAGACACATTTGTAGTGTTGAAACACAATTGCCACTGTGTAGCAATTTTTAGCATGTTTTTGTTTTAATATCCTAAAATAAATATTGCTTAGAACTACTCTGTATTGAGCCCTCTTTTAAATTAAATGTTATGGTCAGTGGAATTATACTTCATTTGATTTCATTTTACACACACACACACACACACACACAATCCGCTTAGGTGAAACTTAGGTAGGTTTTCCTGGCTCTCTAGGATTTATTTTAGTTATTCCTGCTCTACTTAGTGTATTGAGCACTAGACGTCTTAGTCTTTCTACTCGCTTGGGGTTTTTTTTTCTTTGGACTAAAGACTTAAGGCACTGGTCGATTTATTTCTCCCTGTTTGAATGTTTTTAGTTCTGTCTTTTTTTTTTTTTTTTTTTTCCAATTTTTTCCTCGGCTACCAATTTGTTTTGACATATCTGCAAATTGAACTATCTGAGGTTTTTTTTCCAAATGAGTATTACTATTTGTGTGTGTGTGTGTGTGTGTGTGTGTATTAGGTTGGTGCAAAAATAATGACGTTTTTGACATTAAAAATACGTCAAAAAAACGTCATTATTTTAGAGTTAGATGTAATTTAAGATTTCTATTCTTTCTTACTTAAAATTACTTGAGGAGGTTCAGACATTGACACATTTAAACGGTTAACTTAACGGAAGTTATATATTGATATAGAAGGGGTACAGGAGAAAAAACACATAAAAAGAAAAAGAAAGTTATGAGAGAAGGTGTCTCTAATTTTCTTTGGAAAAAAACAGGCTCGAAAAAGACGCTGTCATTTTGTTTTAATTTGAAAGTGTTATTTTGGGGGTTCATAAAGATTATAATGTTTGATATAAATTTGAATGTCTAAACTGTCTACAAAGAATTTAATTTGATGTTTGTTAGTAATTTAAATTTTTAATATATATATATATATATATATATATATAAACATGCACACACACAGACTATGAAAAAAAAAACTTGCACCAATGACAAGTGTATATAAAAAAGAAAAATTGAGGAGTATAAGCAATCAATTGCTGATACCCCTGATGAGTGGATGGATGGGTCCATCTATGAAACTGGAGTGAGGATGCTGAAGGTAAAATCAATCAGTTAAGTGACAAATCTTTTATTTGTACTAAATCATATATGCAAGTTTTGTTAAAAACAACTAAGTTCTGGTGGTTGAGTTTTTGATATAATTTCTTATGTGTTCGTATAATTTTTTTCTTTTCAGGACATAAATTATATAAAAATTGCCAAATGTTTTTTAAGCATTTTCCATGCTTTTAGCCATTATCAAGGATGAATTTTATTTTACTTTAAACTGAATATATGCATTGTTTTATGTATGTATCTAATGTTATAGGAATGTTTTATTTTCCAAATACAGTCTGCATATTGTGGCCATGTTCATAGTTGATATTATTAAGTATTGGCTTTTTCTTTTATTTTATTAATAATGCTTCTATTATATTTAGCCTTTTTTTTTTTTTTTTTACATGTGAATAATGCTATTATATTTGCATTATCAACGAGTATGTCACTGATAGTTTGGTAGGTCTTCATCTGTATTTAAATGAAACCTAATTGAGCTATGGTCAGAGAGATGTAACATGAGTCTTCTTGTTAGTGATATTCTAAAGTATCCAATATAATTATTAGGTTGGTGCAAAAATAATATCGTTTTCTCACATAGTAACATATGTGAGAAAGAAAACGACATTATTTTTGCACCAACCTTATATTTACAAACTAGGATTAGTCAGAAACACAACTCCTTAAGGGATAGTAGGTATATTCATAAATAATATTGGTTCTCTGTAATTTTAGATCTTGCAGGTGAATTATTATTTTTGATGATGAGGTTAGTGGTTTTAAAGTTTTTGTCATAAATAATTTATTTATTTTTATTTTTGTTGACTGGAGTTGTGTATTTCTTTTATGATGTTTCTAATTGAAGATTTGTCTTGCTTAGAGTTACTGTGCATTTGATTTTTGTAGAAAATTCTATTGTTTTTTGTTTTTTTTTTACTACAAAGCATTAACATTTTCTACAAGAATCAATTTTTCTTCCACTTCTGCTACTATATGTGTACACTCAGTCAACAGCCAACCAACATCCTGATCTTATGATCTCATTAATTAATTCAGAACTCTTTGTCATTAATGTTTCCTTTCAAAGAAAATATCATGAGCAAAAGATAAGAACTGAAATAATCTGTCAAAGATATGACATCAAGATAGGTCAATAAGATATGGCATTAAGATAGGTCAATAAGATATGGCATTAAGATAGGTCAATAAGATAGGGCATTAAGATAGGACAATAAGATATGGCATTAAGATAGGGCTTTGATGACTATCATGATTATTCATGTATAATGCATGCACATGGATACCCACCCCCTATTTTTAAGGCGGCATATTATACATGACAACTAAATATTAACTTTTTCCAACTATGTGCATTACTAAATTTGGAACAGTATGTACTTTACCTCTGTTTCAAATTAATACTAAACATTATTTGTTTCAAAGAAGAAAAAAAACAAGAAAGTCTTCAAATAGATATTAAGCATATTTGAGTTTTCTTCAGTGCTGTCCATATCAAAGTTAGATGTCATGACGGTTTCATGTATGTTGTCAACGGAGTTAACATCTTTGTCATGTCATTGTCATTCGTAGAGATCACCTTGTCCTTCTTTCTCAAAAATGATGTCATCTTTACTGCTGTCCAGTGTGTTTGGCGATGTTTGCTCTTGGCAAGATGAAATGAATTATGGGAGATTGAATGAGACATGATAGTGGGTGTGCCAGATAAATAGGACATTACATTTCTTAAATTTGGCAACCTTTAATCTATGATGTCACAGATGTATCGTCAATATCTAACAGAAGATATTACTTCTCACATTGGACATCAGAGGACTCCAGTATGGGTTCTTGATAACCATAACCAGAGACACCTGGCTAGAATTGTCAGAGGTGACAGACAAATGACACTGGTTCAAATCATGCCCACATTCAATGCAGGTTAGGGTGGTTGATCTTTTTTCCAACCCTTTACAGTATAGGAGATACCAGATACATATCTCACTGTTTAGTTCAGCATTCTTCAGCTTCCATGGGATATGGGAACAGGTAAACCCTTGCCGCCCCCTTCTACCTGGGCCCATGTCATTGCTAATTGAACTCTGAAGGATTTTTAATTTGTAGTGTGACTGATGATTCCCACTTTTGGTGATGTTTGAGGATGGTATAGACCTCTGAGGTCATGAATCACAATTGTCAATAAGGTGCCATGCAGGCTGGACCACAATTGTCAATAAGGCATCATGCAAGCTGGACCACAATTGTCAATAAGGCATCATGCAAGCTGGACCACAATTGTCAATAAGGTGTCATGAAAGCTGGACCACAATTGTCAATAAGGCGTCATGTCTCTTCCAAATTTACTCAAAAAAACAGTACTCAATATCAACCTAGAGCACAGGAATTTAAGTGTACTATTAGATTGATAACTAGCTCTCATTGTTTTACTACTGAAATAACTAGATGTAACCATAAGTTCTATTCTAATAATTTCTTCTCTCACACATCTTGCCTGTGGAACTATTTTTTCTTGCTTTCCTGTCACCTACAATCTTCAAACATTTAAACGCAATGCCAATTGCAATCTTCTGTCTTCATTTAACCTGTTCTTTTCTCTTTGTTAATGTATTCTAATTTTCTTTCACTCCTAGTAACTCTTTGCATATTAGTGGTATTATCGCCTTGCTTGGGGATGAAATGATTAAAAAAAAATCTGCCTTGCCTGACCATGGCGCCACCAGTTGACCCCCTTGAATTCACACTTATGGCAGTTCATCATTTCATTATATATTTCCGTCACTGTTGTTGTAATGGAGTAATTCTTTCCCTAGTGTATTTCGTTTGTGACACCAACAGTAGGTGGTTTGCCAAAAAAGGTTCAAGGAAATCATCTTTACTCAGAGATATCTTAGTAAAACTTATCATCCATTGCATCTTAGTGGCATTATCACCTTGATTGGGTAGATTTAGTCCATAAAGTGGAGTAGTGACATCTTGAATCTCATTACTAAATGACACATTGTCAGCCAATATTAATTTCTGACTAGTATTTCTTTCATAATTTTAATTGTTTTTTGTCACGATCATATTGCCATTTTGTTGCTGTTAGCAGTAGTCATAGTAATATTATATTGAATTTTATTATTATTATGAAATGAAGCCTTGTCAGCCATTATTACTTTCTGACCCATATTTCTTCCAACTTCAGTTCCTTTTATCTCTCTCTTACTGAGATCAGCATTTCTTCTGTTGTTATTAAACAGTGCAAACTTAAAACCATCAATAAACTTTTGCCAAGATACAATCTCACATCCTTTTTACCTCAATAAACATATCCTGTAAGTTGAGTAACTGCTTGAGCTTCAAGGACTCACAGTTGGCAGATGAAATCTTACTGTTTAAACTTGTTTCTGATTTCTCTCAAATAGTCAGTTGCAGTATTTGACATTGTTGCTTTGTTTATATATATATATTTGGTACAGCACCACCAAAATAAAATGTCCAGAGTGTGGGTGCTAAATTAGATGTTCGAAGTGTGGATGAGAGTCAGTGTTAAGTGTTGGAAGGGGGGGTGCTAAATCAGATGTGAGAAGTGAGGGGAAGAGAGAAAATCAACTGTTAAAAGTGATGGGGGTGCTAAATCAGATGTTGGGAGGGAGTGAGAAAGTCAGATGTTAAAAGTGGAGGTGCTAAATCAGTTGTTAGAAGTGGGGTAAGAGAGAAAACAGATGTTAAGTGATGGAGATTTTTTTTTAAATTTTTCTTTAGATCCATTATCCCTATTTTAATGTTTTGTTTTGATTTTAAATATAACCTTCTTTTATTTTGTTTTTTTTTTTTTTTTCACTTGTAATTATTTTCTGGAATGAGACCTCTTGACTTTTTCTGCCCATAAGATGTACAGAAAAGTTTTAGAAGCAAATATTTTGAAAAAAAAATGAAGTTTTCTTATTTATTTTGAAAATTAATTTAGACAATGCAGCACAGCTAGTAGCATTGTCGTAGATTAAGGCCAAGAAGACCAATTTATTTTCTGTTTTGTTTACAGTTCCAGCAAAAAGTGTGGGTGCTGAAGCCCGCTCTATAGTACCATAGATGTATATTAGTAGTATAAATGCTAATAGTATTTTGATTGGTTGGCAAAGCTTCTTCTCATAAAAACTTGAAAGAAATTTAATAATGCAGATACTTGCTCAAAAAATGAAACATTTATTATACAAAAATTCACCTAATATAAGGCTCAAGAACCACTCAAGTTAGAGAGTTACCCTAAAAATAATGACGGATGAAGTGTGATGTGAATGAAAGAGGAGGTGATAGGAAGTGAAGATTATGCAGATAAGGAGGTGATATGGAATAACCTGCCACCTCCATGAGTGGTGGCATTATAGGTGGTAACCACCTGTAAGTATCTGTTAAGACAGCAGACAACAGAGCTGGGATCTGCGAGAGCTAGTGGCCTTCCGATAGCAGCACATGCACAACTGTACTGACTTGCAACGACTGCGCATAACTATTACTTCCTTGTTTGGTGTACTGGTTTCTACAATAAACCTGTTACTATTTGTTTGTCCATTCCATATTCCTATTAGCACAGAATATAACAGGAGGATAGATAACAGGGACACAATGTGACCTTGTTGTGATCAAGTTAACCCACATAGATGTAGACAGCAAACGATTTCAAAATCTGAAGTGTCTACTTTTTTTTATGACCAGCAGTAAAGTTTATGAAGTAAGATCTTCAAAATGACTACCCACTTGACCAAAAGGGAATAGAATAAGATAAATAAATTAAAATCTTTCAAGATCAAGTGCCATTTGGCCAGAAATTAGGGAATTCCATTCTTCGGCTTATATCAGGAGATATAGATACAGTTAACATAGTCTGGGAGTAGTTCCAGACTGCTTGTTAAGTAATCTTGTGCCGCCTGTCATGATCTAGAGATGGGGGAGAGAGGTTCTAGGAGAGAGTTGAAGTTTTCACTGGTCTAAGGGAGGAGCTGAACTGCTAGTCTGCCATGACATTAGTAGCAGAAATTCTCCCAAGTATCACCTTGTTACTTCCAGACTGTGCAAATGAATCTGAATGAATAACCACATTTATTAGAAACAGGATTTGAATTTTCATATCTCATAATGGCATTAATTTTCATATCTCACGATGGCATTAATTTTCATATCTCACGATGGCATTAATTTTCATATCTCACGATGGCATTAATTTTCATATCTCACGATGGCATTAATTTTCATATCTCACGATGGCATTAATTTTCATATCTCACGATGGCATTAATTTTACCTTCCATTTTTCTTGTCAACAGACATTGAGATTTCCCCAGGTTTTGAGCATGATGTTACAAACGAATTGCAGCACAATGTAGTGTGATTTATTTGATAAGCTGAGTTCAAATCCCTGCTTAGTCTGTTACATTCATTTTCGCACAAATTCCCTTGGGAAAGGTATGATTCCATCTCTTCCCCCATAGCTATGGGATAATTAACAGGTTAGGCTTGGTTCTCTAGTCCTCAGTGAGAACCAGTCTAAAAGAAGGAAAATTCTGAACACAATGAAGGGTGATTTATTTGGCCAGTGAAAGACTGAGTAGAAACCCCAGTGGAAGGTTAAAATTGTAGTATTCAGAGAAGCATCTACACAACAGTCTGACCCTGATGAAATGATTTCCTTGTATTGATATCACTGTGTTGAGAAAATTTTTTATCTTTATTTTTTTATTTTTTTATTTTTTTTTAAATAAAAATAATTTAATATTAAAGTCAAGTCCATCTATATTTCTGAGTTGAGGTATTGTCCTCTTCTTTATTATCATATTCATGACATTTCAGCCGTTGTACACTCTGGCCTTCTTCAGTTGATATAAGTTAGAATCGGTTCAAAAGACTCTGTTTGAAATTACAATGTATATCACCTGAAGAAGGCCGGAGTGTACAATGGCCGAAATGTTGTGCATACGACAATAAAGATGAGGACAACAGTCCAAACAATGTAAATAATGTATAAAGTCAATTTATTCAAAACAATAATTTAAGAAGTGATCCTTCAGAAAAAATCTATTTACCTCCCTTGCTATTTTTTTGTTTATTGGATTCAGTCAATTGTCATATAAGCATTTCTAAAATTATGACTTGTTACCTCCCTTTTGTCAATTTTTTTTGTTTTTTTTTCTTTACTGTTTACATGTGAGTTTTTCAAAGTCATCCTTTTATTTTAATACATTCCTGAATTTTATTGCCAATTCCAGGGAACAAAAATTAAAATAACATTAAAACATTTTATAATCTACTAAAAAATTTAACTGTTTTGCTAAGTGAATTTTCTAATGAATCTTAATTTTTAAGTTAATGATTCAATAATCTCTTGAGTTGTATGACAATAAAATATCCGTAGAAATTCCCCTATCACATCATTAAATATTTCAGTTTAACACCTTTATCAAAATAGTGTTAATAGCAATTGCCTATCAAGTTCAAACTCCCCGGTATTTAAACAGGAGTAGGGGTTTATCCCTTGTTTCCTGTTTAGGATTGGGTTTCCAGTTCCTATAAAGTTTATTTCAATTCTGTACTTCTAACAGCTCTGAAATTATATTTATTTATTTTTCCCCAATAAGAGTAGATAGGTTGGCCTATTGTCCATTTCACACTACTCTTTAGATTCTTGAACAGGAGTAAAGGTTTATTCCTTGTTTCCTGTTTAGGATTGGGTTTCCGGTTCCTTCTAAAGTCTTTTCATACTCCAGTAGCAGTAGTAGTCTTAGTGCCAATATTGCCTTGTTTGGAGTGAATTGATTAAAAAAAAATATGAATGCTGATCATTATTTCAAGAAGTGAGGGGGTACAAATGAAGAGATTTGAAAATGACAACTTTTTCCATTTCACTGAAACAGACATTAAACGCATGAGTGTTATCGCTTCTTCTATCTTCACTTCTTTCTTTGATTTTCTCTGGTATGGCTTTTCCATCTTTGCATGTGATCAAAATGGAATAGTCCATTATTTATGAAGTTTTGGCAAGGCATAACAGTTGTGCTAACTAAGGGACAGACAAGCAGAATTATAATAAAGAAAAAAAAAACATTAATATTTTAAAATCTAAAAATTGCAGATAATTAAAAGATTTCATTGAAATTTTCTGAAATTATCCAGTAATAAATAGAATTCATTTTTTAATTTTTTCTCTCTCTAAATTTTGTAGAAATATTTACACTATCCGAACTGTTGTCCTTATCTTTATTGCAATATTTACAATGTTTTGACTGTTGTATGCTCTGGCATTCTTCAGTTGATTGGAATTTCAAACCGAACCCTTTTTGGCCACCAAAAGGATAGTTCGACGTGCCATGCCTCTTCCAGATATCTCAATTTCAGTTATTTACCTTTAGGAACTCAAATCTCCAAGTTTTTTGTTCACTTCTGCTGTGGACAGGTACTGAACTCACAACTATTTCCCTCAAATCACTGGATTACTTCAACCAATGCTTTTATCCACTGGGCCATGTGTCCTGAAACTGAGTTATCCAAAATAGGCATGGAACAAGAACAATCTACCCTGTTGGATGAAATAAAGGGTTTGGTTAAAAATTCCAATCACTTGAAGAAGACTGAAGCGTACAACAGCCAAAACATTACAAATATGACAACAAAGATGAGGACACTGTAAATAGTTACAATACCTCATCTCAGAAATATGGACAGATTTTGTTGACTTTTATTAGCAGAAAGCCCTTCCTACTTTGATGTTTGGCATAATCTTCCTATGTTTACTTTCATTTGACTTCAAGCTTTACTAATCTAAGCCTGTGAGATATGCACATAGTGTAATGGATATGAACAGAGAAAGTGAAATTGGTAAACTGAGTTCAAATCCCTGTTTGTTGCATTCATTTTCACACAAATGCCCTTGGGAAAGGTATGATTTTGTCTATTCTCCCCCAGCTATGAAGTAGCAGGGTAGACTTGGTTCTCCCAATCTTCAGTTAGAACCAATCTAAGAGATGGAAAATTCTGAATTCCAAACGATAGAAGCACTGGAAAACCAAGAAGAAATGGTAATACACAAATAATAAAAAAGAGTCTGTGGAGAGCCCTGATCATCTACATTCTGAAAGTAGTTCGTCTCCATTTGGAAGACCTGCACTATTTAATCTTCTTACTCTATATTTCTATTTTGTCTTGTGACATACAAAGCTAATCTTAGATATCTTATTTCTATTTGCAAAATCGGAGGGGATAGATTGTTGTTCTTGTTGAATCAATGTGGTGTTTGATATTAACTAATCTGCTTATGGCAGTTCAAATTCAAAGTTAAAGTGACAACCTTTAATCTCCACATTTCTTATCTTGCATAAAATTATATTGAGGCTGTTCTTTTAAATTTTTAAGTTTTCCAATAAAAAATCTATCAGCCTGACTTATTCTTATATTTATTTTTGAAAGAAATGTTAGGGTTTTGAACAACATACCTAATAAAATAAAAGCAAGTACAACTGAGTTTAAAATGAGGGAGGATTTAATCATTAAATCTGAGGAAAATGATAAAAAGCAAGAATTAAAACAGCCATATTTAAAAATTCAGATTTTTACGCCCTTTCATGACCTTAAGATCACCTGGTATATATCTGCCATTTTTTGAGTTAGACCCTCTTTTTGGATACTTACCAAGATGATTGGCTACTAAAATATTTTCTTCTAAATGATTATTTCGCCAATTTCACTATCTTTTTTTTTCATTAAAAAATATAGACAATTGAGAGACGGATTAAAACTGAGTTTTAGATTATTTAGAAAATAATGTATTTTTGAAGGAGGAATAAAAATCTAATGAAACATTTTAAAAAAATATAAATTTTAATTCATTTCTTCAGAATATAATGTGTTAAAGAGATTGATCCACTCATCAAAAAAATAGGCAAAATAATTTTTTTAGAAATGTTAGAGCTTTGAACATTATTAAAGGTGGCATATTTGATAAAATAAAATGAAATACAATTGAGTTTAAAATGAATAAGGATTTAATCATTAAATCTGATGAAAATGATAAAATGCAAGAAGTAAAACAGCTATATTTAAAAATAATGTCATATTTTTGAAGGAGGAATAAAAATCTAATGAAACATTTTTAAAAAATATAAATTTGAATTCATTTCTTCAGAATATAATCATGCGTTAAAGAGATTGATCCACTCATAAAAAAAATTGGCAAAATAATTTTTTTTTTTTTTTCCAAATAATTTTTGTAGATTCTTGGATGAGTTGTTTTCTTTATTTTTCTCAGTCAAACTTAGTTTTCATTATGATAGCATTTCAGCCATGCTGCCCACTTGCTTTCTTCAGATGTACTTCAATCCAGATATTAAATACCATATATCTTAGATTTGTTCTCAGCACTTCAGTTCTGTTAGTAAAACTCTGCTTGCACACCCCACCTCATCACTATCTTTTGCATTTGGCATTCTGTGCTCTTTTTTGAATCATTTGTTTGTGAAAAAATTTCACTTAAGGGGCAAACTGTGGGACATTCATTTACAAATGCTTTCAAATGATTATTATCAAATAAATAATAATAAAAATAGAATCAGATGTTATGATAAAAATGTAACAATAATGAGCTGTAGTAAAATATTCAAGTGAGTTTCAGAACTTATGATGAACAACCAGTAATTTCTACACTAGTGGAGGAACTTTTGATCAATCAGTTATATTTTTAAGAAGCATTCATATCTGAAAGTTTTTAAAAATCTGTTTTGTCATTGGACACATTCAATACATATGGGAAGTGATAAGATTCTTAGATATTGATGCTCTGGCCTAGGGTCAGAGTGTTGCATTGGTGCACCCTGCCTTGTAGATGAGTATTGCATCTGTTCACTCTGCTCTGGGGCTTAATTTTGCATCTGTACACTTTGCCTTGTAGATGAGTGTTGCATCTGTTCACTCTGCCTTGTAGATGAGTGTTACATCTGTGTACTCTGTCTTGTAGATGAGTGTTGCATATATACACTTGACCTTGGGGGCTCTCACTAGTTTGGTTTGGTTTTCTGCTTGGAATAATTTTGAATTTCCATCTATATAAGGTGGTGTTGTTACACTTAAAGAAGAATTCTGACTTTTAAATCATTAAAAGTAAAAACAAGTAAATGAAGCCAATAAAAGCAGAACAAATAAAAAGCTATATATTAAAACCCAATTCTTACAAATGAGCTATTCCATTGCTATAGTAACATTAGTCATGTTCATTTATTGGTATCAAGTAATGCCTCATAATACCATAACAGAAATCTTATTACTAAGAAGGGAAGATCAGGCTGCGTAACAAATAAATATATAAAGTTATAATTTTTTATATTCTGTATGCACAAGGGGTTACTGAAAAATCCTTTGCCCAATTTACTTCCCAAAATTTGATCAAATGAGGAAACATCAGAATTTTGGTGAGGAATTTCTTCTTAGTTGAATCATGATCTTTTCATGTTTTCTCCTAAATGTCCCAACAAATTGACTGAACAATTACAAAGAGGTTCATCTACAAAACTCTAGAATCACGGTGCTAAATATAACATCAATCAGCTAAGTGACAAATTTTATTTGTATTAATCCTATATATATATATATATATATATATATATATATATAAAATATACTTATGTATCATGTAACTTTTGAAGCTAATTTTAAGGGGGTCACATCATGCACAAGAGATAAAATTAGAGTATGTACTGCTGGCCATGGCTACACCGTTGACCAAACTATCCATTTACTGTAGTCAAAAAATACAGTTGTATTTAAAATAAACATGATTTTGATAAAAATGATGTTTTACTTAACAGTGTCCAATAATAATGCATGTAATATTCACATATTAGTATCATATTATAAAATACAAACAGTAAATATGCATCTCTTTCCCACTTTGTAGGAGAAACCACCATCTGATACAGTGTGCTTTAAACCATTCAGTCACAGAGAGCTTCCACAGCCCAGCAAGGTTCAGTTACCTTTTGTTTTTAAGGAATGCACATGTTCTCATTCAGATCTTCTCAAAAGACTATTTCTACTCAAAAGTTCATACATGCACATAGAAGCAAGAATTCTGTTAGGGCAATACTATTAAAGTCTTCTGACATGAAGAATAAAGCAGTTTCCATTCCAAATTGCAGCAATGATAAATGATGTCAGATTTCTTCATATTGAGTCTAATAATAGTGATCTAAATTTTGCTTGTCATAAAAACTGAACAGAAGATTATATTACCATTGAAAAAATAACGGAAAAGATTGCTAATTGTAGCATAAAATAAAGATCCATTCACAAAAGGCAAAAAAAAATCATCTAGAAATAAAATTTAGCTGATAATTACAAAATATGTCCTTATATTTATATTTTTATTGCAAATAATAATTCTATTAATTCTATAAATAGAAAGTGACTATTATGCTTAATAGCCACCTTTGGCAGCTTATAAGCAAGTAAATAAGAATTATTATCCCAAATCAAAACGCAAAAACTACAATGTCAATACAGATGAAATGTCATTCATGCCAGTTTAAAGTAAAAAAAAAAAAAAAAAAATTCTACAAAAGATGACAGATGATGATAAGACGGAATGATGAAAGAGAAAAAAATGTAGATATGACTGGTTGAGAAGAGAAATCAGCTGGGAATTGGGCAAATTAACTACGTTAAACATATGGTATAAACACAAAGCAAAAGTTGTATTTTAGAGCAGGAAAATAGGTAAAGTTGACATTTATGAAATCAAGATAAATTCTTTATTTTAGGGCAGAACATGAGACATAGAAGATTTGATAATATTTAACCCTTTACATTTAATATTTACCCTATTAAGGAGGGGGTAGACTACAGATTCTAATCATCTGGAATATAAGCAAGAATTCTCAACTCTATCCTGAGAATGGATTTTTTTTACATCATTCTTCAGGAAAATCCAGATATTGATATCACCAAAAATCTCACAATATAGTCAAAACATTTGAGAGAAAAAATTAAAAGGACATCAATATTGTGTAATGCCTAATCTCTTATCCAACAATGAATTTGTCAAATTCAGGAATGAGAATTTATCATTACTTACATTATTTCTTCTTTTATGTACTGTGTCCCTTTAGGACGTAGGCGAACATGGCCCTTTAAGGTTAAAGAAACGTCGAAAAGCTGTAATTAGGAGATATATTTCAAGCTATTATTTGCACTACATACATTGTTCAAATTGTTGTCCTATCTTTGTTGCTATATTCACAATGTTTCAGCCACTTTATGCTCCAGCCTTCTTCAGAAGATTGGAATTTCAAACTGAACCCTTTATTCTGTCCACTTGGGTAGAATGTTCTAATTTCACATGCCATGCCCAGGGTGGTAGCATTTGTTAGGGTCCCAGCTATAGGCAAATAGTTAACACCCAAACTTGTGTAAAAATAGGTTTTAATACCAGAAATACTTTGTAATAAAATAAGATAAAAAAAAAATTATTACCAACAATAATTTTTGAAGGAAAAATTATTATTATCAGCAATACTTAATACTCAAAGGCATGAAATCCCCAATATTCACTACATGCCAAGAGAAATTTTCAGTGAAACATATATTGTTAAATTGTGTAGATTTTGATTTAGTGCAACAAAATATTACCGAGTGTGTAACTTAAAAAATTTTTTACAAAAATTAAAACAATCCAAGATTGTGAATTTCCTAAAAGAAGTTGGATTATTCTAAAAAATATGAGTAATTGAAAAATGGTTCCAATATATTTGTATACATACATACCTTTTTTACCAAACTATCACTATGAATCTATTTCAAAAATTTTGTTGGCATTAAATGACCCACTGAGGTTGATATGCCATAAAACAACCAACCAACCAACATGCCATGCCACTTCCAGATATCTCAGTATCATTTATTTCCCTTTAACTTAACTCCCCAAGTTATTGTTCACCTCTGCTGTTGCCTGGTATTGAACTCACAACTCTTTGAGTCAAGTTATTGGATTAATTCAACCAATGCTTTTATCTACTGGGCCAAATGTCATTGAGGACATCATATTTTTAGCTGTTTTTGCAGTGGTTGGAGGATTTAATATGTCTTCAAATTAAGCAATTTTATAGACTGAGTGGCTATGGTTAAATGTAAATAAATATCAGAAATGTTCAACAAACAGAATTAACAAAGTTTGCAATAACAAGGAAAAAAAAAGAACACAGAAAAATAATATAAAGCAAGCAAACAATATATGCAATGCAAATTAACAGTAAAAAGTCAAAGTTACAGTAGTATGACCAAAAAAAAAACTTAAACTAAGAATTGGGGTTGATACACAAACAAATTCAGATGAATGAACCTAGTGTTTTGACTTCAAGACAAGATAGACTGGGACTGTGTGAGATGAAACTGAGGACTGGCCTATTTTGTTGACTAGAAAGAAATCCCAGCATACATTTGTGTGCTTCTGACTATAAATTGCATTGGGGAAAGCATTTTGCAATTATTCCGAATACGATTGGAACCAACAAATTTCTTTGCATTTTAAATCAGTGGCTCCTAACCTTTTCTAGATGCCATCCACTTGACTCCCAAGCCACCCTCCTCGCTCTCATTTCCACACACATAAGAAACCTCTTTCTTGGTGTTAGGTAAACTGCAAACTCATAATAACTAAATTTATTCTGCTGGTTTGGCAACATGAAAAGTATTTTTTTTTTTTTTTTTTTTTTTTAATTGTATGGATTTAATTTCTGTCTGAATTTTTGGTATGAAGAATTATCATTATGGGATGGATGTACTTGGTTCCGGATATCAGCTTCTGTAGGCTGGAAGGCATCAAGATAGAATAGAATTCAATATGGCCAAAACCAAAATAGTAACATTCTGCCACCACCAAACAGACTCCGAACATTCATCTATCATGATTGTCTTCTTTCTTGATGTAGTATTGTATGTAAATGAGATACTGCTATGAAAGCAATATTCCATGGCAAATGCCACTTGAGCTACCCTCTGTTGACCTGACAATGTCTGTTCCAGAGATTACTTCATAAAATTATGGCTTCGTTGATAGGATCCCTAACCATGTTGGATGAAGTAGAGTGCATAGAAACTTGGCTTGGATGTTTCACAGCATTGCCTAGGGTAAAGAAACTGAAAGACAAGAAAGCCGCTGCAGGGAAGAATGAAATTACAGATTTATTTTTGGCTTTGGCAGGATGTGGAATCATAAAGAAAATATCCATTATGGTGTACCCCAAAATACTGGAAGACTTAACATATGAGGAAATTTCAACCATTAAAAAAGGAACATATAACCAAAAAAAAAAAAAAAGCTGGTTATTGCAGAGAGAACAAAATTTCTGGGAAATACAAGCCAAATTGAAACCATAAGGCAATATTTCCACAGATTGAAAGAAGCATGAAGATATTGCAAATTTCAAAAACTGGGTTTGAGAGAAATGTCTATAGAAGATGAATTGATCCTGCTAAGACTAATTGAAAGCATGTATGATATTACGTACAAATGGCTACAAGCAAATGATATGAATTTAGAAACAAGTAGGGAATTCTTGCAGCAATTAGAATTAATTAATGAATTTAATAATTCTAAAAACAATGTAGAAGCATACAACACAACTGAAATCCTAATTAAGTGCAAATATTGTGACAAAGAACATGAAAGAAAAAAAAGCAAATCTCTAGCCCTCGGAAAATTGTTTAAACTGTAAAAGAAAAGGCCATTTCCAATCTGTGTGCAGATACAAAAAGAGAATAGAAAGAGTAGAAAATATTAACCCTCATACTGAAAGTACAGAAGTATATTCAATAAGAACACTGGCAAAAAAAATAGTAAAATTGAATGGTATAACTTTTCCCATGCAGGTTGACACAGGAGCAATATTCCTTGATCCCAAGGAATTTCTGGAAAAAATAGGTAAACCTAAATTAAGAAAAAAAATCTTAATTTAAAACAATTTGATGGCTCTGTCATCAAAACTCTAGGTTCCTTTGAAGGAATTTTCAAGACAAAAAATGTCTTGAGATTATTCCACCACTATTCTAGAATGCACAAAAAATCATGGATTCCTGGGAATAGACATTTTAAAAGTGGATACCACAAAATTAATAGTGTAAAGTTAGAAGAACCTGACATAGGACTATTAAAAGGATATAAAGCTAGTATTGGTATAAAAGAAAATCACCTGATCTATTTTGCATCTGGAAAAATACCTATTCACATTCTACCCATGGTAGTTGCAAAAACTAAAGAAAATGGTAGAACAAAGCATGTTGGAAAAAGTTACCCAAGGTGGTAGCAGTTGGGCTTCACCATTTGTTGCAATACAAAAGCCCAATGGCGATTTGAGGATATGTGGGGATTACGATATAAATGTGAATCATCAGATATGCTGATTCATACCTAACATAGAAATAGCAAGACATGAATTAAATATTTAGCCAAGATTGAACTGAAATCATCATATAACCAAATAGAAATTGGCAGAAAATTTTAAAAAGTCACTACAATATCCCAATAGGCTTTTAGTAAGATAGACTCTTCTTCTATTTAGAGTTAGGACTTAAGACAATTGAAAAGTTCTGTTGGAGGGGGTAAAAAAATATAATAATATATCAAGACGATATATGCATAGGTGCTTACAGTAAAATGGAATTAAAAAAAAATGAACAAGTTTTAAACAAATTCCAAAAAAATGCTGGTATGATGATAAACAGCAATAAATGTGAATTGCGACAAAATATCGTATTTGGGATACCAAATATATAAGGAAGGAATTTAATCAGACGATAAACTGATAAATAAAATATCAGAAGTATTTACACCAAAAAAATAAAAATAATTGGAATCCTTTTTGGGATTGACAAATTTTTATAGCAAATATCTACCTAGATACAGCGACCTAATAGAACCATTTTCAGAATTATGGAAAAAGAATACAGAATTTAAATGTGCTCAAAGACAAAATATAGTTTTTGAATGCCTTAACAAAAGGCACTAATAAGAAAAATGATTGCAAAAATATTTGATCCAGAAAAAGAAGTGACAGTTACTACCAATGCAAATGAACATGCTGTAACTGCAATTTTATCTCTAGAAGGTTATTTAATAATATACCTGTCAAGAAAATTAACGTCAACTGAAGCTAACTACTCAAATATTGAGAAAGAAGCGTTAGTATGGAGCACAGAAAGATCTAACTTTTTGTTAGGATGAAAATTTTTCCTTAAAGTCAGATAACAAACCTTTAGCATTTATATTTAACCCCAGAAAGGAATTACCAAAAGTTACATCTCCTAGAATTTTAAGATGGGCTATAAAACTCATGGCCTTTGATTTTGATATCATATACATAAAGGGGAACACTATTCCAAATGTGAATATGCTATCCAGACTGTTTCAACAGTAAAAAATTAGAAACATCTGAAAATTCAGAAGATAAAATATTGCACTGGGTTGAAACTGACATGTTAACCCCTAAACTGTCTAAGAATGGAAACCATACAACACCCAGTGTTAAGTAGAATTTCAGACAGAATAAATAGAAAAAACATGGAGCAATTGTTCAATGGCAGAAATACCCTACAAAGAATAAAGGCATAAGTTAACTAGAGAGAAAGGCATAATATGCAATGGAGATATAATACCCCCATAAAGTTTAAGAACAGAAGTACTAAAAGATGTACACAATGATGTACATTGTGGTATAACAGCCACACAAATGAGATTAAAATTACAAGTGTGGTGGCCAGGATATTCTCAAGTTGTAGAAGACTATGTAAAAAGGTACCCAAAATGTACTGAAATAAAAACTTTCAGCAAAACAAAACTCAATCATAACCTAAAGAAAATGGGCTCAGGTACATATAGATCATGCCCATATTATAGGCATGGGGCTATTTTTCATTTTAGTGGTCTCATTTTCAGAATAGCCCAAAGTAATTAAGATGCTGGCAGAAAAGCCACCACTGTAAAACAAATATTAAGAACAATATTTTCAAGGAATGGGGTACCTAAAACTTTGATCTAAGATAGCATGCCAGAATTATGCAAGGAAAGTTTCTGCTCATGGGTAAAGCATATTGGATGCATCCCATATAAAACATTACCTTACCACCCACAATCAAGTGGAATCACAGAAAGAATGGTGCAGATTGTGAAAATGAGACTAAAAGCATTTTCTCCATCTAATGATAATATAGAGAATTGCTTACCAAGATTACTGTTTCATAAGTTTATCAGTTTTTTTTTTCATTTACAGATCTACAAATCTTTAAAGGTATGCTAATGTGTACTTTACTGTCATTGAAATGAGTATTATTGTTGGATTCAATGAACCATCTTTTTCTATTTTTATTCAACAAAAATATAAAAGAAAAAAGGTTTTCTATTTTTACTAGAGGCCAGCTTTGAGAAATCTTTCATTGTCCTTTCACGAATTCACCCACCACTGATATCTCCCACTCTTAATTTTCTATGCTTACAATACCCAAACGGAATATTTAACCTCAGCGACCTTTTGAAGCCATGTTGTTAGATCAGCTCTCTTTTGGCAACTGACAAATTCAACTGACGGCCAAATTTTTCCCTTTTTCCAAACTGATAGTTTTTTGTTTTTTTTTTTTTTTTTTTTGCATATGCTGTAAACTTGACCTTTGCTGTTGGCCAAACGTTTGCACATGACAGAGTTTGGCAGTGAAAAGTCAAATCTAATTCTTTAAACTTAAATACAGAAAAAAATAAAAAAATAAGCAATATATTAAACAGAAATATATTTTATTACTAGTTTCATTCCATCTTATTGTTGTTGCTTTTTATCCTAACATTCTGGCTCTATACACTCTTTATTATTAATATTTTGTTACTAGTTTTATTCCATCTTATTGTTGTTGCTTTTTATCCAAACACTCTGGCTCTATACATTCTTCCTTATTACAGTTATTTTATTACTAGTTTTATTCCATTTTATTATTGTTGCTTTTTATCCAAACACTCTGGTCGTCCTGTGTATGACAATAAACTACATCTGCATCCTGGGTAAGACGATAAACTACGTCCAACAGCAAGGCCTCTGATCAGGAGGTTTTGAAGAGCGTGGAACCACCTCTTAATTGCTGATGTTCCCAGGTCCTCCTTGACCCGGGGTGGTAGCACCTGTTAGGGTCCCAGCTATGGGCAAATAGTTAACATCCAAACTTGTGTAAAAATAGGTTTTAATACCAGAAATACTTTGTAATAAAAGAAATTATTACCAGTAATAATTTTTGAAGAAAAAATTATTTAATTATTGTTTTATTCCATCTTATTTTTGTTGCTTTTTATCTCAGCATCTTCCTTATTATTAAACAAAATGATTGATATAATTCTTCCAATATTCATCTCGAGGTTCTTAACAAAATCCAAAAAAGGATCTGCAATGTAATAGATCCTGACTTGGCATCTCGACTTCAGTCACTTCATCACCAACTTGATGTGGCTTTCCTCAGTCTTTTCTACAAATATTTTCATAGCAACTGTTCTGACGAGCTTTTTTCCCTGGTCTCCCGACTACATGAATTTAAGCATTCTGCTAGATTGACATCTTGTTCCCACACTTTTACTGTTGAAATAGTTAAATGTAACTGCCACTTTTAGTCAAACAGTTTCTTTTCTTGCACTTTCCGACAGTAGAACTCCTTTCACTTACTTGCTTCCTTGAAAACTACAATCTTCAAAAATTTAAATGCAATGTCAGTTGTCATCTTCTGTCATCTTGAACCCTGTTCATCTTTTATACTTTCCTCAATTCCCCTCCCATACCCAGTCTTTTTTCTCACTTTCACTCACTGTAAAATGTGTACTAGTGGCATTCCCACCTTGTGAAATGATTTTTAAAAAAAAGAAAAAATATTTTTCAACACTTAGAGAAGAGTGCAATTTTTGTTGATTTAAATAATAAGGAAAAATGAAAAGAAAAAATTAAGTTTGTTGTTTATTCTCTGACTTACATATTTAGGATTTCTTTTCATATGAATAATATTTGGTAAAGTAGATATCATTTTTTTTTGTATGTACCAAGTCCTTCATGACATGGGCGATTATGACTCTGCACACCTTCTATCATTTGTTGCTCTTTGTATCATTTTATCATCCCTCCTACTGCCTTCCTGTTCTGCCACCCATGCACATAAGTCTATTAAGTAGGTGTCCTTCTGTGCAGCTCCACACAACTGTCAACTGAAATTATGTCAGCCTTCAAAAATGCATAGTCAATGGAGGTGACTATGTGAAAAAATAGTGTTTTGTTTTTGAAAACATGCTCTATTCGATGGTGTTATTGTGTTCCCCATAATTAATTTCTGAGTGTTTCTTATATCTGTTTGTGTGTGTGTTGATTTATATACATAATCAACAATATATATATATATATATATATATATATATATATATCCTTAAGCTCTACCAAAATTCTTCATATCTGCACAGTTTCATATCCAAACATAAAGCAAATTTTTAGAGTGTACCAAATATAATGGTAAATATTTTTTTGTCCAAAGGGATACATATTCAAAGCCTGCCAGAGACCATAAACTTTTCATTAATGCAACATTGAGTCTAGTAGCTGAAAATAAATAAATATGCCATTTAATAATTAAACGAGACGTCTACTCAAATACAAGCATCCACTAAAAATAATATTTACAAAGAAAAAAAAATCTGTTGGAGTAATAAAAATCCAAATATCTGAAAATTTAGTTGGATTGATGTGAGTTGTGACCCTGGGTTTCACACTATTTGTGATTGTCAATCCAACTATATATATATATATATATATATATATATATATATATATATATATATATAAATATTGTAGAAAATAGGAAAGAAACTGGTTTGGTAAATAATCCAAAGTGCCTTAGTATTTTTGTTGTTATTTTTAAAAAATAGTGCTCGATACGAAAGTAGAGCATAAATATAATTATTTATTTAAAATATATATATATAGAGAGAGAGTGTGTATTTAGGCAGCATTTTTTCATTGATGCATGTTTCATTAAATAATATAGACAAGTTTTGTCTATTTTATGTAAATTCTTTTCATATCGTCTGATAAGCTTAATAACATTATCATTAAAAGACGAAAGAAAATCACCATATTGATACATATTTTTTAATTCTATCTAAGCTTTTGGCTTACATAAGCCATTATGAAAGATAACATTTACATTATATTAACCAATAACCAGACAAAACAAGTCTGTTTATGTTTACATGGAAGATTTCCAAGCAACGACAAACTTGTGCATACAAGACGCTGGATGAGAAAATCGTGCGGCAGTTCATGACGTCACACATGACCACACAAGTGTGAAAACGAAAAAAAAAAAAAGTAAATCAGCATATATATATATATATATATATATATATATATATATGTGTGTGTGTGTGTGCTGATTTACTTTCTTTTCTTTTCCTTTGAAAGGTCAAGTTTTTTTGTTTTGTTTTTTTTTGTGTTTTGTTTGCTTTTTTGTTTTGTTTGTTTTTTGTTT
This sequence comes from Acanthosepion lycidas, assembly GCA_963932145.1. Lineage (NCBI taxonomy): Eukaryota > Metazoa > Mollusca > Cephalopoda > Sepiida > Sepiidae > Acanthosepion > Acanthosepion lycidas. The sequence continues at coordinate 53,031,038 of OZ010613.1, read as the reverse complement.
TATTTATTTATATTTTTTTTTTTAACCAAAATTAACATCTGTTGATAGGTCATATGATATTCGTGTCTCTGTAATCAATTAAAACCTTGGTTTCTTCTTTTCTGTCTATTTCCATCTGCTGCGGTTTGTAATTCTCTCAAATGTATAAATAAAAATAAAACTTGTCCAATTCCTTTCCTTGCCATTTCACTTCAAACTCAGAAATGACAGGTTCCAAGTAGCAAATTCCTGGAGAGCCAATCTTTGGAGGATTTAAAGCGTTGTTGGAACTAAAATGAGTCTCCATAGATATAAATCAAAGATTGCTAATCATAACAGTGGACTGTCAATTTAAAGTAACAAAAGTTTGCAATAACAAAAGTTGGATTACTATTAGATGTGATTTTGAAAGATAAATATTTATAAGCCATTCATACCCGTGATCTGTATTTTGAAAATTGTGAGTTATTTTAATGCTTTTCTGTTTGTATTTTAATGATGTGCTTTATACCATTAAAGAAACCTTTGTATTATAATTGATATTTGGATTCAAGTTCAGAATGATGATCCCTCTTACTAATTTTGCCCTAGTTCTAGAGTAGGAGTTTGTTTTATCATCTCATATTCCCATGATTCTATCCACCTGAATTTCTGAGACAAGGTGTTATCTATCAGTCCAAGTAACCTTCAGGGAATTTTGAGCTGTCAGAGTACAGTTTTTTCTCATTCTGTTGTGCCTGCCATATCTCTTTCTCTCTCTCTTCATATATTTTAAATATATTATTGTTTATATTTACACTGGGTATAACAGCAGAATTGTCCAATTGTTAGATTAATCTCTGAACCATTGTATCTTAGAAATGATTAAAGATATCTTACTGGAATTCTCCGATGTTTTTATAACACTACTGGACTCTACTTTGAGCAATAAGAATGTATAATTAGTCTCTAAGCTTAACAGAAGTATCATGATGGAATCGATCATAAACGAAAATGATGTGTTCATCATTAATTAATCATAGCTAAGGATCGGAAGCTCATGAAGTATTGAAATAAAGTTCTCTCTCTCTCTCTCTCTCTCTCTCTCTCTCTCACTCACACACACACACACACATATATATATATATGGATCATTTTCTTATTCAGGATGATCCTTGCCCTCTCTAACCTTCTAGCTTTCAGTCCTGGAGTAACAAGGTGCCTCACAGATTTCACATAGGATTTCATTTTAAAATCTTTTTTCACTCTCTTTAGACTGTCATAGCTGAAACTCCTCTCTCATGTGCCAAACATCTTATGGATTGAGTTGGATCTTTTCTAATTGATCTCTTTAGCTCTAAGTTGAAATGTTGTGACCTCCTGATCCAGTTTTCCTCTCTACTGTTTTTCTCTTTTTTAAACTTATTCACTGTACTCTTAAATGGGCTTTGATGATGGAATCCAGAGTATGAATGTTAGTATTGTTACTGATGGTCTAAATGATCTTTTTCCTCTCACCATTGCATAGTTGGGCTGACACAAAATGATTTTAACCTGTTCGCTTTGTAGCTAAAGGGTTTTTCATGGATTCTTACGACAAATAGTGTCAAGATGACCAAACATCTTATCTGAAAACTGGGAAAAAAGAAACTCAATTAGTTTTGTGTTTTTTTAGATATTAAACATTTTGCAGGATGGATAATTATGCTGTTACACCTTGTGTGCATGTGTGTCTGTTATATATATATATATATATATATATATATATATATATATATATATATATATATAAATAATATAATCTCTATAATATAAATTAAATATATTATTGTTTATAGTGAAATATATATATAATATTTAATTGAAAACAACTGACAAGGTGCAGTGGTTAAGTTTTTGTCATTTTTCATGTGTTCTTATAATTTTTTTCTTTCCAGGACATAAATTATATAAAAATTGTCTTAATGTTTTATATATCCAAGTGCTTTTGGTTATACATTTAGCCATTATCAAGTATGAAATTTATTTTTACTTTTAACTGAATATAGGGATTGTTTTATCTAGAGTTATAGCAATGTTTTATTTTCTAAACACTGTCATCCCACTGTAGCTGTTTCATAGTTGATATTATTGAGTGTTAGCATTTCGTCTTTCATTAATAACACTTCCATTATTATTTAAAAAAAATTTTTTTTACATGCAGATGAGGCCATTACATTTTTATTATCAACAAGTATGTTACGGATATAGTTTGGTAGGTTTCCATGTCTACTTAAATGAGGCCTAATTGATTGATGGTCACAGATGTAACATGAGTTTTCCTTTTAGGCATGTTGTATATCCAATATAATTATTTATGAATTTGGATTGATGAAGAACACAGTTCCTTAAGGGACATGAGAATTCATAAATAATATTGGTTCTATTTATGAATTCTCATGTCCCTTAAGGAACTGTGTTCTTCATCAATCCAAATTCATAAATAATTATATTGGATATACTATGACATTTTTGCGGTGAAAAACAAACTAATTTCGAAATTCTTGCAAAATAACTGTCAGATTTTAATTAAACTTTCAGTACTTGAAATTATTTTAAAATAGAATTTAATTTAAATTTAAATAGAATATTTATTTTAATTAGACTAATTTACTATTTAATCAAATAACTGTCAGATTTTAATGAAACTTTCAGTACTTGAAATTATTTTAGAATATTTCTTTTTTTTTTTTTTTTGTATGTTTACTCCACTTAATTTTATGAAAACTCAAAATATTCAGCAAGATAATTTTTAATGACTATATTAGTTAAAAGCAGAACTCCTACAAGAATTTAAATCATCCATTTATTTTTATAAAATTGGACCCTGTCTTTCTGAAAATCTGCTCTAAATCAAAAATGCAACTAAGACATTATTTAATTAAATAAGCTTTTAATTGCTTTTATAAATAAGATATATTTTTATAATTTTTTTTTTTTACAAGATTTGTTTTCATTTTTTAAATAGAATAATTTTTTTAATTAGAATAATTTACAGAAAATTTTAAATCTTAAAATTCAATTTCAATGGTGTAACAATTAGGGAATATTCTTATTATGTAAAACTATATTTACTAAAATTGAAAAACTTATTACAATCTGAGGTTTGTCAGCATTTTAAAAAGAATTTTGAATTGTTTTTGCATATGTATAAATGTGCCAATTTTTGTAGATATGGATGTTCATACACAACATAATCAAAAAATAAGAATGATACCCATAGTAAATTTAAAGCCAACATGTTTAAAATTCAATAAAACATTAGATTATGTAGAATATTTTCCTAAATTTTTAAGATGACTGTGTATTAAAATTTATATATAAACAGCATTCACATTATATTCAGTTATTTTTTATGGCTAAACCCCCTATCCATCTGTCATGAAGCTGTCAAACTTATCAACAGCTTGAATAAACAGCTACTGCTGTGTTAAAAAAATGCATTAAATAAACTTAAATATATATTTAATAATATCTCATTTATCTTTAAAATCATGTAAATTTTAATTTAAAAGCCAGCTAAGTAATTAGTAAAATAAAGAAAAAATTGGGTCGGGGAGGGGTGGGCTTAAAATCACAGAGAAAAATCAGTTGTTTTGTAAATTTTCTTTAAATGGGGGATTTTTTTTTTTTTTTTTAAATTTTTACATAAATATTTAAAAAGTTAAATTGAATGAATAGTTTCTTTTTAGTAAGAGATTTAAAATATAGACTTTATTCACATAAATTAGACATTTTTTATAAGTTGTTTTCACATCTTACCGTGTAGGTACCTCCAAAAATTCACTAAACAAAAAGCATAGCTTGTTGAAAAAGGTCCACAACTTGATAAACACACACTTTTATTGCCAAAATGTTTATTATTTTTAAGAGGAAAGATCAAAGTATTTTTTTTTTTTTTTTTTTTTTTTTTTTTTTTTTTTTTTTGCATCAGTGAAGTCCCCATAGGCAGTTTCTTTGAAAATGTTATATTATTTTGTGGTAAAATCACATGAATTTGGAAATTCGTGTAAAAATAAAATAATTTGCAGATTTTAATGAAATTTTCAGGACTTATTCACAAATGAATTAAAAAAAAACAATTTTTTAATCTTGATAAAGATATATATTTACATCCGTTAACCCCCCCCACACACACACACACTTAATTAGTGAAATTTTCAAAAAATTAAATATCCTGAGATTTAAATATTTCTATTTGTTGTATGTAAATGATCAATTTTTTTTTTTTTTTTTTTTTTTTTTTGTCAGATAGATGTATCATTTACCAAAAAATTTGCTCTGAATCATGAAATGAAAAATGCAATAAAACTAAGAAATTATTTAATTAAAAAAGATTTTAATAGATTTTATCAATAATATATATTCAGGAGACTATTAAATTATATTAAATTTCGATAAATAATGAATTTTTACAAGATTTGTTTTCATTTATATTTATGTTTTAATTAGAATAAATTATTTAGTTTTAATTTTTTTAATCTTTTCAAATTCTATAATAATTTTTTTTTTTTATAGATGATAATATTATTAAGTGAGAATTATATGCACTAATCATAATTTGAAAAGTTTAGTATGCCATCAATTCCAGCTATTTATTTTTTTTATTTTTTTGGAATTTTTTTCTTTGAGTATAAACAGCCATATTTATGAATATGGTAGATCATGCATGACATTATTAAGAAATAAAAGTGTTAAATATAGTAAATTTAAAGCCAAAATTTATTAATATCAATAAATGTTAGATTGCAGAGAATAATTTCCTTAATTTTTAGGATTACTAAATACTTAAATATTATATAAAAGAAGGCACTGTCATTTTCTTCAATTAAATTTTTTCACATATGGTCTCCATAGAAAATATTAAGTCTTTCATCATGCTGTCAGAACTCCTTCAATAAACAATTACTGTTAGGTTAAAAAAATGCATTTCTACAATGTTTTAAACTTAAAAGTAATATTTGTTTCAAATCAGATTAATTATACTTTAAATTAGCTAATATTCCTCAAATAAAGTTTCAGAAAATTATATTTTATTTTTGGAAGATTTTTTAATAAGGGCTAAAGAGAATTACCATTAAATAAACATGGGCTAAAAATTGCACTAAATTCAAATTTTTTAAGGGGTGGGGGACTTCTTCCAGTTTTTTGAAGAAGTTGTTTTCGGGTATTTTGATTAGTGGAAATATTAAATTTAATGTCTTAACTTAAAATTAAAACTAAGATAAAAGCTTCAAAAAAGATTTTTCATTTATAAAATTTGTTTGAAACCTTTGACATCACAAATTTTTGAAGGCCCTAAAACAAAGATTTAAGATGCTTACATTTTATTTTTGTTTCTGCACAACATAAAAAATAGTTTTTATATCACAATTTTTGCCAATCCATATTCTTGTGAATCTCACAGTAAAATTAAAATTTTAAAAGTATTGTAGATGTTGTATCCTTAAAAAGGTTACAAACAGAGAAAGGTGGTAGTCGAGTGGAAGGAACGCAACACGGGCATAGATGGAAGAAAGAAAGGTTTATTGTAAAAGAGAATACACTACTGAAAGACAGGGAGTCTACTAACACTTCCCAAAGCCAGTTAGACAGTCAGACAGACTCTGGTATGTCCTGTGCACACTATATATATTACTGATATAAGTAAGTCTATAATAGGTAATAGGGAGAGTGGAACATTTCATTACGACACCTCCCCCGAGCTAATTTTCCCATGAAATTTTGCTCAATACCTTTTCTTTTTGGAGTCAGGACATAACTGTTTTACTTTTTTCCTCTTCTAGTACTTTTTCATCTCACCAGTAGGTTTCCTACTCTTCTGCATTGAATTTATCACTAAAAAACAATGATTGCTTCAAAACAAATTGTTTTTTTAAATTTTAATGTAAACAACCCTTTTTATGATGCCAGGAATCTATTACTTTCAGCAATCTGCTCCTACTGATATCCAACTCATTACATCTTGGATTACTAGAAATCCCAGTAAAGTTATGAGAAGTAACTCATATGAAAAATGTCCTTGATATTTGTTATATAAGTACTGTAAACCAACCAAGTGGACCAAAAGGTCATGAAAGATCTTTTCAATCCATTTGGTTTGACAGTTACTCTTGGTTGCGTTATGACGAAGAGAGAGATTCTGCATTTTGTTTTATCCGTCTAAAAGCTGCAAAAGCTAAATCTTTCTTAGTTCAGGCCTTGGTCTTAGGAGATGCCTTTACAAAGATAGGATTTTCTAATTGGAAGAAGGCCTGTGAAAAATCAAAAGGGTTTGAAAAAACCCAACCTCAAATGTTTATCAAGAAGCCATGGAACATTATGTAAATATTACAACTGCCAAAACAAATGATGTTGTAGTTGTCATGTTTAGTGAACTTGTTCTTAGCTAACATTTCACATTAAAAAAAAAGTAAGAAATTAAATAGAATATGCAGAAGCAAATGATAGTGATCTCAAAAAAAAATATTGCAGACTGTCATGGTAGTTCTATTTGTGTGAAGCGGGAGGACTCTAAATAGTCAAGAACAGCAAATAGTTAAGATTCAGTTTGTGTGACTACTACGTGACCATTATATACTATTTTACAACACAGACTGTTTAAAAAAGTGGAAGAGATGCTGGAATGTATGTTCCCAAAGGGAAAACTTTGAAAGGGGACTAAGGCACCATTTCCCAAATCTATATATATATATATATATAAAATAGAGGATGTTTGTCTGTGTGATACCTTTTCACTCGAGATCCATCTAACTGATTTTGACCAAACTTGGCACACAGATTGTACAATGTAAGAGATAGGTTCTTAGTGTAAAAAATCAATAATCAATAAAGCTGATCAAAAATCGATAAATTCAACTTTTTTCCTATGATTTTGTTCAAATTCAGTATGTAGGTTACTTACATCATGATGAGCTCAACAATACCTCATTTTTATTCCTACACCACTGTGTTTAGTGAAAAACAAAAAATCGATTTAAACACAAATTTTAAGCTAAAAACTCCTTCAATTTTCAAGCAATCTAATACAAATTTCACTCAGTTGTAGCCAACAATAAGTTGATTGTTTAAGAGTTATTTAACTTGATAATTGAGTCCACCCATATAGTGAAAACCTGCGTAAATAGTGAAAATGGCAATTTTTACTGGTTTCTTTCTTATTTTTCATTGATCTTTGAACCAATTTTCATCAAACTTAACATTTACTTTATAAATATATCCTCTTTTACATCTCTGGTAGAAAACTGACAAATTGAATTTCAAAAACTCCAAAATAATTGTGGTCTGAAGTGGGTCTTCATGTTGCCTGTTTTACCCCTTCGTGTCCTCAGCTAACTTCGATTGAATAAATACAGACTACTTCTGTTATATCAGTAACTGTATTAATTCAAAATGTTTTTTAATGAATGTACTTTAAAGAAATTGAAGAAGATAGACTCTGTTACATTGAAACATGATGCTGTTTTTGCTCCATTCTAATTGAATGCTTTTTCTGATTGATCAGTTTGGTATGGTTGCTAGTTATTTTAAATGAGTTTAGTTGAAATAACTGTATCCTTTCTGAACAAGCCTTATACATGCATACTATGAGTATAACACACTCTTGCATGCACTCCCACACCACCCACTTCATGGATGTGCATAGTGTAAACATACTCTATCTCACAATCTATTATAAGTGAATTTAATCATAATTAGATGCCCCATTATTTTATCCTGAGTTAGTTTAGGGATATATAAGTCATATCTGGCTGTTTGTTCCTATGTATACCTTTTTGTAAGATTGCTTAGCTATTCCTTGTTGCAGACACCTGCTCAGTCAAATATGTTTCTTCACTTGTGATTTTTGTTCTAGCACAATCATTGATGGCTTTTGAATAGTTTTGTATTTTGAAAACCCATTTTTACATAAAAGGCTTGGGTTATCCTGTGTTCCCACCATATGCCATGATTTTCTCTTCAGACGAATATAATAATAAAGTTACCTCATTGATAAATTGGCCCTGTTGAGATTTAAAACCCGGTTTCATAGTTGGAATGCTAATATACAGCCATGCACCTATATACAGGGAATATACATTCATAATAAAAATATGCTTCTTTTTTATATTTAAGTTAATATCTGACAATCGTATGAAAACTAGAAAACCTATCAGGATTTATTATTTGGTGGACATAATCTTAACAATGTTGATATTGTTGATAGCAAACTCAGAATGAAAACTGAAAGAACTCTTAGACAAAGTAGTAAATGAAAGCAAGGGGAAAAGTTTAAGAGAAAATGCATGGTTGTCAGCAAAAGGGGTAGCCTAAAATGTGAGCTACATAATGGGAATATCAAAATGAAGCAGGTATAGAAATTTAAATATCTGGATAGAGCATTAACAGATGATGGCAAATATTACTAAAAAAAAAAATCTGAAGGTGCATATAATTACTGATTGATTTGTTTAACAGCATATCAACACTTTTTTGGGTCATTTTCTTCTGAAATTTAATTTTCATGGGATTTTGAAGTAATAATAATATATGTTATTCTGCTTTCACAATTGAATACATGGTAGATGATACTCAGCTTTTGTGCTTATACAGTGATCCCTCGCTAATTCATGGTTCCACTATCATGGATTCACAAAACATATGTGGAAAATATATCGCAGAGTTTCTGGAAAATTCTAGAAAAATCACAGTATATAAACACCTAAAATTTTTCATTAAACCCATTAAAATATTAATGATAAATATTATTTCCTGGTCTAGGAACAACAAAACAAGTGTAAAATAGCAATAGAAAGGGCACCGCTGTCTGAAGAGACGTAAAATACAATTATCGTCTGCACAGTAGAAGTCATCATCAGGTTCATCATCATCATTTCTACTGCACAGCAAATTCATCACGATCATCATTCAAATTCTACTTCAACTTCTTTCGTGTTGAATACAGTAACAATCTTTATTTTTTTAAATCTAAAGTGTTATTGCTTAACAGTTGTCTTTGTTATTAATAGAGTACTGTAATGGGTGGGTTGTTAACAGTACAGGGAAGGTTTTAAAAGTCCAAATATTAGGTTGGTGCAAAAATAATGACGTAATAATGTCGTTTTTTGACATTAAAAAATACATCAAAAAACGACATTATTACGTCATTATTTTTGCACCAACCTAATACATGTTAAATAAATACTGTAAATATGTTGTTCCTACTTCGCGGAAATTCAGTTATCGCGGCCAGTCTCAGAACCAATCTACCGCGATAAACGAGGGATCACTGTACATGTTTGGACATAATGACTAGAGGTGATGATATGTGTGTTTTCTGTTGTAGTTCTGTTGAAGTTATATTTTGGAATACAGTTTAATTGCTTTAACAACTTGTAGGATATTACATGGACTAATGTCATGAAATAGTAGTTCTTTCATGTTTGTTGGTTGGTTTTGTTTGGCAGCATATCATTCTATGGGCTATTTAATGCTGAAATCTAAATATTTTGTACCTGATTTTATACTTTCAAGGTAAAAATATGTTTTTTAGATATATAATTTGTAGATCATAAAATGTATTGATAATTTTACTATAAAAATATACTGTTGATTTTTGTTTGGGGATTCACTGTTTGGCCATAGCTGGGACCCTAACAGGTGCTACCACCCCAAGTCAGGGTAGAGCAGGAAACAACAGCAATTAAGAGGTGGTTCTACACTCCTCAAAACCTCCAATCTCGCATTCAGAGGCCTTGCTGCTGGATGTGGTTTATCATCATACCCAGGACGATATAATTACCAAAAGATTAATTCCAAGATAGAGAAATATCCTAGAGACAAAGATTAGCGTGTTGAATTGCTATTTAATATCTAATAATTCTAGTGACTATTCACATTCTACATTATAACTCTCTGTATCACATTTAATTGTATATAAGGCATTACATTATAGCCATAACGTGTTGTAACACTGGTTCTTATCTGAACACCAAAGTTAAGCAATGCTGAGCCTGATCAGTACCTAGATGGCTGACCGCTTGAGAATATCAAGTGCTGTAAGTTCGGATGTGCAAGTGGTATAATAGATAATGACTTGGAGTGAGAATTCAGAGAGCCAAGTTCAAAGTTCCAGTCAGGTTTGTTAAATTTATTTATAGGCAAATACCCTTGAGAAAGGTATAAATCCATTTCTTTGCCACTCCTCATAACAGCTATAGGTTAAATAGACAGACTAGGCTCTCACAGAAAGTAATGAAAGCCTACTGTGGGAATTACTCTACCATGTCATTTATGAATTGAAAAGAGTCATGATTGCCCAAGTGTGCATCATGCATAGCACCTGAGGAAGGAAGGAAGTCTTTATAACTATACTAGAGAATGTGAATAAGTTAGATACAAATAATAAACTATTTTATATAAGGAACTTGTGAATTTATGGATTTTATTGCAGGCACTTTTCCTATTTAGGCTAAAACTAAAATATTATTTTGTACATATAAATGATGGTTGTAAGGTTTGGTTTGTTTGTTTTACAGCATATCAACCTCAATGGGTTATTTCATACCGACAAAATTTTTATTGCTGGTAATATTTTTTTTTCTTCAAAAATGTATTTCGTGTAATATTTTTTCTCCAAAAATGTATTGCTGGTAATATTTTTCTTTTCTTTTTTTTCAAAAGTGTATTGCTGGTAATAAATTTTTTTTTTTTTTTTTTTTTTCTGGTATTAAAACCTATTTTTACACTTAGTGTTTTGACCCCAGTTTGACTATTTGCTCATAGCTGAGACCCTAACAAGTGCTACCACCCCGGGTCAGGGTAGACCTGGTGATACCAGCAATTAAGATGTGGTTCTACGCTCCTCAAAACCTCCTGATCAGAGGCCTTGATGCTGGATGTAGTTTATTATCATACCTAGGACACAATGGGTGTAAGGAAATAGAATAATTTCAATGAGCCAATATTTTTCATTGAACAAAGAAATGTCTGAAGAATCAAAAAATGTAAAGTTTAAACATATACTGTTACTATTCTGTGTCCATAGAAAGTAATCAAATAAAAATTATAGTGTCAAAAGTAATTATAATAATTATAATTATCATTAATTCACTCTTTCTAAACTAACAAAAATTGACCCCACTTTTCTCCTCTACACACACACACACACACACACACACACACACACACACACACACAAATGATATTCTAACTATTGGACAAGCAGTCAACATGGACAGGCCATCAACACATGTGTCAACAAGAATTTTGGCTCCTTTTCCTTTTTCAGGCCATAATAGTAACATTTATCTCTTAGCACTCAATAAAAATTTGCGGTAAGAAAACACCAGATACTCTTTGTATTTTCCAACAAAAATTATCTAGACACTCATTAAATACATCTATAAAAACATCTGAGAAAGAATGTATACACTTTACTGATTCTTTATCTTATCATTTTGTCAGATTCTGATCCATATTTGATCCCAAACTAACAATTTTACTCCATATTATCATCTCTCATTTCTCCAACACTGCATAACAACCAGATAATATATAATACTCATTTTATTGTTTCTACGTCTTACTGTTTCTCATTTTTACAAGTATTTTTATATATATAAATGTTAGTAGGTTTACAATTATTTAGTCACAGTTAGAACTTCCATACAATGGGATAAACTTCAATGAGGCAATATTTTATAAATGTGTGACAAAGGAGAGAAAATATATAAGTATGGATGTAAAAGAAAGAAAACATCAAAAGTTAGTAATTGGGTGGGTGATACACACATGATATCCCCATGCCCAGGGAGGTCTCAGTTGGTGTTGTTGCTACAGCATGCTGGGTAGTAAAGAGAGAGAATAGGATTAAAACAGGAAGCATTCAGTTTTGATAGGCTCTTTACAGTGCCACCTAATGACTTCTTGGCAAAATTGGCACAGCAATGTGGGAATAACCCACAAATTTTTAGCAGCCACAGGTGTTCCTGAAACAAATCTCCTGTAGATGCTGATTGACCATTCTCTACCCACAGAGATGTGAATATGCATATTCATTGATAAATTTGTAACTCTTCTTTCAGTTGTGACTGAAAAAAGCAATTAAAAATAATTTACTTGAAACCATTTATATTTGTTAAAAAGTAATGCAAAATTTGATAATTAAAAAAATAAAAAAATATAAAATTTGATAATTAAAAAAGTAAAAATAATAAGTAATACAAAATTTGATAATTAAAAATAAAATGAAAAAAATACAAAATTTGATAATTAAAAATAAAATGAAGAAAAAAAATACAAAATTTGACAATTAAAAAAAAAATGAAAAAAAAAATACAAAATTTGAAAATTAAAAATAAAATGAAAAAAAATACAAAATTTGACAATTAAAAATAAAATAAAAAAAATACAAAATTTGACAATTAAAAATAAAATGAAAAAAATACAAAATTTGACAATTAAAAATAAAATTAAAAATACAAAATTTGATAATTAAAATAACAATAACAAACAAATTCACTATAATTAATTTATTTCCTGGTATTTAGAGCCGATAAAGAAGTTTCAGAAACTCCTGAGAAATTGTAAAGACAACATGCATAATGGTCTGGCCCTCTTGATGTGGCTTCTGTATTGAGCTTAGAAATGCGTTTGTGCCTAGAGTTATCTGACCTTAGAACTTTGTATGCCTCTGTAGTTAAAAGGGAATTGGAAGAAATGTTATTTACTGAAATGAAAAAAATATTGATTTTGAGTTCGTCCTTGTGAAGTGGAAATTTCACTTTTGTCTTCATTTATTTCTTTTCTAATTTGTTATAAACTTTTTTTCTATTGTACTTTTTTTTTCCTTTCTTTCCTTCCTTTCAAATCAATCACATTTTTTTTATTTTACTGTTATTTCTTTTTTTACTTAACTCTTTTTGTTCTGTTTTTATTTTTTATTTTTTTCCGTCGTTAACCCTTTTCTCCTTTTATTTTAGCTTTTCACTTTTTCTGTTATTTTTCACAGTATTGCTTTTTCTTTTTGTTCTTTTAGTCTTTTGTTTTTCACATCCTTTTTCTTTGTTCCTTCTCTTTTCTGTCTTCTCTTTGTTAGATTTTTCACTGCCTTGTTTATAATTCTTGTTTCTTATTTTTTTAATTCGGTCACTCATAGTTTCTTTGTTTTATTTTTCTTCTCTTTTTGTTTCACCTACTCTCTCTTTCTTCACCTCTTCATCTACTTTATAATTTCTACCTATCTCGGCCTGTTGGTAGCTACCTACCTATCTCTGTTCATATCTTTGCCAGTTCTTTAATATCTCTTTTGGTCTTTCCATGATTACCAATCATTCTTCATATCTATCAATCTCATCCACTTTATTCTATCTATCTAAGCCAACCTCTTTACATTTAATTTAGTTTGTTCTATCTCTTGAGCTAGCTAGCCAGCCAGCCAAGAAAGCTTTGTATGATTCTTTGAACAGAAAATTTTATAAAAGCATTTTTTAGTAGTTTTTTTTTTTATGTTAGCTTTGTTTTCCAAAGTAGTTTAGATACAATAACATTGTTGGAATTTATTACATGAAGTATTTTCTTTATAAATTATTTCAGTAATTTTTCTTTATTTAACTACCCAAGTAGTAGCATTTTTGATCAGGAGTAGAGATTTATCCCTTGTTTTTTGTTTAGGATTGGGTTTCTAGTTCTTTTTAATTGTCTTCTCATTCTCTTTCACTCTTAGGAGCCTCACTTGTGTCTTACTGGCATTATCACTTTGCTTGGGATGAATTGATTTTAAAAAAAAAAAAAAAAAAAAGTAAAGCTTTTCAGCAGTCCAAATTTTAGTTGATTATCACTCAAAATTTGTCTGGTGTCTTTTTCTTGCTTCCTACTGAGACTTTTCAGTTGGTAGCTTTTTATTTATTTACTTAAAAATATCAGAAAATCTGCCACGATCTTCATTACAACGTTCATATAAATCAGAGAATTAAATTTATGTTGCACTGGAAACTATGGGATAAACCATACATTTGAAAATCTCAAAACAACAAATATATGTGGACAAGTCAAATAATTAACAGTATTTTATCTTCAAAGTTATTATATTCAATACTGTTCAAGTTTTGAAGAGATTTGTATCAGAAAAAAGAAAATTGATGGAAATTGATTTTATAGCTTTTTATTCTTTTTTCTTATTTTAAATACAAAATCATACCTAATAAGAAGTCTGATCCCTTTATCTCCCTAATTGAGAAATGTTGTTTTACCTTTTTTCCTCTCATTCACTATTATTCAACTTTACTTAAGATTGCCTATTCTTATTTCTAATGCTATACTGTTGGCCAGAATATTTGAAACAGAAAAACAGAAATTCTCTCATTAATGATATTGGCTCTCAGCCTAAACCAGCATTTTCAATAATAAAGCCTACTCTTCCTTTCAAATATGCTTTAGTTTTGTTTTTGATTGTTTTTTTGTTTTTTTTGTTTTTTCAGCTCTGTTCTTTTAAATTAGCAAGGATTAACAGCTCATATTCCTTTAGTATTTTGTCTGTACATTGCAGCCTTTTTTTGGTAGTGGTAATAGTTTTTGTTTTATTTTATAAGATAGTTTCGGGCAGTTTTATCACTAATGAGTTGAATATCTTTCCATAAGTTATACACTTTTGCAACAATGTTTCAGTTGATCCATTCTACAGCCTTCAGTGGTATTGGCCTTCCTCCAAGAGTTGTTCAGACTGTTGAAACTCATTTTGAGCTTTTGTTACTGCTACAATGATTCAGTTGATTCATTATATGTCCTTCCTCAAGTGCAAATTGAATATGAAATGTGTGGTTGTATCTCCTTTCAGAAGCAAAAAGTATGTCTAGAAAAAAAAAAACTGAAACCTTTTCTACATTTTTTTTTTTTTTTTTTTTTTTTTTCTACATTTGATCCAGGGTTAGAAAGATCATCTGAAATGCAATGACAACAAAAGCAAGAAAATGCTTGAAATCACTTATTTGAACAACTATTGGAATGAAAATGACTCTTTAAAATTTCAGAATGTACCTGAATTAAACATCTCTCTTTCAGGCTGAAAAAACATGACTATATATTGAATATTGAGCAGGGACATGCCATCTAGGTAGGCAAGGTAGGCAGTGCCTACCCTGAATAAAACAGATCAGAAGCTACATTTTGCTTCTGTGGCACAATATGCACTTAATCCAACAATATTATGAAGGTTACTCTGATTATTATACAGAAATATTTTATTTTTTTGTAGATTAACTACATAAAGATTACAAGTTGCCTACCCTGAGTAATGACTGATGGCACATGCCTGATATAGAGGGTATATGTGGTGGGAGGTGGGGATGATGATGATATATATTTGTGTGTATATGTGTGTCCCTGATTTAAAATATTTTGGAAAAATTTGTTTAAAGAAGAATCTCTTTATTTTTTATTTTATTTTATTTATTTTTTTTCACACTTTTAAACTTATTGGAAATGCTTCTTTCTGAATATTTCTAGAAAGATATCCGTCATAAAGGGAAGGTACAGGCGGTGAGTTATTTTATAAAGTTATACGCAACTGTATGGTGTGTGTGTGCGTGTGATTTTTTTTTTTTTTTTTTTTTTTTTAGTATTTCTTATCATAGTTGGTTCTGTTTTTCCAGCCAAGCATTTTTGTGAATTATTATCCCCCTCCACCAAATATTAACCCACATTATTTCCAACAAATTCCTACTTTCAAATTGATTTTGGTATCTTTTTTGTTAACCCTGTCCCTTTCTTCACTTTTGATGAAATTTTTTTTTATTGTTTTTTTGCTGGCTTTTAAATGTTGAAAATAAAAGTTTTAAAAAATTGGCTTTTGTTGAATTAAAAGTTCACAGTGCTGTCTTCACTTAGTACTAATGCCCTAAGAATAGGCATGAACCCATCTTCCTTTCACTCTTTCCCTCGACCAGATAACATTGTAAAAAATATCTCACCACTAACATGACAATAGTTGATAGAGAAGTAAGTTGTTGAGTGATAACTTGAGGAAACCACTTTCCCATAACTATCTGTTCATGCAGACATGAACATTAAAAAGCTGTTATATCCATTTTCAACCTTGATAAAGCAGTCATCATGCCTCCTGGAATTTGATGAATGTTCACAAAAATTAATTTATGTCAAAAAATAAGAGAAAATTTAAGTAATTTTGCAATTCCATTGTACTTGTAAAATATTTTTTAAAAACTTGATCTTCATTTTAACAATGATTAAAAATGATTGATTCTCTCTATTACACCCTTACTATAAATAAAATCAGTCCTAATAAACAAATTTTATATATATATATATATATATACATATATATTAAGAAATGGACAAAGTCTGACAATTTTTATTTATTAAAGACATTTTTATGTTTAACGTTCTTTTTATAGATACAAGTATTTAAGTAAATGCTCTGTTTATAATAAACAGTATTAAATAACATTTACCGGCCTGAATGTCTGAGAAATTTTCATAGAAAATATTCGTCCTTGGACAGGATACGAACCTGCATCCTATACGGAACCGTCATTTACGCTGACGTGCCTAACCTCTCAGCCACCAAGGATCGTTCGGTAGGCAAGGTCGAATTTATGTATATATATGTATATGTATATATGTGTATATATATATATGTATATGTATATATGTGTATATATATGTATATAATTATTTATTTAAAAAAAAATTTATAACATAAATATGTTATAAAATCACTACAAAAATAGCCATTTTGTTTCAACACCCTCGGTGTCTTATCAAGTGATGACGTTGAATGTAAAATAAATAGTTTTAAAAGTTTCAAATTAATTAACAATCCTTCGCAAGGGGAAAATGTTGTTACAAAGGCTAGATGGACCAATCAAAATACAAGTATAGGAAAATTCAAAAAGCTTGACAACGAAGTCATGTATTCAGATGTTTAAAATATGGGTAGTATTAAAAAAGAATTTATTCCAACCAATAATTACTAAATTATATGATAAAATTTAATATTAAAATTAAAAATTGCTAATTTCAAAATCAAAATTTAATCGCTATTAAGTTTACAACTATAAAATTACTGAGGAGAAAAGAAGAAATATATATGTTATTCAATTTATTTCTTCATTGAAGTTACTTTAGCTAATTTAATATCCGGTCCTTTGACAATGTATTCATTTTAATCCTAAGAGTGTGCGAATGGTGTCCTAAACTCACGCGTAAAACAACATATAAATCAATTATATACTTGGATATATATATATATATATATATATATATATATATATATATTAAGAAATGGACAAAGTCCGACAATTTATTTATTAAAGACATTTTTATGTTTAACGTTCTTTTTATAGATACAAGTATTTAAGTAAATGCTCTGTTTATAATAAACAGTATTAAATAACATTTACCGGCCTGAATGTCTGAGAAATTTTCATATATATTAATGTATGGGAGAAAGTGATTTATACATTTTTATATACTAGAAGAATGTTAGGGAAAATTAATGACAAAGTGGAAAAAAGATTAGTGTGATGTGTTTCATCCTGTAGGACTAAAGTGATGTTTATGCTGATGTGATGACGGATGAGGTTTCAGTAAATTCAAATTTTTACTGCACAACCTGTG
Source organism: Acanthosepion lycidas (assembly GCA_963932145.1). Classification (NCBI taxonomy): domain Eukaryota; kingdom Metazoa; phylum Mollusca; class Cephalopoda; order Sepiida; family Sepiidae; genus Acanthosepion; species Acanthosepion lycidas. Next base: position 53,013,425 of record OZ010613.1, on the reverse strand, counting down.
TACTTGAATTTAAGTTGGTATCCCTGTTTTATTATTTTTTTAACCCTTAGGAGGTGACAAGGCCGATCTATTGGTCAAAAAGTCAAATGACGAAGACGACACCTGGGATTGGCTGGCTGGTCTTTGTAGCAGCCAATCAGATTGCTTCTTTCATTTCTTGCACATCTGGACCTTTCAGTGGCAGTTTGTATGACAGTTTACTGTGTTCTGTGATTTTATGTCAGTTTCTTTATCTTCTGAGTGAGGGCTTGTGAAAAGGGCTCCATCTTCTTGACACCGAAATGACGAAGATGACACCTGTGCTGATGTGTTGGATTGATCATACAAGCCTTGAGATTGGCTGGCTGGTCTTTGTAGCAGCCAATCAGATTGTTTCTTGCACATCCGGACCTTTCAATGGCAGTTTGTATGATAGTTTACTGTGTTCTGTGATTTTATGTCAGTTTCTTTATGTTCCGAGTGAGAGTTTGTGAAAAGGGCTCCATCTTGTTAACACTGAAACTCCAAATGAGGCTCTGCCTCCAAAAGGTTAAATAATGAAACTAATAATGACAGCATAAATCAAGAAGTTTTACAAAAGAAAAATTGTGCATCCTGATAGGAATCTAATATGTATCCTTTTTTTCATCAGGGAATTGCTTCTATAGCCAAAATGTGCCACTACCAGTTTGGCCACAGGTGGCCATCTTCATAGATTAGGGTTTGAATTACCTATTTAAGGAATGCACACCTTTCATTGTGACTTCTATGAATTTATATCTGCTAGCTTCATTTACATACTGGAATCATAAACAACAGTAATTTCCTCATTTTTTATTTTTACTTGCTCTCAGCTGGTTGTTATTAAATTTCTCTATTTAAGTAAATAAAAAAACTGGTATAGCAACTAAAACACAAGTACCCACTAAAAATGACATTTATAGTAATACTAGTTTAAAAGCAGCCCAATCGAACAGAATTTAAGGTAGCTCCTGCGGAGGGTTCTTAATTGGGCCTATCACTACAATAGGTAGGGAAGATTAGATGCAATAGGCAACAATAAACTACAGAAGAACTCAAAATTGATCACTGCATTTAAGTATTGCATCAGTATTTAAGCTTACCTTTTAAAATTTCAACAATAATTCTTCTGCCACCACTTAATTTAAAGACAGTTTGAAGTAAGTACATAGGGGTTTACCTTCTATACAAACACTTAATTTTATTTCATGGGAGACTTTTGCTGGATTTCACAATTAATTTCGTTTATTCCCAAATTTATTTCCAAGTTATAAAAATTGTTATCATAAAAAACTTTCTAGCAAAGATCATGTACAAAAATCCCCAAAATCAATTGCAGTAATGAAAACTTGGGAATCCAAAATTTCAGGATTGAGGGTATGGATCCGACCCAGAATGTTTTTAATTTACTCAGAGTCAGCCTAATTACAAAATGGTATAATATCATGGGCTTTGGACTCTGGGAGTAAAGTTGAAAAAGAGTGACACACTGACATTCGCATTTATTATATAGAAGGAATAGCGTTGAATTAAAAAAATACATTTAAATATATGTGTGTGTGTGTGGTTGAATTCGGATGAATTACTGATCAAGTTGGGATCCGTTTTGATGTATATATGATCTTAATTCATGTTGTCCAAACATGGAAACTACTTCAAAAAGGCATCAACATTCTATCCATCTAAGCTTTAATAAAAGTGAAACAATTTAGATTGATAAACATTTCCTATTTGTTCTTTGTCTCATATATATATGTGTGTGTGTATTTAGGCAGCAATTTTTCATTGATACATGTTTCATTAAATAATATACACAAGTTTTGTCTATTTATTTTAAGTAAGTTCCTTTCATATTGTCTGATAAACTTAATAACATTATCATTGAAGGACAAAAGGAAATCACCATATTGATACATGTTTAAATCCAATCTAAGCTTTCGGCTTACATAAGCCATTATCAAAGATGACAATTACTTTTCAATATATCAAAGAATACACTGAACAATAATGATAGTTTGTTTTTGTTGCATGAAAAATTTCAAAGCAATGACTAACTAGTGTATATGAGATGCAGAAGCAAAAATCGCGTTGCAGCTCATGATGTCACACATGACAACGCAAGAGTGAAAATGAGAAGTATTAAGTATGGGAAGCTGTTGGTATAAACCAATGGCTTCTGTTATCAATTATAGGCATTTAAGAATGTTTGTGGAGGTTTTGTAGTTTATTTTGTTCAGGTTAGGTGATTTCCTTTCGTCCTTCAATGATAATGTTATTAAGCTTATCAGAAAATTATGAAAGGAACTTACTTAAATAGACAAAACTTGTCTGTATTATTTAATGAAATATGCGTCAATATATATATATATATATATATATATATATATATGATCTTAAACACAACAGTTTATCAAATGCACTAGTCATACATAGAAATAGAACTTTGATCTAAAGAATGCCATACTTAAAGGGAAAGTAACGCACTTAGACAAAAAAATTCTTGATAGTGTTGCTATTGAATCTTACCAAAATGTAAATTTGCACCCTGGACTTTTTCAAATATCTCCATCCCTGAAAGAATTACTACTTTCCGAATCCAACATGCATGGCTATAAAAATGTTAACAAATTCAAAGAAAATTACTAAGTTCATAAAACTTCTATTATTTAAAATATATAATACATCAATTCATCCCAAACTAAAATAATATAAATACACATGGCACAGTGGGTAAAGGTGTTAGTTAGATCCAGTGACAGGACCCAAAGAGTGTGAGTTCAATACCTGGTTAAGGTGGTGGAGAACTTGGAGAGGGGAATTAACAGGAGATAACTGATAACTGACATCCATTAGACATGGCATGTGGAAGTAGAACAGTTTACCGCAGTGAGTGAAATAAAGGGTTCAGTTCGACATTCCAACCTGAAGAAGGCTGGAGTGTACAACAGCCGAAACGTTGTAATAAATATGGCAGTAAAGATGAAGACAATAGTCCAAATAATGTAAATAGTGTAAATATTGATTACATTATTTAAAAAAAATAAATACATAAAATCATTTATTGACTTTTGTTTATCAAATTACATCATTAAACATCCTCCATAATTTATCGAGACTTTCCAGTTAAACTGATGAGCATTTATGAGCGTCTTTTAAATTTACAACTTTTGAAAAACTAATGGCATTTTTACTTTTATTCATAAATACTTGTTGCAAAATAAATTATTTTAATTATTTACTAATTTTAAATTGACTGTTGCATAATTTAAATATTGATGTCTATTTAAGTGCGTGTGTGTGTATATATATATATATATATATATATATATATATATATATATCCCAACTCTAAATAAATGAACTGCTCCATGATCATTACAGTATAAATATCAATATTTAAATTATGCAATGGTCAGTTTACAATTTGTGACTGACAATTGTATTGTGCATGAAACTTGAAGTTGTGTTATACCTGTAAGAAAAAAAAATGTATCTTTTAATATTAATATATAAATTATAACTTATTATATATTGGTCACTATTTTATTAGTATCACCACTCAATGTATGGGATATATATATATATATATATATATAGGCAGCAAACTTTCTTTTAAACATGTTTCATTGAATGACAGACAAGGAAAATTTTTAATTTAGTTTTTGCCAGCATTTTTACATTTTTCTGTTTGGTGGGAGTAATATATATATATATATATATATATATATATATATATATATATATATATATATCTTTGTATTTGAGAAGCAATCCTTTCTTTATGCAAGTTTCATTCAAGACGACTGACAAGGTACTACATTAAGCTTTTTATTTCATTTTTCTTGTGTACTTAGTTTATGTCCAGAAAAAAAAAAACTTCTATGTAAATATTATCCAAATGTTCTCTATATCTGAGCACTTTCAGCTATTCTATTAGCCATTATCAAGGATGTTTTATTTTTAATTGAATGCATAAATTTTTTAAGCAAATACTTGCATTATACTCAAAAACTTGGTGTGGCTCTGCATTTTCTTATTTATATTTAATTTTTAATATTTATTTTTTATTTATATTTAATACTTTCTGAATATTAAAGTTAAACTAAGTAAATTCAGGGTGTTCCAAAAGTCTTGCACACATTTTGACATTGAATATCTCAAACTATTAAGGATATAAAAATGTGCCTGACATATTCTGAAAGAATTTAATCTCAAGTTTTACATGGAATGTTCAAAGATGTTCAGTGTGAGCACCGTTGGTCACACGGCACACATCAAATTCATCATCTTTCCACTTCTCTTGCATTGCAATGCAAAAGTCAAGATGAGCTGGTTTATCAGTGTCCTGCAGCTGTTGGGTTAACTGTAGCTTGTAATGTGTCATGCGTAGTCGTCTTTTTAAGACATGTCAAACAGTTGTTGTAGGAAGCTAAAGTTCCTTACTGGCTCTTCTGATCGATTAACGGGGGCTCCACTCGTAGGCAGTTCAAACTCTCTCAACCATATCATCTGAAGTTGAGTGTCGTCCCGTTCTCTTAGATGGGCACAAACACCCATCCTTCATGAATTTACCATGTCATCTCAATATGGACTTCCTTTCTGGTGCCTCTTTTTGGAATTTTGTATGAAATGCACATTGAACAAGTGTCTATAATTCAGTTTTTGCAAATTCAAGGATGCAAAACACCTTTTCTGGTTGAGTGAACACCATTACTGGATTTGAAAAAATATGAAAAAAATCATTAGTATTACAAAAAACTTAATGAATTTAGCTTTAAAATGGTACCAGTTTCATCTTACTACCATTCATAGTTCAGCAGATATGAAGACTTGAAATGTTCCCAAGACTTTTGGAACACCCTGTATAATAATAAATAATCCCCTGCCTTGGGCTTTATGAAAACAGATGTAAATGAAAATACGTTTTAATATATATATTTAATATATCTTACTTTAAAAGTTTGATCCCATACGATCAGTGAAGTTAAGCAACATCGAGCCTGGTCAGTACCTAGATAGGTAACCACTTGGGAATATTATGTGCTGTAATCTTGAATGACAGGTGGTGTAATGGATAATGGCTTGGAATCATTAATCGGAGAGTTGAGTTCCCATATGATCAACAAAGTTAAGCAATGTTGAGACTAGTCAGTACCTAGATGGGTGACTGCTTGGGAATATCATGAGCTGTAAGCTTGGATGTATGAGTGGTATAATGGCTTGGAATCATTAATCGGAGAGTCGAGTTCCCATATGATCAACAAAGTTAAGCAATGTTGAGACTAGTCAGTACCTAGATGGCTGACTGCTTGGGAATATCATGTGCTGTAATCTTGAATGTCAGGTGGTGTAATGGATAATGGCTTGGAATCATTAATTGGAGAGTCAAGTTCCTATATGATCAACAAAGTTAAGCAATGTTGAGACTAGTCAGTACCTAGATGGGTGACTGCTTGGGAATATCATGAGCTGTAAGCTTGGATGTATGAGTGGTATAATGGCTTGGAATCATTAATCGGAGAGTCGAGTTCCCATATGATCAACAAAGTTAAGCAATGTTGAGACTAGTCAGTACCTAGATGGGTGACTGCTTGGGAATATCATGAGCTGTAAGCTTGGATGTATGAGTGGTATAATGGCTTGGAATCATTAATCGGAGAGTCGAGTTCCCATATGATCAACAAAGTTAAGCAATGTTGAGACTAGTCAGTACCTAGATGGCTGACTGCTTGGGAATATCATGTGCTGTAATCTTGAATGTCAGGTGGTGTAATGGATAATGGCTTGGAATCATTAATCGGAGAGCTGAGTTCCAATTCTAGTTGGGTTTGTTATGTTCATTTCCATACAAATCTCCTTAGCAAGGGTATAAATTCATTTCTTCTCTCTCCCAGCTATTTGTTTAATTAGTAAGAATTGTATCATTAAATCATTATTATCTCCAAAAAACTTTTGTTATATTCATTTATATGCAAATACTATTGGGAAAGTCACAAATCAACCTCCTCTCTCTCCAAGTATGGGTTAACTAGTCAGACAGTATTATTAAATCATTATTATCTCCATAAAAAGAATTCTTACAATTTAAAAATATTTTCTAGCTTTAAATAACCTGCAAAAGGTTGATAAGCGATAAAAAAACAAATCAATAAATATAGAAACAGATAATTTGCACTAATTTAGTAGATTATTCTGGTTATTCATTAGATTTAAAGAAGACTTTGTCTTGCAGTTCATCAGTGGATGTGGATGAATTTTCGAAACAGACATGTGCAGGAAAAATCTTATAGTTAGAAAATCACTCTCTTGGGGCAGGGAGTCTTTATCCAATAACATAAAGAATCCTTAAAACAGAAAACTCCTAGGCTCCAGGCAATAACAAGGACTTTATGTCCATGCTTTGCTGAACTCTGCAGCACTTGCTGACACCGTCTTCAGGGCCATTGGATTTGCAAATGTCATCTACCCTCTCCGCCAGGAATCTGTTTTCACATGCAATAGGGCTGACAGACAAAGGGTTTGGACCTACCAACTACCTGGTTTGCCCACCTGTTGAACAAGTTTACTGGACAGTGGCTGTTGTTGCATGCAAACAGGTATTTGGTGACTCAGGCGAAAGTTGAATATCAGATGGAAAACAATGCAAATGAACTATTCTCAAAAGAGCACAACTTTTTCAATCAGAGGAGTTACCCTTCCTGATACCCCAAACACTTATTTTTTCTTCACACTGGACAAATAATATAAAAAAAACAATATATATAATAAATAATAAAATAATTGCTAAATATTTATAAAATGGTTTACAAAAAATTTACTGTTAAAACTGTTTAAATGTTAAGCAATAAACATAGTATTAGGTTGGTGCAAAAATAATGTCGTTTTCTCACATATGTTTTCATCTCAAAAAACGACATTATTTTTGCACCAACCTAATAAAAATACACAAAATGCAATAAATCTTAGCATTCAAAACGCCTTTACTGCAAATTCCAAAACCTGTTCTCTTCCTGACAAAATATGTGACATTATGCTACATACACAGATACATCAAAAATATGTCCTCTTCTTTAAAAAAATGCTACATTAGCTTATGTTACATAAACAAATACAATTGAAAATATGTCCTTCTACTTTGAAAATTTGCATTACATACAAAAATACATCGAAAATATACCCTCTCCCTTATGCTCAAATACATTAAAAAATATGTCCTCTTCCGTAAAAAAAGATGTGAAATTAACTTATGTACAAAATACAATCAAAAATGTCCTCTTCCTTAAGAAGATGCTACATTGTTACAAGCACAAACACATTTGAAAATATGTCCTCTTCCTTAAAAAAAGATGTGACATTAACTTATATTACGTAAACAAATACATAGACAGATAAAGATATAAATCCAGAGTTAAAGACAGCATTTTACATATATATTGGTTTGTAAAATTTTTGTCGTATGTATACTAATATATCTGATGGAGAAGGCAAACAGATTAAGGATACTTCTCTGCTTATTCTTATTTTCTTATTTCAAGGGAAACAATTCTAAAATTAAACGTTAATAAACCTAGAGTTATCTCCCCTGATAATTTCAGATATAAATAAAAATATACCTGTAAAAGAACAATATGAATAAAGAAGTTTTCTTTTTGCCTTTATTCACACACACACACACACACATATACACATATATAAATTAGTAATTTAATCAAATTTGACACTTGGCTAATTGATGTTATATTCAGTACCTCAACTCTAGAGTTTCACAGATGGATATATATATATATATATATATATATATATATATATATATCCAGGTAAAATGAGAACAAATGGAGTATAATTCCACTGTACTTAATATTTAATTTAAAAGAGGGCTCAATACAGAGTAGAGCTAAATATTATTTATTTTAGGATATTAAAACATATTAAAAATTGCTACATAATGGCAGTTGTTTCAACACTATCAACATGCCTCCCTGGGCGATGTTAAACTACTTTCACTCATCAGTTGTTTAACATCACCCAAGGAAACATATTTATGGTGTTGAAACACAATTGTCATTATGTAGTGTTTTTTAATATGTTTCAATATTCTAAAATAAATAACATATATATGAGAGAAAGAGAGATGGAGGTTAGATTATATACCCTAAACACATGAAAAAAAATGTTTTTTTTTTTTTTTTTTTTTTTTTTTTCCTAAATTTAAAATTTCCAGCATTTCCTGTTAGTGTGTAATTATTTACAACGTAAAGAAATCCAGTGCAATGAAATGCTAAGATTTTCATACATCTTCCCTCCATACATTTTTGTTTTTTTTGTTTTTTTACATCCAATATTCAGATTTCTCTGTGAAGTTTATTTCTGTACAAATCATTTTTTTTTTTTTTTTTTTTTTTTTACCTCCTCAAAAAATATTTTGAAAGTAACATAAGATATTTGAAATAATTCTGTTAATGGTATAAAATTAATATGTAAGATAAAATTTAGAATTCATTCTTTTATACTTAAATTCTGTATTTAAGTATCAGTTTTCCATTCCATTCACTTTTCTATTTTAATATTGGCAATAACCAATCCAATTATCTACACAATTTCAGGGATGATTCATTTGTAGTAAAACATTATTCAAAACCAGAATTTGTACAAATGATTCATTTAGTGAAATGCTCCAATTCTCTATATGTGGTTTGTCCTTGTAGAGTGAGTGGTCATGGTTAAATGTAAATAAATGTCAGAACTGCCAAACAAACAGAATTGACAAAGTTTGTAATAATAGTGAGAAAAAGAAACATGGCAAAAAATGATATAAAGCAAGCAAAAACTCTATGCAAGGGAAATTATCAATAATATGGCAAAAACCTTTCAAACTGGGAATGACACACATGATAAGCAACCATAGCATTCTGAATTAAAGACGAGACAGATTGGGACTGAGTTAGATGAAACCAAGTACTGGCCTATTTTATTGGCTAGGAAGAAATATCAGAAGGCATTTGTGTGCTTCCATCCAGAAATTGGAATCAACAGTTCTTCAATTTGTTTTATATATATATATATATATATATATATATATATATATATATATATGGCACTGTAAGTGGCTAGAATTCTGTATAATGTATTTCTTCCTCAGGCTAAAGTAATGTTTTTATTGATGCAAATATATATATATGTGTGTGTCATATATCTTAGGCAAGTTTTGTCTACTTATTTTTAATAGGATCTTCACGTAATTGTTTTTTCTAATGTTAAACACAAGAATTCTTTTGTCTTTGTACTAATGTCGAAAGTACTCGGAATAAAATGAATATACATCAGCATGGTCATTCTTCCTTTTGATATGAACACTAAGAAACTTGCCTGTAATTACGAGATCATCCTATTAAAAATAACTAGACAAAACTTGTCTAAATTATTTAATAAGACATGTCACAATGAAAACATGCTACCAAAATACACACACACACACACACACACATATATATATTTATAATGAAAATATAGTTTTAAACTATGCTGTATTTATGATCAAAAGTAGTCATTATCAAGGGTAGAGAGTATGTAAATATAAAATGTAGAAGTGGACACTGAGGTCAACACCAAGCAACAACAGTCTGTGATCATGTTTGAACACAGTCCTCAGGTCATGTTTACTTTGCTTTGGCTCAACTATTTCTATATGCTGGTTAATGCTGCATTATGGGTAATAAGGTCTATTGTATTATCCTAACAGTTATTAGTCATGTGCGTGTGCATGGGTGAAAATAATGTGACTAACTGGAAAAGGTATAATCTACGTCTTTCGCAGAGACTGTCTATTGCTTTCAGCTTCTTCAGGTTGGAATGAAAGACAAAACGGTGTGTAAAGAAAATGTGTTGGTAACTCTGAGGATAAGAGGCGGCTATAAATCAAATTGCCTTATCAAATCCTACGACCAGAAACTAAAAAGTGTCTGTCTGCTTATTTGTTTGTTTTACACATGTGTAGTAGGCATCTGTTTATTTCACAAGATAATGGTAGTGCACTGTTTCTTTGTTAAAATTAAGTCCTTTACAGAGCAGCGTCTGGAATGTCTTAACAGCCCAATCTTTGCATAGCAGTCTTCTTTTGAAGGTGTGGTCAGTCTCATTATGGTGAGCAATTAATGCATTGTTTTTTGTTTTTTAAATGTCTCTTTTTATTTAAATTTCTTAAGGTTTCTCCAATAGATTCATTCTGGCAATCTTTGCAGGTGATAGGGTAAATTTCTGCATCAGGCTTTGACTTGTTTTGTATTGATTAAGTCTTTTATTGTTTTAAATGGGGTTGTGACAAATTTTATGTTTAGTTCACATAAATTCCTTTCGATTTTAGTTGTGATATTTAGTGGGTCAAACAATATATTTTTTTGATTCATTGGGTTTATCAGGAGGGGCCACTTTTCTATTTTAGAAAATTTCCAAAATTCCATGTAAACTAAATGTAGTATAGAATTTTGCTGATGTGTGTGCACATGTTTGAGTTTGTGTGTGTGTTGATTTGATAGCATATTGCTATCATATCTGGGCTGGAGTTACCTCACTTTCTGGCATTAACGGAGTTCAAAAGGATTTACATAGCCTTGTGGGTGATGAATTATTTTCAACCCTGCAAACCTTTTCCTATAGATAAAACATCACAAGATTATTGCTAATTTATCACTATTTCCATGGCAAATATTTAGACAAACTACATTCCTCAAGAGCCACTCATGGGAGAGGGTTACTGAATGAAGTATGTGTTTAGATGTAAGAGAAATTAGAAGAAAGTGAAGATTATGAGGATAAGGAGGATAGATAACAATTGACTCTTGATTTGAAGATGTCAGTTGTAGTGTTAAGGGAAGCATCCACATAGGTGCTTATTTCCACAAAGTATCAGTTCTTGGAGGTCAAAGCTCTCTGCATTTTTCCAATTGGCAAATGGATGTGGGGAATGAGATATTTTGCTTGAAATCAAAGTATAAGCAGTTTCTGAATTCTCTCTTTGTTTTATCTTTTTATAAAATACTTTTGACTTTTCTTTTGTGCTGATGTCACCACACAAGTTGATTCTCACCAACAGTAACTATATAATGTCACCACACAAGCCGATCCTCATGAGCGTCCACCATAATGTAGCCCTATGCTCTGTGTTAGCCTTCAAGTTCCTTCAGTCCACCATGGTTACCATCTAACTGACACTTCACTCATTAACACATGACTCATTTGTTGCTGGTATCATGATGGTAGGCACAGTTCCACTCGACTTGGCTAGCATTTGTCCACAACCATTCACTCCTCTGCAGTGTTGTTATTTTTATCTCAGAGGGTGAGAAGATGACTGATGAAGCACATTGAAGTGAAAGCAGTTCGATGACTGGGAGCTACACACACAAAAAAATCCATTGGAATAAAGAATTTACTCTATTTCAAAATGTAACAACAATTTAGTTTATATATGATATGTTGTATACAGCGGATTTAACCATTCCTACTTTCTGTTATAATCAAATGACACTGTGATCGCCTTTGGAGGCTTCTTTTAAATAGTAACTTAAATTTGTAAATTCTGGTCTTCAGGGCTGACACAAGGTCTTGGTCAGGAGGTCTTGGCAAACAATGTGGATTCCAGTAGCAGTAATGTAGGGACTCTCTACAAGTTGTCCAAACCCTGGCTTATATGGAGTTCTGTACTCGGCACGAGCGGGGTTGACCAGGGTCTCCTTCGACTCTTAGCATCAATTTTTTTTCTAAATTTCCATATTCTAAAAATATATTTCCTCAAGTTGTTTTCCAAATCTTTGGTTGTCTAACCCCCTTTTTGGGAGTGGTCAGAGACATCAAGCCTCCCCTTAACTACAACTCTCTTTACATCTCATCTCACACTATTGCTCCATTTAGGCAGTGCTAACCTCTCTTATTTTTCCTACTTTCTCAGCAGCCAACTTCAGTCTGCTCATAGGGCTGGTGTGAGGAATCCAACTTCCAGATGGCATAGCAAAAACAAAAGGAATTTTCAGTCATTAATCTTTCTTTATCAGCTTGTCTCATGCTGTGATTTCTTGATCGACCAGAACATTCAAGAATTGGGAAAGTAAGAAAATTATTCCGAATCTCTAGTGATAAAAACAAAATTTTATCTTTCCTCTGTTTGTGTTTTACAATCAACAGACCACAGAGCCTTTTTGTCCATGGTCACTCCAAAATCGTAATTAAATTTTCTTTATCACTTGTATACAAAGGAATCCGAATTAATGTTTGGACATAAAAATATTTTCTGGATAAATGTCACAGAAATTATAATGACGAATGTGCCAAGTTGGTCTTTATCTTTGTGGGGACACTTCTCTTCTGGGTGGCTAATTCAAACGAGATGTTTCCTTTCCCTTTTTTTTTTTTTTTTTGTTCAGAGCTGTCTTTAAATATTATTTCCCTGACAGCAGGGATCTCTTTATTGACATGTTTTTCCTTATTTGACATCATTGTGGATACATTAAAGGTTTTGTAGAGGACCGTGTGAGTTTATGTGTTGTTGAATTAGAAACATGTGCTGTTTGTTCCTGCTAGAAGGTTCAACTACAAGAACAATGCGGACTCGAGTTGACTACAATCAAAGAGGTAAAGACAATATAAATATATATATATATATACACGTCAACAAATATATGTATTAAACAACTATATATATATATATATATCTCTCTATATATATATATATATACACGTCAACAAATATATGTATTAAACAACAAATTTACAAGTGACAGACATCAACATTTGTGTTTTTGTGTGAACGTAAAGAGTTTGTAGTTTGGTGAATGTTCATATGTACATGTATATGAGTTTCATGGTGTTTTCCCACTAGTGGGCGAAAATGCAGATCTCTACAAGAGATCACATTTTTAAATGTGTCTGCTGAAAAGCAAAGTGAAAAGAGAATGAGGCAAGAAGTTGCCCAGAATTTATAGTGTAGGGAGAGCATGCCTTAGTGACAATTAAGAAATTTAGGAGGAGTTAACTCCAACGGTTTCTTTGTCATCAGCAGGAAGTGGGGAAGGACAGGTATTCTTGGTTTTGCTCAATTTTTATTGAATTCCAGCTATTTAAATTTGGGTTCAATTTTCCTTGTAATTATTTTTAAACATGATTTTTTAATGCATTTCATTCAACACATTTCATTTTTAAGTTTCTTTTCAACTTTTCAATCCATCTTCCTGCAAGTTTCAACAGTTATCATCCAGTTAGTGGTCTCTTTGCTCTTCCATCTTTCTTTCTTTCCCTATTTGTTTGATCAACTGGATATCCCAGAGTCACATCAAGCCATTTTTGATTTCAACCATTGGAGTTGTTCGGCAATTTATGTTTTAGTATTGGTTTCCAGTTTTGTTTTCCTTGATGCCACAGTTTTCAATTCAGTTTTCGGTTTTTAATTTAGTATTTTTCCTTTCTAAAGAAGCCATCCATTTTCTTGTGTAATGATAGCATTTCCAGTCGATATCTGATTTTGTTTGAGATTGATAAATTTGCAACTTTTTTCATTCACCTCGCAATATCTTGTGTATTTATTTATCTTAAAAATATTTATGGCTGAAAATAAAATAAAATAATCTTTCTAAATATGTAATTTGCATGTGCTGTTATTCATTGAATTATTTTTCGACAGTGAGTTAAAACGGTATTGCTTCTACCAGCTGAAAATGCTAAATGATTTTTTTTTTTTTTTTGAGACTAAATTTTACACATTACTTTGTTTTGCAAAATCAAAGTGACCAATTTTTATCAATATTCTTGAAATTGTACACTCAATTAGAAGACAACTTAAACTACAACCATCAAAATGTTAATTTCTTTTCTGACCCAAGGAAGCAAATTCCTTCAAAAATTATAAAGTAAGAAAAAGAAAATGCAATTTTCTGGTACACCAGTCAACTATTATTGGAGTTTTGCAAATAAATTTCTTCTAAACAAAGAAATTTAGGGGGTTTATTTTCCCCTAAATAAATTTGTTGTTATCTAGCAAATACACCTAAAATTAAATATTAAAAATAATTAAAAGCTTTTAATTTCATTTTTAGAATGTGTAAATTTCCAAATCTGCAAGTATCACCTGTTCTTTTTTAGATACACATTTTAAAACCGAAATTAAGATTATCATTTCACCCCATGTAAGACAGTAAAGCCACTAAGACACAAGAGGTTACTGATTGTGGAAGAATAAGAAAAAAAGAGAAATATTATTAAAGAGCAGGAACAATAGAAGAGTAACCAAGAAGACAGTAGATAATAATTGATATTGCATTTAAATTTTTGAAGACAAAAGTTGTCTGGAAAGCTTGAGCCAGAAGAGGGTAAACAGAATACAGAGCAAAAAGAATGGATAACAGATGAAGCAATAGGTTGCTTGATTGGTTCTTAGTTGGTAACAAATATAGTAGCAAAAATTAGACAGTAAAAGGAGAGACGAGAAGGAGAGTTTTACTTGTGAAGCATGGCGTAAAAAAGTATATTTATAGTTATCATAGAAGGATTTGTGAGACATCCTTTTGCTGTAAAGTCAAAATGCAACTAAAACAGGGTTATATCCCAACCCTTCTATAATAATGACTTATAAAAGAATTTGTCTAAATCTGTATGGTTATATTAAATATTAATAAAGTCATATTAAAGTTGAAAATAATTGATATGATTCCTAAATGATGAAAATGTTTGAAACTTGTTGATAATTTCATCTTCACAAGAAAAATACCACATTGTCTGTGTTATTTTATTTAATGAAGACAAAAAATATCAGAATTATTTCTTTGATTTTTTTTTTGGATGTTCATAAAAATAGCAATTCTTAAGATTAAATACTAGGTTTTGTTTTTAAGTGATATCTTTTTTTTTTTTTTTTTTTCTTTCTAATTGCAGAGATTTTATTTGCTACAATCTAAGTCTTGTATAAATATGCTATTTGTTTTCTTCTAATGCTAAAATATTTATCATTTTTTTTTTTATTTTTACTGTTTCCAGAGAAGTCTCAGTCCTCCCTCCAGCCCTCCTGTGGTCAATTCCAAATGTAAGTAATATTTCTTTTTGTTTTCTTATCAAATGATAATAATGACCATTGTTTGAAAAAAAGTTGCATATCTCACACTAAAAAAAAAACAATTTTTTCTATTAAAATTAATTGATGTAAATGTTTATACAATCATCCACAAATATCTATGGAGAATAGCTTCTATGACACCCAGACTCCCAGCAGATGCTGGAAACTGCATATTGTACCACACCATCTTTTATATGAGAAAAAATCATTGGCATTTTCTATTGGGGACAAAAACCAATGAGTT